>MU400561.1:0-24234 GCA_022578965.1 Xylaria sp. FL1777 | reverse complement strand
CAGGCCCCGCCCCCCCCCCCCCCCGCCCCCGCGCCCCCCCCCCCCCCCCCCCCCCCCCCCCCCCCCCCCCCCCCCCCCCCCCCGGTCTTTGGTTGCTTCTGGAACGAACGAAGGGTGAGAACCCCAAGTCATGCTCTATCCAATGGCCGAACAGATGGCCGCTATCATCATTGAGTGAGATTAGTGAGTTTGAGATAAGTTTACATAGCCACAAGCTGACTATATAAGCCTATTATCACTCCAAAAACAGTTGGAGTCTCCTCGCTCTATTCACATCATTATAAGGCCGTCACCGCAGAAGGATCCATTGCGTTTCGCTCTGGCCCACAGACTTACTCACTAGTTGATCTGTAGGTATAGCAGTGTATAGTTAAGCCTGAACATAATGTGATGTCGTGGCTACGGGGAACAATGAGGCTACGTCTGTCATCAATGGAGAATTCAGTGTGAGACTCGGCCATTCCAACAGAGCCCAATATTCCGATCCTAGCTCGGACATAGCAGCAACAGCAACTCGTTGATGCCAGCCATTTGCATACCACCGTCTAGGTGCACGATGCATCACAACACACCAATAAATGAATACCAACAGTGCCACCGGCTGCTTCTCCACCAGGGCTGTTACAAACCCATCTGTGACCGACGCCGGCCAGAGAATAAAATGTTTCCAGGTTTGCGGTGCGCCGTGAACGAACCGAGTCCACCACTCTAACCTCTGCAACGCACACTGGCAGTGCCTTCGCGTCGTTTCCGGGGTGCCCTCTGGGTGTTGTGCCAGACTTAATTGGCTTATTGCTCGCAAGCTGTCGTCGGGTTCCGACGGCTCAGCGAACCGTCGGCGTTTGAATTCCAGCATATCGTTCAGCTCGCTCTTCTCCAGGAATACCCCAATCTCACCCCCTATTTTAGCCGAACTCCTCAAGACGTGGAAGATGTCGAGGTATTCAAAATCGCGGTCTGGTGCGGACTGAGCGGCGGCGAAGTTGAACATGATATGGCCAACGCCGAACATCAGGATCGGCAGCCAGTTACCTTCGTGGACGCTGCGTTCTGCGTGTCGGAACTTGGCAGACGCGGTTATGTTGTGCTCCAGGGCTGTGGCGTGTGCGTGTGATGACAATGGTTCTTGTCGCATTGTTTGATGTATGGCGCAAAGCGAAGATATAGTCGGCAATAAGTATCCAAGAGTGTTGTTTTGGTAGCCATGATCTCCTTTCCAGACAAGAAGGTCATTTTGTGAGGGTGTGAAAGAAGCCCAATCTGTCTTCAAGAAGAGAGGAGTTGCATAAGCTAGAAGCTCTTGTTCATTGACAAATGCTAGGTAGTGGTCAAGTGCTACGAAGAGCTCGGTACAAGACGAAAAATAAGAATACTCTTCTGTAGAACTTATTACCCTCATCTGACGAGAAGCATGACTCGATTCAAAAAGTGTGACATGTGTATGGCTCTGGGGTTCCTTCGTCTCTGGCGACTGGGAATCATAACCCCTTAGGTAGTCACAGAGCTCATTACGTCGATGACAATTCGAGCAAATAGGGCCCTGACAGTTACACTGAAGGTGTCATTAGCTGGTGTGTACCTATATCTATTGGCAGCATTGTGTGTAGCACGAACTCGGACGCGTCGTCTCTTACACTGCCCACACCCTAGAATACTAGACTGGTAAGCATCATGTATCTTCAGCTTCAGCTTCTAAGTTGGGGCTCCCTAACCCTAGGATGATCAGCTAATTGCGTCATGAGATAATTAGATATTCCTGATACCTACGTTCCGGGATTTGGAGTGGGACTGTTTGGATCCATTTGCCATGGTTCCTTTGCAGAGACGAACAGTGGGTGGGCGAGCACGGGGACGCTTAGTCTGGCGGCCTGCTGTTGACTGTTAACACAAGCGAGCCCGAAGACATTACACGAGTCTATCACTAGTGAGAAGCTCATGAGAGAGCGAAATGAGCACGGCGGGCTTTCGGCAGCCAAGACTGCCGCTCTACCATCAATCAATTGGCCGACTAATCATCGGACGTCGGTCGTTATGATACTGCGGATCATCCCCGCGACTTCGACCCTCTCCATTGGGACTAGTGTACGAGGATCCTGGTAGCGTGGTACTGGTGATGATATCAGACCAGGGAAAGTTTGGTGTATCGTAATAAATCTGCTCCGACGAATAACCTCGCCTCACGAGTAGTCGCATCTTTAATCAGTATAGTGTGCGAGGTGGATTGTGCAGCCGTGTGATGACTCTTCTAGACCATCATAATGTTTCCTTCGGGATGGGAATGATATATAAAGGGGGGACCGACCGGTTATTCAATTGGGATGGGCTCTGAGATACAGTTCGACTGTCTACGATAATTTTCACCTTTTCGCCTTGAAAACCCTCTGACGTAGCATCCTAAGATGTGGACAAAACTGCCGCTTTTGTCCTTTGCTCTCGCAGCCCTACTGCCTAGCACGCTGGCATGCTTGCAGGCCTCCCAGCGCAGAGTGTCAGCTCGTGACATTCAAGATCAGGTTAGACCTCTTGAATCTCTGAGACCCCCTTTTTGGTGTCTCGGAAGAATATGTTATCTAATCAGGGGCTTTCTCCTATTGCTCCTACAAGCTCCCGAAGCCCTTGATATAGGTTACCATAAATGACAATTTCTAATTCTAGATTATTAAATAGGCATTTGCACGCCGAGCACCACTTGCTTCGACAAAAACAGCGATCCAAAACGTCCGCGTCTTCACTGGACAGGACTTCACGGACCCGCAGACTATCGTATTTTCAAATGGTCTAATCACAGAGGACACGAAGGACATCAAGACCGTAGTAGACGGCACCGGGCAATTCCTCATTCCCGGGCTAATCGACGCGCACGTACACGTGCCTGACATCGCAGGACTCACCAGTATCACGTCTTACGGCGTGACAACAGTGCTAAACATGGCATGCCGCGACTACGCAGCCTGTGCCGCGCTACGTAACAACAACCAGACAGATATCGCCTCGGTCTTCTCATCAGGTATCGCCGCCGTAGGCAACGGTGCGGGCAACGGCGTCCTACAGCCTCCACCAGACCAGCTCGTCTACCCCAACTCAGATCTGCCGCAGCTCGTGTCTTGGGCCTTTGGCAACGGCAGCGACTATTACAAGATCATAGCGAAGCCAGCAAGCGTGACGCAAGCGCAACAGGACACCATCGTGTCGACGGCGCACGACGTCTTCGGTCGACAGACAATGACCCACGCCTCGGATATCGCATCGTACGAGCAAGCCGTAGCATCCAAGAGCGATGGCCTCCAGCACATGCCGGACGACGGGCTGCTGTCAAGCTGCACCATCGCCGCGATCAAGAAGAACAAGCAGTTCGTGACCCCCACCATGACCATCTTTAAATACGGATACAGCAACCCGGCGGTGTTCGCCTTCCTCGGCCGCACGAACAGCACCAACGCGACCTACGCCCACGTCGAAGAGAACGTGCGAAGACTCCATCGGGCCGGCGTGTCCATCATCGCCGGCACGGATGCCGTCGGCGCCGTCGCGCCAGGCGTGGATCTCCCCTTTGGGAGCACGCTGCACCAGGAGCTGCAGTTGCTGAACGGTGTCGGCCTCACGCCGCTCGAAGCATTACGGGCGGGCACCGTTGAGAGCGCCGCGCGGCATCGGTTATTCGACCGGGGGGATATCAAGGTTGGGAAGCGGGCCGATCTGGTGCTGTTGAACGCAAACCCGCTTTTGAATATCTCCAGCACGCAGGATATTGCCAGGGTCTGGGTTGGGGGTGTGGAATTCCAGGGCGTGGCCAAACTTGGTTGAGGAAAGGCATTTGTGGAGGATCTTAGCGACTTCTAGCATGTTAACTAACAACTTTGGTGGGATTTGGGAGATCCTTGGTACCGAGCCTGTTTCAACAGTTATTTTTCGATTGGTGGGACATAAACGTATTTGTGGGATTGGGTAGTTGGTTCAAAACAACAGTATATATCAAATGTTCAATTACAAGTAACCTGTATAGAAGCGAAGGTCCTAATCGCCGGACTATGGAGTTGGAACCCGGTTACTATGGGTTGGTATGCTGATATGCTGTGGATTGTGAAATTTCGATGTGTTCATATCATATTTCTGAGTCAGGCAGCGCTTAGGTAGGAGATGGGAGAAGCGAGATGACCTCGAATCTCTGGACTAACGTGGTATAGTAAACTCATACATCCATACAATTTACTTAGTGTTCCCGATGCTCGCCTATTGCAATACTAAGCTATCTTGATCTGTCATGACTGGATTAAATCCGTTATACTACAGTGACCGTGTATTTGCCTCCACTAAGACCTTGGACATTCGCTGTGGACGCGTTGTCTAGTTGGAGTTCTTGAGCACCGTGGGGACCCTCGAGAATCATCTTCTTTGATCCAATGGCGAGAGGGATGTTTATTTCGCCTGTGGTGGAGTTCGGTACCTCAAAAGTACCTGACAGGCCGCTCGTGTTGTTCGTCCAGCTTACTACAAATGATCCAAGAGGGGTCTCGTAGCTAGCCTCAACCGTCTTAAGACCCCCGAGGGCAGGCGAGACCTTCCAAGTCTTCCCGGCTACAGAAGTCATCGTTAAGCCCCCGGCATAGAATGTGAGCATCGATGTCGGAGCCGTAGACCAGCCGTGCGCGTGACTGACCCGAGGGTCGTTGTTATAGACAGGGTAAAGGGGAGTGCCATCGTGCCCGAATCCCTCAATGAAAGTGCTGTTTGTCATATTTGGGTTGTCGAGCATGTAGTCCGCCCACATGAACTCCATCAATTCCAGAGCATAGTCAGGATGACCAGCCATGAAATGCGCCTGAAGCTCGAAGCCCGTCGCGAAAGGGGAAATGGTATCGCCGTCATTGGCCTCTACAGCCGGTGCGCCGTAAGGTCGTATCCAACGTGCTTTCAGGGCGTCACTAATAGCAACAGCCCGTTTACCGTTAGCTATCCCACCTATAACAGCCCAAGAATTCCCGTCCTGGGGATATGAGGTCGCGGAAGAGCCGATCGTGATTGTATCGTTGTCGCGGTATAAGGAAACTGAGTCGTCCCAGAGGAGATTATTCGCGGCTATGGGAATACCTGCAGCGCTTAGTTCCCAGTTTTTGGACTCACTGGTATCGTTCATGATTGCAGCAAGTTTCAGGGCATTCTTTAACGTATAGAACAAAATCGCGTTTGCCTGCTTGTATGTTAAGGGCTAAAATCGACTGTTGAACGGTAAGGTAAATCTTACCTCGATATTATGACCTGACATACCCCCTCGGCCCCAGTCGGAAATGGTAGTCACATTAGCCAGACCTGAAGAATCAATGAATTGCAAAGGGTAGTTCATCCCAAGCTTATATTGCTCCCAAAGGGATGCGAGGAAGTCGGTGTCGCCACTAAACATGAAATAGTCGTAAACATCGTTAAGAGTGTGGCAATGATACGTAAAGCTCCACGCAAATAGTTGAGCCAAAGGATACCCTGCGGCCGGCAGCCGGCCGTCTGCTTCCTGATAAAGGAAGAGTGAGTCAATTGCATTTCGGATGGGCTCAAGACTATTCGTCGATACGAAGATGGACGGACCCGAGATGACGATATCTCCAGGCCAAACAACTCGGTCTCTCTTTCCACCGTCTAACAACACACTACTACCATCTTCCGTATATAATTAGCCTGTAGGTCATGATAATAAAGCTTTGTAAATCAATGACTTACTCGAAACAGTATAATTATAGTACCAACCGGCAAACGGAGCGCCCAGAGAGACACCAGTCGTAGGATCCGCCGAGCAGATTTGATTTGTGTAAGCACCGGCATACCACACACGATTTAGCTTCTCGTTGTCACTGTGGAAATAACCAGTGTAGGCTGCAGGATTCGCCATTTCGGGGGACGCGGCCCAGTACACCGTGACATTGGAGAGACTAATACTTTCTGTCGAGTTATGAACGACAGTAAGATATCGGAAAGCTCCTCGTTGAAATTCATGACCTGCCTCGTAATGTCCCGGTGTTGTATTGTTAAACCATTGAGGCAAGTCAAACGCCCCGTCTTGAACCGCATCGCAGTACTGCGCGCTGACGTACATGGAGGATTCACTGAAGGTGAAGCCTATGGAGTCGTTCAAGCCCGAGACAGCGTCGACATGAAAACTGACTCCGCCAGCAATATTCTTACCAAAGTCCAAAGTCACATAAGAACCATTTCCGGAGAATGTCGTCGATCTGTTACTCTGCGCATCCGTTCCACTCGGGGTCAGGAGAGCAGCAGCATTTTGTACGTCGCCTCCTGTCTGGTATATGGACACTGGGCGGAGCACTCGCGTGGTTGGTGCCAGAATATATTCTTGATACGGGACATCGGCCGCCGCAGAAGCGAGCAGAGCCAATGGCATGTAAACAGGAACTTGTTGAAACCTCATTGTGCAGAAGCAGCATGCCGTCGCAGCCTCCAAGGAACACGTCGCTCCAGATCATTATTCATGCTTATATATAATAGGACATTGCCCTATGGAACAGTACAGTTACCTAATCTTGTAGCTTCCCGGTATACGATACTAGTAATGCAGCCCTACTCAATTTGGTGATTTGGAGTCGTTCAACCCTGGAGACTCACCCTGGCCAGAGTTGGTGCCCAGTGACGCTTTGATCCCTACTCCTATTCTCTCCCTTGTAACCACGGTGAACTAAAAGGTTTCCTATGTATGTATCTTTAGTTTACGTACCACGCCTTAGCCCAAGGGGCTCCATGCGTGTGATGAGAAAGAATGTAGGAAATCCACAAAAGGATGGCGGGGTGCATGTTCTTCAGGGGTTATGAAAACGGAGAGCCCCGGCAAGATACGTTAGCAATCCTGTTTTTTTTTCGGGTATATTTTTCGGATTCTATACGAAAAAGTTCAGCAGTCAAGCACTAGGTAAATAATTAATCATACTATTAACAATTTGTCTTTGACCGCTTAGTAGAGAATCAAATACTGGATAATCTCATCGTATCTAAGTCTAGGGACCGCAATGATTCATGCGAAATGAACTGACAAAAAGGGGGTATGATGAGATCTACAATCGACACCGACACATCAATGAGGTTGTGTAACTAGTATGGGTAGGTAGTTCAAACAAAGTTCATCGTGAAAGTGCAAGATACTCGAAGCACGCACACCACCCAGACACCTACCTGTCACATTATCTACTCTAGTGTCTAGACTTCTATTACGTTGTAAAAGGTTCCGCGAGGTAGAAAATTTGCCTCTATACTAACAACAGGGCAGTTCTGACAGGGGTGACACAACCTCAGCATATAACTTCAGAGTAGGATGTCTGGCTGGCATAGAGAATAGTTGAGCTTATAGGCCGAGTTACCACTTACCGGACACCAAAATAATGCAGCTCATGTTGATGCTCAGCTGGGCTATCGCGCTCTGTGCTAGGTTCGTCCTAGGCGAGAACTCGACCTATTACAATCCGGTTCTTTCAGGATGGCATTCAGATCCATCGTGTATTCACGTCAATCGCACCTTTTTCTGCGCTACATCCAGCTTTCTTGCCTTTCCTGGCATCCCTATCTACGCATCAGATGATCTTATTAGATGGAGACTCATCAGCCATGTCTGGAGTCGAGATTCCCAACTACCTGGTATCAGCTGGAACACCACATCAACCCAAGGCGGCCTCTACGCACCAACTTTACGATATCGCAATGGCGAGTTCTATGTTGCCAGTGTCTACGTCGTGTCGACTGTTGATATCGACGTCTTCGGCGTTGTGTTCAGATCAGCCGATCCTTTTGATGTGGGGGGATGGAGTGATCCTGTCCGATTCGAGACTTCTTGGAGAATCGACCCGGATCTCTTCTGGGACGATGACGATATTTTGTATGTTGCTACTAGTGGCATATATCTCCAAACACTGGACCTGGACACTGGCACCGTGGGTAACTCGATCAGCATCTGGAACGGTACCGGGGGCGAGTCGCCCGAGGGTCCTCACATCTACAAGAAGGACTCGTGGTATTATCTGATGATCGCCGAAGGTGGTACAGCACTAGACCATGCTGTCACCATTGCGCGATCTAAAGATATCACTGGTCCGTACATATCGTATGATCAGAACCCGGTTCTTACCAACCGTGGCACTGATGAATATTTTCAGACCGTTGGACACGCCGATCTATTCCAGGATGCAAACGGAAACTGGTGGGGGATGTGCTTGGCCACCCGTTCTGGCCCAGAGTATAAGGTGTATCCGATGGGACGTGAAGCAGCCTTGTTCCCAGTCACTTGGGAGGAGGGCGAGTGGCCTGTAATGGAGCCTGTTCGAGGGATCATGAGTGGATGGGAGTTACCAAGCAATGCTACTAGCTTAGGCTTGTTAAATTCAGATCCTTACAACTATCACTTCGATGCTGACATCGAAGTACCTCTCCATTTCATCTATCCACGAGTTCCGCCCAAGCCCGTGACTATGACAGCGAACGGCATGCAGATAATACCAACTCGGAGCAATCTTACAGGGGCTAGGGACGAAAAAGTCGAGTTGACAGGCCAACATGGTATCGGTTTCATCGGTCGGCCACAAACTCACACCTCATTTGAGTTCTCCGTAGAGCTTCTGTTCACACCACAAGCGGTCCAGGAAGAGGCTGGAGTCTCTATTTTCCTCACACAATATGATCATATTGACCTTGGTGTTGCGTTCCTCGATGATTTCATCTACACCAACTACACAAAATATCATCGACGCAGGCGTGATGGGGGGCCTCGAATGTACTTCCGTTTCCAGATTCAAAGTAGTGCGAACAATACGGTCTCACGACTCACTCCTGTGCCCGAGGATTGGGTCACTCACGCTATTCAATTAGAGATCATAGCCTCAAATACTACCTACACACTTTATGCGTCATCGGTGCTCGGGAGAGATCGTCGAATTCAGGTTGGGCAGGCTCCGGCCAGTATTGCGAGTGGGGCCAGTGGTTCGTTTGTCGGGAGTGTAATCGGCGGATTCGCGACGTGCAACGGAGCTGGGATTGCCAACAGTTGCCCACATCAAGAAATTGCCTACTTCCAGACTTGGAGGTACGTTGGCTTGGGACAGCAGATATCATCGACCGATTTTGTAGGAACTCCTATAGCTCGATGATCGTGTGCACAGCTCGGAAAATTATAGTACTCGTTTGTCTACGAAAACCCGGAAGATCAGATATTATTCATAAAGAAGCACCCGGATCGGACAAGACGATCATGGTCACCATGAATCACACACTCACATTAAAAATACACTTTATATAATATTGGTGTACGTTGGAAAATTTCAGGGAGCGAAATTAGTACTAATTGCCATAGCTTCGAGTGTGCGATAATTCGAGTTCATAGAGATGAAGTGCTTGTAAGATAATTATACGCTGCAATCCGTAATTTCTTACTATAGTTAATTACAGTAGAGACGTAGGGTCCGAACGTGGCGCTGCATAGTATATGCCTCCGTCGCTCTTTATATAACTAGGTACTCTATCTATCCCATGACATGACCAACTCAAACGTCTTCATACTCGCAAACAACTCTTAGATACCTACGAATTGGGTAAGGACCAGCTGAGTTGGTGACCTGCAAGATAAGGTGGAAATCGGCCGTTTGGCCAGTGTAGGGGTTCAACCATGGCGCTGGTGCAGTGATCTGAATTTCGCTACCTAACACAGCTTGAGTGAGGTCGGCATCATTGAGAATAGATATATCCCCAGTCGCCGGCCTCAGTGATTGTAGTTTAATGTCGATATAGTCTGGGATGAATCTTGTCGACTCCGGATATATCCCCCACAGAAAGGTTAATTTGCTATTATTCGCAGGGTGATCTGGGTCGTACGTCAAATTGGCAGAGAATGTGTATGTCTGATTCGCTTCAACTTTGACGAACAGGGGATCCGGACCTTGATGCCCGTTCACGTTGAGCACCGGGGGGTGGCCTACTTGAGTGAAGTTGGGTGTAAGAGTCCATTGCATACGGGCTGCAAAGTCGTCCTGGTAGGCACTTCTCCAGCGCCAGATAGACGCTTGGCTAGTCTCCCATATGTTTCCATCAGCACCTGTGACGGAGTCGGCCGCGCTGACAAAGTGATTAGCAATGCTAAACCCATCACTATCATCTGGAGCTTGCGCCAGACTATATCTACCACCCCAGGTTCCCCAGTTAATGCGATCACGGTAAACCAGGCCATTTTGAACAAGCCACAGAAAGCTAGGAGTATCGCCCTCCATCCCAAATTCGATTTGGGGGTAGACTGATCCAAGTGGACCGAGCCTGATGTTCTTATCAAGCCACAAGTTTAAGACGGTCTCGTTCGCAACACATGGACAGTCCGCAACGTTTATTCCAGGCCATGTAGCTGCAGGGTACTCATTGAATGCATGTATGGAGACCACGTAGAATATGTCTGGATATCTGGCTCGTATCCATGCGCCACTATTGTCTTGGTCTGATATAGTATAGAGTCTGATACGAGAGCGCAATTCCCGTGCTTCAGCAGACGTCATTGTATTATCCATGTAGTATAGTGCTTGAGCCAGTGTGTTTGTACCTCCCCAGGCAGTGATGAAAAGTGGCTCATCAGACTCTTGGAGGCTGGAGATAATACGCTGTGCACCATTGCTTATCGTCTCGTTGAGCGCAGCCAACCCATAAGTCTAATATTGGTCAGCATTGGTTTACTTGGCGAGAGGAAATATTGATAGTTGAGAAACCAAGAGAAAAGGAATGGAAACGTGGCAGAAGAAGAAATCTTTTTTCTCACCATTGGGCCAGAGGTCAATAACTGGGAGAGTTCCTCTACACTCTGGTATAAAGCCGTGGGATGGACATGTTGATTCAAGTTGTCAACCACATCCCCATACGCATCGATGATGCGTTTCATTTCCTCCACGTGAGTAGCATTCTTGAGCCACCAGGATGTTGTAGCACATAGTCCTTTTGTCTCGAATTCGTTTGCGTAAAGGAGATATCTCACTAGAGACATGGAATCATCGGGCTCGTTCAAGATATCTGACATGATGAAGATCCGTGGTTTCCAGTCGAATGACTGCAATGATTCCTGGACCGAGCGATTTAGAATGCCCAAAGAGATGCTCGCACGCGTAGATTGTGCAGCTACAAAAATGCTTATGCAGCTCGTGAAGAGTTTCAAGAACGCCATGAGTGTCTGAGTGCTAGTATTCGGGTTGGGTTAAAGAGTTGATATGCCTTAAAGATCATGTAATAATGCTTTAAAAGGGTTGTAGAATAACCACTGCACCCAACATATATTTGGAAATGAGAATGGTTAGGCGGTAGAAACCCCTATAGCAATATAAATATTGACGACATTTCCTTTTGGGCTCCCTGACCTCCTTTCTGCAAGAATCATTACCCTGCACACAGAACCTACTAGCCCAACTGACTTGCTAATACCACACAGTGGAAATCATTATCCCTCCATCTGGATTGCCTACATGCCGTATATCTCAAGCCGTTCAGCTAATACCGGCCAAGCGTATGGCTCTGTTACCGAAAGGGGTGCCGGCGCCCCTGCTCGACATCTCGCCCTGAGTGCCGAGGTGGGGGAAGCGGGCAATATGGAGTTTTTGGGGCTCTTCACCCCCAATCAAATCTTTTTCGCATTGTAAACGAGTTCATATTTCTGTTCCCCCCACTTCCGCATCTGCTTTGACGTTGACAACACTGATGCCGTAACTTCACTCGGAATGGTTTATCCTTAATCCTCCGAGACTTCTCCGGTCTTTCCTTGGCATTCAAGATGAGTCCATGGTGGAAATTTCTCGTTTAAGTTCAGGTTACCTAAATAGAACATCGTGAAATCGTGATAATAGGTACGAAAAGGGACTTCTTAGCTAAAGCTTATGACAAAAGCGGTATGTGGCTGATAGTTTGAGGCAGGGGTACCGATCTGGGAGGTATTAATAGCACTGAAAGGAATCGAACGAATCTCGCCAACATCCCTTAATTACGTGGTGGATGCTGCAAGAATGGCTTCAATCAATGATCTCGTCTAAATTTCGTGGGTTGAGGTCTATGTGAAGGTCTCCGCCCTGTAGGGTAAACGTAGTATAGAACACTCCAATTTCGGATGCCAGAACGTCCAGTCTTGGAGGCTTCCATACCAACATTTTAACATTTGTATTCAAAGTCCCGATGATAAGATTCAAGTGAGCGAACTCCCCAGCATGTCCTTCTCAATCTAGGTGGAAGACTGTGGGAAGAGCTTATGATAAAGAATGATTGCTCGTGGTTGATCTTCATGAAATGAGTTAATTTATCTGATGGTCCAAGCGTCCATGAGAACAAGGCATAAGGACATAGTAGAGAGAGTCAGGAGGACGTCAGGTATGGGGTAATGCCCTCGGCCAGTAGAATTTCGAGATTACTAGCAGAGGACAGCTTTGCTCATTCACGTGTGTGTATATGCGTCATGACGCGCAGCCAGTCCACGTCTCCAACGGCGTCATGACCACCGGGGCCCAGTTGTCCGGGCCTCGTGCCAAGTCTCCCCAGGGTTCTGCCCAGTGACAGCGGTAGGCGTATCCAGCGCAGCACCTACATGCCGGTCGCCTGCCGCCGCATTGTGATAGATGATCAATGTGTGCGATAGGCGGCCGCACAATATAATCAACTTGTCGTGGACTTCTTGGCGCGGCAGCTATTGCTGGTGATAGAGATGCGTTTACGATTCCTGATTCCTTGGTTTTATGGAAGGAAAAAGGCCACAAAAAATACCCTAACGACTCTTCTGTGGGTGACTGGCAAAAAAACCAGGCAAGATGCAGCGCAGGTGAAAGTGAGAGGTGGGAGATAAGCTTGTAAGCCCTCCGGGGCGCCGGTGCTGCACCGGAGCGCAATGGCAGTCCAAATCGGGGTGCTGGTCGGCGCTTATAGAGCCATCCGACCCGGTGCAACCGTCTAATGCGGACATGTGCCCCTATGACGCGCATGGCATCGTTACATTGTGTGTTATATTGCGTATTCCCCAAGGACATAGCATCGGTATTGAAGCACGAGCAGGTTCGCCCAACATTTCCTATATCACGCATGCCCTAAGTGTGCATTTGGCATCATATATTTTCTTTTTCCAGATCCTTGATTTCCTGTTGTCAAGCTCACTCTGATCCAAACTTACTTATGTAGTAGAGACTGTTATGTGCGCATCATCTAGTTTTTTTTTTTTTTTTTTTTTCTCTCTTTTCATCACACTTGGTTTAACAAAACAATACTATGGTGATGGCTTCATTTAGACTTTTATAAAGTATCGTTTTGCGATCTATTCGCTTATCACCTAACCATGCAGGGGCTAAAATGTTTATCTAATACCACGGAAGGCACAGAGGGCATTAAAGCTGTTTTTAAACACCTTCCGAAAATGACGGTCCCCACAGTCGCAGGAGAGAGACCAGTGTTTGAGTTGAAACCAATAAGCCATTATAAAGCGCCCATTAAGACACCAGTGGCGTCTTTTTCAACCCCCCTTCATCTTCTAGCCATCTCCACCTCGGCTCACAGCAGCCCTTTTGAGCATTTAGGATGACACCCCGTCGCACCATGTTACGCGGCAGGAATAGCGAACAAGAAATCGACTATGGCAGCTCCTGGATCTGAAGGGGGGCAGTCCGCGCCGTGACGGTGCCTTACCGCCCATGCCCGCTATTCACGCTGCTCGTGAACCTGCGATCCCAAAAGGATTAGAGCCAGCTCCCCTTTCTGATATAGCGCCGCCTCCTATCTGGGAACCACCAACTTGTGATGTCGGCAGTCTCATGCCCACCGCCAATCGGCATCCGCCCAGCCCATGCTAGATTGTCCATGGTCATATGTCGTGCCTGGACCTGCTCCTGGCATGTTACTAGCTGCCGATGGCATTCCTTGTCCTCTAAAATAGGCATGTTCACTTGCCTTTTGCGATGCTATGTAACGTGTCTTGGCTCCCACGAGGCACACACGGCCACGGGGGACTGCCTTTAGGGGGGGCAGGAGTACACGGCTCAGCTTAGCTGGCCACGAGATCACTACCTCAGAGAGCTACAAATATGCCGCGATGCCGCGATTCAACGCTTGCTGTCCGTCCCTTGCTTGGTTCACCACGCTTCGACCTGGGCATTCCGGACTGGTAGCCGTCTAACATTCTTTTACATTGCCTATTATTCTGGCATATACATTCCTTAACTTAGATAGCATCACTCATTATGCATTTTACCAAGGTATCAGTTGGCCTTGGCCTCCTGGCTGGGGCCGCAACGGCCTTACCTACTACTCCTTCTTTCAAGACTCGCCGAAGCTCCAGTGGCCTAAACGTTGTGTACTGGGGTCAGAACGGCGGAGGGACGATCGAGAACAATGATCTGTCCACCTATTGCACAGCTGACGCTGGTATCGATATTCTTGTGCTGTCTTTCTTATATCAATTCGGCAGCGGAAACACCATTCCTTCAGGTACAGTTGGCCAGTCTTGCTTTATCAGTTCCTCAGGGCAGGGCCAGAACTGTGAGGCCCTCTCGTCAGCCATCAAGACATGCCAGAGCAACGGTGTCACCATCATCCTTTCTCTTGGCGGTGCTTCTGGATCGTATTCATTGGCATCGGCAGACGAAGCTACAACAATCGGCAACTACCTGTGGGAGGCGTACGGCAACTCTGGTAGCACGTCGGTTCAACGGCCATTTGGCGATGCTTTCGTCAATGGATTCGACTTTGATTTGGAGCTCAATAGAGGCAATGAATATTACTCAAGCATGATCTCCACGCTGAGGGAGAATTTCAAGTCGGACTCGAGCAATACATACTATATCACGGGTGCTCCGCAATGCCCGATCCCCGAACCTAACATGGGAGTCATCATCCAGAACTCCCAGTTTGACTATCTCTGGCCTCAGTTCTACAACAACAACAATTACACGTAAGCACTTATTTACCTTACGTCCAGGCCATGTTCATCTCATCCCCTGAGTTCACTTTTATACTCATCAGTTACTTACCCCTGGATCTTATAGTTACCCGTGCGCACTACCAATCAACGGAAACGCACCGTTCAACTACGACGGGTGGCTAGATTTCACAGCCGGCACGCCCTCCGCTAACGCTAAGATATTCGTCGGTGTCCCAGCTGCTCCCCTCGGAGCCAACGGTAGTCCTACCGGGGAGACCTACTACGCCACGCCCGACCAACTTGCGACCATCATTGGGGGTGTCAAGAGCAACTCTCGCTTCGGTGGTATCATGATGTGGAGCGCTGGCTTTTCCGACTCCAACGTCATCGACGGATGCAACTACGCCCAGCAGGCCCGATCTATCCTCGATAGCGGCTCGCCTTGCGGTGGTGGCGGCGGCAGCCCACCGTCGTCCTCTACTACCACCTCAGCACACACCTCGACGACTACGCACACTGCCACCACAACCACAAAGTCTACTGCCACCACGACAACTTCTTCACCGACCTCGACCGCAACGGGCACAGTTCCTCAATGGGGCCAGGTATGAATGACACCAATTTTCTTCGTGTATATAATGTTTTAAAACAAGTACTTCTATAAGCGTATCGAGGCTGACATAAGGACATCTTAGTGCGGCGGCATGGGTTACACAGGGCCGACGCAGTGCCAGGCCCCCTACACATGCGTGGCGACCGGGGCCTGGTGGTCTCAATGCGAGTAGGTTTTCTCTAACCGTTGGTCATCGATGGGGTAAACACACAGATCAGAGGTTGCGACCATGGGTTGAGCGTAAGAATTGGATTGAAAAGGAAACTAAGGATATATCGAACAACCCCCGTCATCATCTTTGTCACTCCTTGATCGGAGTCTGATGTGATTATGTGATATTAAAGCATTCACTCCTTTCTTGTACATACTTCGGGCATTTGATTTAGATCTGCATATACACAGCGAGCTTTTTTCTGCCTCAGTCTACGAAACCAGTGCGGGATAGTGAGACAATACTTAGAGTTGGACGGATGATAAGGATCAAGAACATGACGTATTATCCTACTCGAGGTATCCGGTGGCTGCAGATTTTGTTCTTTGCCCCGTGGCGTGTGAGACACATCTTAGAGGATGAATAAATCAATATGGGACCTGTTTCAAGAAATGGAATCAAATTAGACTAGGAGACGTAGTGCAGACATTTGGAGGCTTGCAAATCGCCACTTACATGCGGTGGTATTTAGTAGCGCCAGATCGTTGTTAGGAAATAAATTTAAATGTTGGTTGTTGAAATAAATCGTTAAAACTTCGCTCCATATTGGTCCATTTCCTCTAAGCCTCTCGGGGGTCCAGGACCCAGTTTGGTTAGTGTCCGTCCATGATGGTGTCAAGAACGGAGCCAAGACTAAAAATGTCGATGGTACCAACAACAGAAAGCCGCCCCTTCTAGATCAATCAGCCCGCTCAGAATATATTATTCGACCGAGCAAATTTTAATAACGTGGCCCTCGGATATTCTTACCCCTCACAGGACATGAAAAAGTCATCCCATTGATTACCATGGCCGTTTATGCGAAGCTAATGAAATACAGGTGTAGCCCCTTAACGACGGTACCTACCCGGTAGGTACCTAGGTAAGTCTGTATGTGTACCTAGATAGATAAGCCCCGCGATTAATGATAAGAGGTACCTAGGGTAGAGAGCCCCGCTAAAAATTGAAGATCCGTCATAGGTACTATAGAGATATTCACTCCATTATACAACCTCGTAGCTTGTCCATTCCCCTCATTCCTCGTCTTTCGCAACGAGGCAGACGATTTTTCACATAGTAAACATGGAAGCCGACAACACCGCCGAGTCCTCGGCGGACCCGGATCCCATCATCGCCAGCTACAAGGTGTACGCGAACCCGGCGCTCGCTCCGGGACGGAAGCTGCTGATCATGCAGCACCCGAACAAGCAGGGCCCGATCAACCACCCGTACGCGCAGATCAGCGACATGCGCATCAAGAACCGGTCGGGCATGATCGAGGTCGACGTGCCCATCAGCCACGCCCACGCCGACTACGACCGCGACAAGGGCCAGCGCTGGGGCGGCGCGCTCGCTAAGAGCCTGGCGGCTAAGAACGGCGGCACCCACGGCCTGGCCGGCGGCTTCGGCGTCGGCGTCTCCGCCATGCGCCCCAGCAAGCGCCGCGACGAGTTCGAGAGGGACATCGACATGATGGACTGGAGCGAGGCCGTGCGCCAGGACAGGGTGCTGCGGACCAAGACGCTCGGCGGCCAGCTGCCCACCGAGTCCGAGACCGAGTGCCAGTGGATGGTCGGCGTGTTCAAGGGAGGTGAGTCTGCGCCAATGCCTACCCATTGCGTCTCGTGTCTAGAACTGCACACCCTTTATCCCTTGGTGTTTGTCCTATACTGACGCGGGACACACGCATATTCCCAGACCATCTTCACCTGACCCCGGCCTCCGCGTTGATTCAGCTGCGGCCGCAGCTCCACCACATCGACGCCATGGCCGAGCAGGAGCGGGCGAGCCGCCGCGGCGAAGGCGCAGGTGCCGTGGCGGGGAAAGACGCCGTGCCCGCGACGGCGTCGAGCGCGGGTGCGCGCGCGATCCACATGTCGATCAAGAGCGCCGACTCGGGCGGCGGCGAGCTGACGACCGAGACCATGGCGGACCGGCTGCGCACGGTGCAGACGGAGGCGTGGAGCAGGCTCCAGTACGAGGACGACGAGAGCGCCAAGTCGTGGAACGTGTTCAACGACAACCTCGTGTATCGCAGTGCCAGGAAGGCCGCCGCCGCCGCCGACAAGGACAAGGACAAGGACGAAGATAAGAGCAAAGGAAAGGGGAAGGGGAAGGAGAAGGAAGTCGAAGTTATTCAGATCGACAGTAGCAGCAGCAGCGATTCGGAGCAGTTACAGACTCAGTGGAAGACGGACGACTTTTTGAAGGCCATAAGCGCCATGAGAGACGGCCCCGAGGGCAGTGAGAAAGTGGCGGATACTGTCGACATCAAGAAAGAGGGAGACGCTGGAAAGACGGCGGCAGGAGGCTCGGCAAAGGGGAAAGGGGCGGCTACAGGTGCGTCAGCCTCAGCGCCTCGGAAGTCCGCCAACGCGAAGGGCAAATCGGTTGCATTCAAGGGTACGGATATGGACATCGACTCATGACAGATTTCATGTTTGTTTGCATTGGGTGGCGTTTCTGGAGACATGGGACCACCGTTCGGCGTTTTTAAAAGCTAGAAGAAGACGGCCTATAGAAAGCCGGTCGCTCTACATGATGCATTGCTATAGCTAGAAATATTACCTATAGAACATTTCAAAAGAGGGTGGGGATATGGCTGGCTTCATCGTCGCGGACAAAGCAAGCTCTAATTGACATGCTTATATTAGCTGCCTTTTCCCTCTCGACGCTCTTCGTAATCATCCTGACCAGTAACATTACATGTATTGGTTATCTTCGCCTCAGTATCTACCCTAAAAATCTTGCTTGTATACTTCATATGATGTGCTAACTACCGTGTTCATACCTCAAGGACTTAATATCTTTTGTACCTGTTCTCCCAAAGAGGGAGCCCCATCCCGAATCTTAACTACCAGCACTGCGTGCCAGTAGATGCTGAAAGTCGTAGCAACTCGCTTATAAGGAGTCCTCCATGGCACTCAACTTTTCATTTCCCAGCACCAACCTTTGCGGGCTTGATTCTGGCCTTCGCGAATCTTGAGATAACTCAATATAAGCTAGGCTCTCTCGATGGACTCCGAAGTTATCGTCTCTGCAGATTCTTGAAACCAGGCTCGGATCTATGATGATGATGGGGAAATATATTCGCCTCAATGCCGCCGGCTGGCTTTTTCGTGATCAAATATCTGAGGACAAACTCGAGAGGAGAGAGAAGAAGGCTACAGAATAGCCGCTCGAAGAGGGTATCAACGTCTAGCCTACACTTGTGGTATATCTATCATTATTCAGAGGCATCGAAAATCATTCAAGCAGAAATGGTTCAGAGTCTTTGCAGGGAATACCATAGAATCCTGACGTATTGACGCATATCGATTTCTGGGTTGTCTTCTCCCACTACCTGTTTTGTTTGCTCCTCAAACTAGCCTATTCTATGTCTCTAACTAGGAACACGATCACATTGGCAGGATGACGTATTCAAGACAAGGAGCTCCATATTACCATAGACTAGATGCTGCTATGAGAATACTAAAGCTTCCTCGCTACCAATACTTTTTGCACGCTATTTACACACGATGTCTCATATGGGCCTATTCGTTAAGACCAAGGTATAGGTACACTTTACTTTCCAGACCGATTCTCTACCACTGGATCCCAGAGTATCAAAAGAATTCGTCTGAATCCTAATAAATTCCATCGACCTATCTTGAGTTTGCAATGCCGCGCGAATTCTTCGCAGAACTCCTAGTAAATATGCCGTTGAGGCTAGAGTCTTTGCAGTCCATCTGATAGAAATAGTGGTAAAGCTAAGCCTTAGCCGGTTTGAAGCTCGCTGATCAAACCCGTCTTACTGGGATGAATAGAACATCCGATGCAAGCAACCTGTTATTTCGTTTCCCAACTCGCCCTTTTCGCAACGTATTAGTTCAACAGCTCAACATCAAGACCGATGGAGCGCATAAAGAGATTGACGTTGTCGAGACGTCCCTTCGCCATGTCGGGAGGAAGCGTTTTAGCTAAACCAACTGTGCCCATAACACGATCTTTTACAGCAAAGACCAGTCTCTGCTGCTCGTCAGGGCTAGCACCTATGCCAATAGCGGCGAGGAATTGCCAAACGTAGATATCTTCACCAGAAGTCACGGTGCCGGGGAAAATATTATGGAGCGTGGGCTCGAGGATATTGAAGAAGGTATTGAACGTAACAACCCTATAGTTGATATTAGTAATCTGTGTTTATACATAAGTTTTATATATACGATTATACTTACCACTGTTGCCAGCTTTGTTCATTCGCCTGACCAGCCTGTTTAATGAGCTCCGCGCGGCTTAGGATCATAGTCAACATCGATACGCCAATACGAGTTCGCGCAACGAGATCCACGTTTAGATTTTGTGTGATCAAGCCTAGCACACCAGTAACAATATCAAGGTCGGATTCGTTTAAGAGCTGGAATAGACTTGGCATGACAGCCAGAGAAAATAACTCTATGCGTTCTCGAGTAGCAGCATCGAGAGAAATGGGCTCTCCAGTCTGCACCTGGGCGCCTCGAATGACATCTAGCTGATCAAGATGGATGATAATCATAGTCAGAATAGTAGTACGTTGGGTTTGAGACAGGTAGCGGAAAACGCGAGGAACAGCCCTCTTGCCTTTCGGATACGATATGAAACTGATGAAAGGGTGCACGATTGTACTGCTAATAGGTTCGTGTACCCTAAGATAGTTCCAGAGCTGCGTATTCAAAGTGTTGAACTCGTCTTGTTTGTCAGCGAAGTTTTGATCAGTCGGTCCATTAGGCGGCGGCAAACTACGAGTCAGATCTTCCATCTTCATGAGCGTTAGGTAAACGTTCTCAATATCGCGAAGGGTATCCTTCTTATCATGGCCTTTGCTAGCAGGCTGCGTTCGTTGACTACTAGCGGGTCGGTTGGAGTCTGATCCACTTTCCGTTCGCTTTATGTTCAATAGAGGCTTTGGGGTTTTGGCATTGCTAAACGAAATCTTTCCCAGACTACCTTCGATTACTAGCTGCTTATTCTTTGGCTTGTTCTTGGCGGCCTCAACAGCACGTTGTACCTGTTGCTCCATGCGCTGTACATGATTCTGAGGGCCATGCTGTCTTGGGCCACCCCGGCGAGTACCAGTCTGGAATAGGTATGTCTGGGCAAAATTGTTGAGGGGCTGATTCGGATTAGGTCGCTGTCCAGCTCTAAGTGAGCTTAGAACCTGATAGTAAAAGTCCTCAGCTAGGGCTGCCTCGTTGCCCTGTTCGCTCGGATCTCCTGTAGCGGACACTAGCTGTTGAAGCTGAATCCTAGTAATGAAGCTTTTATCTTGGGGAGTCATTAGGCCATTATTTCCGGACATCAGGTGAATCTTGTGGTTACGTTTAGCGCGTCGGGCTTCGGCCTCTACAAAGGCTGCCTTCTCCCGCTCAGACAGTTCAGAGAGCTGATGCTGTTGCAGGGTACCACGTGGAATTGAGTTCTGAGATTTATGAGACGGGTGCATGGGGGCTGCCATCCTAGTAGTTTCAGCGGCCAAGCGATTCGGATTTTGCAAAATTTGGGTTGGGGCAGCTGAAGGTGTCTGTTGCGACTGAGATATGGAACTGGGCATGACAGGGCCTGTAGCTGATGGGCTATGCCTGGGAGGACGCTGCAAGATTGTGATAGGATGTCCATGGGCAACGCCTTGAGCTCCCGGCTGCTGGTATTCACCAGTCTGAAAACCTCGCTGATGGCGGCCATCAATTGGCTGACGAATAGGATCAAGCTGCTCCTGTCGGGAATAAGAAGCGTGTTCCGCGGGGGCCTGGAACTCTCGAACATGATACTGAGGCTGCAATTGAGACTGGGAAGCGGGCGGTACCGGGGGAGTCTGTTTCGCTCCAGCCCGCATCGCCGCTTCGACCTCTTCCAAACTCATCATCTTCCGCCCAGGAGCCGGAGGCTGAGATACAGCAGCTGGGGTTGCTGCCTTCTTGGGAGCGACCCCCCATATTGACGCATCTATCTCAAGTTCAGTCGGCTCCTCCTTATATTTCTCATATCCAGTGCGGGAAGGCTTCGGGGCTAGCGGGGCAGGCTGGTAGGCGTAGCCTATGTTATAATCCTGGGCGACCGGGGCGCGCACAGTTCTCGAGGTCCGTTGTTGAAGGCTAAAGCGTTGATGCTCTTCTTCCATGGCATTGGTGATTTGGGCAGTGGCGCCGAAGAAGTCAAAATCCTTGCCAACAGAGCCACCTACACCGGCAGCAGTGTCACCAAAAGTGTCATCGTTGAAAGCGTCATCAGTCTCATCCAGCTGGTCGCCAAGGCCGTCGTATGTATCTTCGAAATCAAGTGCCTCGTCCGTGTTGTCGTGATTGCCTCGTAGATCGGCAAAAGGATCGTACGCCTGGCCAAAGCCAGGTGCCGACTGATTATGGCCAGCCGAGCCCATCGTAGATGGCGGGAGGTATTCTCACGTGGGAACCGGAATGTCGCAAATCAACGCCGAAAGTTAAGAACAATTCTACTGGTGCAAGACCGGTGTCAGTACTAATCCGCAATACAGCAAGCCGCAAGTCGCAGCAACCATACATAGGTCATATTTGCTAGATGGTAGAACTGGCGGAGGTTGGGAAGGCAGCTGTTTTATAAGGCAAAGTTATAAAACAAAGCTGTGGCACAAATATACCTAGGTCGGTGGAGGGAGATCATTGAGCAGAGGACAACCTATTCGAGAACAAGGAAGGTGGGGTACTATTATGAGGGTTGAGAACCTGGAATGGCAATGCGACGAGGATGTTGGGCTGTGGGATTGTTCAGGATAGAGGGGCAGGTTTGCGTGAAGGCAGCAAGTCAGTACACCCACTGTTCCTACCGAAGGCGAACGCGTAGTGTGCAATGTGTGATGCGTAATGCACGACGCTCCAAGGCCCTGTGCGCAACAGAGGAGCTGACGAGAGCCCGATGGAATCCAACCCAAGCACGAGGCTTTCCCAAGTTGCGCAGGGACGAAAGAAGGGGACAGAAGACGGAGAACACAAGACCGGAGACAGAAAACAGAAACCAGAAGGCCTTACGTATACAGCTAGGAGAAGTGGAAGATCTGAGAACGGTTAGGGCGAGGGAAATGCGTGATCATGATGTGGGCGTGGACGTGGGCGGGCAAGGTTGGCCGGTTGGTCGGTTGGGGGTTTCGGCTGCAAAGAAACAACAACGGCAACGACCACGTCAACACTATATGGTATCCGAGCGGAGGAGCAGAAGCAGAAGCAGAAACGAAGCTGGAGGCTAAGATATAACAAAGTAGGGATTGACGCAGTAATCAACCTGTCGCTGAGGGAAGATGATGCCGAGTGGTCGATATCGGATTGTGGTAACTATTCATTGTAGCCAAGAGTCAGGTGGTGGCGGCGAGCTTTGACGTACAGATGTCTCCAGTACCTACAATTGAAAATACCGGGGGGGTTGTTGTGGCTCATTATGTGTGGCTTAGTAACCTACTTATCTTTAAAAAGTATTGTGTGCACGTGACATGCAGAACATTTTTACATTTAAATCTTAGTACTACTACGTACCTACAGTAAGTACCTATTCATGTATGTGTGCGGAGTAGCAAATACAAGGTAAATACAAGGTATTGTGGAGTGCAAACAGACCAAGGGCATATAAGAATACTGGGCTTGGCTGGGCACCCCTAGTTAGACTTACCCTTCTATACCTTCGATACCCATATTCTAAAGATCTTCGAACCACAAACTCTCATTTACATAGTATGTGTAGATAATATTGTCAACATTGTCAGATATAATCATCCATTCAAGTACATTACAGGTGGTCTATACTACTCAATAAAAGCATGGAATGCCTACATTTTGACACACTTCCAAGTTGGCTGCCAACTTTCAACTCTATAATGACCATCCCTAGCTGCATCCCCCCTCCAAACACATAACCATAAATTGGTACGGAGGAGCACCCTGCAATACAGTATATGTTAATGACACTAATGCAATTAGTTCCCTACTGCGTATAGACACCCGCTAAGCTCCGTGAAGACTCAATATGCGAGTTTCGATGCGAGGAATTACAAGGAGACTGCTGGCTCCTAGCTAAGACAGGGGCAGTACAGGGGGTCAGAATTCTGGCCACCTTCTACAGTATTAAGTCCACGGCTTTGTTGAAACACGATAGATGGGGCTTAGTGTGCTTGCTACTTTTGCTTAGCCTCGGCTCACAACGTTTATGAAAAAGGTTATGCATTAGAAAAAAGTTATCTCAGGTGCCTCAGACCAGAATGGTTCTTGCGTTTGTACCTCCCCAGCCACACCACTCCTCCACTAATCATAACCCTTCCTACCCCCCCTAACACAAACTCAGAATTCTGGTCTAAGGCAACTATGTTGATTTTTCTGCTTACGTTCTTATCTAAAAAATAATAAACTATAATTTATTTACGCAATAACTTTAAATCTGTTTAAAGTTATACTTAATTAATTAATTATTGTATTTTATATATAGTTATATTTTTTTTGTATTTTTTTAACGCTTAGTTTTTATTATATTGCATACTATAAATTTTTTAACTAAAATATTGTTTTT
>MU400560.1:192926-293517 GCA_022578965.1 Xylaria sp. FL1777 | reverse complement strand
TATATATGTACGGACCACCCGGATACACCAGTTTGGTGTATTGCAGACCTTTTGGGGTTATTGCCATAGTGGCTAACGGGTGGGCTACCATGACATAAATAGTGAAAATAATAAGTGGTAAAAGTAATAAATAATGAAAATAATAAGTGATAAAAATAATAAGTGGTGAAAGTAATAAATAATAAAAGTAGTAAATAATGAAAGTAGTAAGTAATAAAAGCAAATAGTTTATACGTTAGCTTTGTTAGCTGCAGTTAATTATGCTAGCTATATAGCACTTATGCTATTAAGTATTATTACTTAAGCCACTAGATTTAACTAAAGAAATTAACCACTTAGTGAACTTAGTGGCCACTTAGTGAACTTAATAGCCATTTAGTGAAAAGTGGAATTAGTAGTATTAATAGTATTAATAGTATTAGTGGTGTATAATTTATTGCAAACACTTAGTAAATTATTTATTTTATGCTGCATTAAAACTTAACTATTAATTTTAAACGTTATTTATTTCGTTTATTATGCCTTTATACTAAATTTTAACTATATTATAACTATAATACACTTTGCTTACTTATTTACTTTGCTTTTAGTAAAGCAGCCTTATTTCTTAAAAGCTTTAACTTTAATCATAATGCATTTTGTTTATTATATATTTAATGTTCTAAGTTTTTTTTTTTTTAACCTAGGCATACGCCTTTGCATAAACTTTAGTAAGCTCTTTATTGTTTTTATTATAGTAAAATCAACAGTTTATATAGTGAACCTTAAACTTAAAAGCATATATGCTTTATAAAAACTAAGCTAATATATTTTGCACTGCGCTATAAGACTTATTTTTAACAAATTTATAAAAAATAACCGATTTAAGCTTAATATTAAGTATAACATTAATATTACTAAAAACAAAAGTAATGCTATTAAATTAACTAAAAATTAATAGCTAAGAACTACTATTATACATCTTTTTTTCTTTTAAACAAAAGAAATCCAGGAAATTGCTATTATAAACTATAAGGCTTTTAGTTAGCTTATAATTAATAAAGTAAGCATGTAGCAATTATATAAATGAGTTTTATTTTGCTAATGTAAACAGTAGCGTTAATAGCCTTTTATAAGATTATATTTGCTATAGTTGTTTTTTGTTATACTTATAAAGTAATATAAAGTAAAAAAAAGTAGTACAAAATAAAAAAAAATAGTACAAAGTAAAAAAGAAGTAATAAAAAATAATAATATAATAGCAGTAATAAAAAAAGTTAAGTCTTAACTTAATAAAATATTTAAAACTTAGGCTGCTTATTTATAGAGGTTAGTTTTACTTAAGAAATTACTTATAACTAAGCAGCTAAAACATAAACTTTTTAGTTTGTTTCTTGCTGCAAAATAAATAAAAAACGTAGGAAAAAGCATTAATACTTAAAAAGAAACATACATATTGCTAGCAAAGCATAAATACCTAAAAAAAAACTATATATTACTAGCAAAAAAAGGCATAAACATTTAAAGGAAAACTATATATTATAGCTTTATATAACTTAAGCTAAAACTAGTACGCTAGCAAAAAAAAGCATACTAAAATACCTAAAAAAAAACTATTTACTACTAGCAAAAAAAAGCATAAACACTTAAAAAAAGGCTATATATTGCTAGCAAAAAAACATAAAAATACTTAAAAAAAAGCTACATATTATACTGCAGCTTTATATTATTTAAGCTAAAACTTGCACGCTAATAAAAAGGAGCATACTAAAATACTTAAAAAAAAACTACTTATTGCTAGCAAAAAAAAGCATAAATACTTAAAAAGAAGCTATATATTGCAGTATTAACAAGCATAAATTATATATATATACCCTGTATTGTTATTTAAGCCACTATATTTAGCTAAAAAAATCAAGTTTGTTTATAAAGCTTTAGTATATATAAATAATTAATTGCTAATGTAGTAATAATAATAATAATAGCAATAATAAAAAATCTTTAGTATTTTTTAAAAAACCTTAATCTTTTTAAGTTAGCTATTATTTGCAGCTATAATTTATTATTAAATCAAATATAAGCATTAAAGCATAATAAACTTAATTTACTAAAAAAGCTAATTATTATTACAAAATAAAGCATACCTTTATTAAATTTCTATATGTTTAAAAAGCTTACCGGTTTAATAAAATAAACATATGTTATATAAAAATTACTTATATGCTTACAAACAATTCTTAGCATACATTTTCTTTTGCTGCTATTTTACTGTTGTTTTTTTATTTAAGTAAATCTGTATAATTTAATAGTTACTTTTTTATTCCGAGTTTAGTACTAAACTATAAACTTTTAGCAATAACTAAGCGTTATATTCCAAATAGTAAATCTCCTAAAATAGTTAAATATAAAAAATACAGCTTTAATTACTATAAAAATAACCTAATAAAACTAGCATTAGTTATTAATATTACTTGCTAAAAATATAAATATATATATAAGCCTTTAAAAAACTTTCATATATTAATTAAGATATTTAGTACACTAAATGCCTTAAACTTAACCTTTAGCAAAATTTCTGCATAAACTATATTAGCTTAGTTTAATAAATATCCATATAATTAACTTATAAAATTAATACTTAGTTATTTTAGCACTTCTAGTGCAATTAACTTTACTAAACTTAATTTTAGCTTATAGCTTACATACTTAGTTTTTAATTAACTAGTATTAATAAATGCTTTTATACTTAATTAATTGTTAAATTAGCTAAGTTAACACTTTAGTGCTTATTTATGCATATTTGTTTATAAATGCTTATATAATTAATTATAAGTAATAAATGCTTGCTGCTTTTTATACGTAGTAAATACTTAATACTTTTATATGTTTTAGTACTTTTAATGCTTAGTTTATAGCTTTTATAGTTAACTAATAAATGCTTTTAATAAACGTTTAAACTTAGTTATTTTAGTACTTTTAAGTATAGCTTGCATAATTAATCAATAAATATTTATAGCTTACATAATTAACTACTAAACTTAATCATTTTAGCACTTTTAGTTTTAGTTTATAGCCTATATAATTAACTAATAAGTGCTTACATAATTAACTAATAAACGCGCAATTATTGCTACTTTTTATATGTTTTAGCACTTTTTAATGCTTTATTTGTAGCTTACATAATTAACTAGTAAATACTAAGTGCACTACTAAACTTAGTTATTTTAGCACTTTTTAGTACTTTATTTATACACTTAATTAATTAATAAATACCCACATAATTAATTACTAGTCTTTATTTTAGCACTCCTTAGTGCTTTGTTTTTTACTTTTTGTATGCTTTTATATGTTTTAGTATAGCTTGCGCAATTGCTAGTAAATGCCTACATAATTAACCAATAAATGCTTACAGCTTACGTAATTAACGTTATTTTAGCATAGCTTAGTGCTTTGTTTGCAGCCTATATAATTAACCAATAAATGCTTTTATATGCTTTTATATATCTTAGCATAGCCTGCGCAATTAACCAGTAAATGCCCATATAATTAACTAATAAATGCCTACATAATTAACCAATAAATGCTCATAGCTCTAGCATAGCTTAGTGCTTTATTTGCAGCCCACATAATTAACCAGTAAATGCCCGCGCAGCTTTCCGTATGCTTTTATATATCTTAGCATAGCCCGCGCAATTAACGTTATTTTAGCACTTCTAAGTGCTTAGTTTATAGCCTACATAATAATTAACCAGTAAATGCTTTTATGCTTTTAATGCTTAATTTATAGCTTATGTAGTTAACTAATAAATATATAATTGCTAAAACCTTTTATATTAATAATAGCTTATAGCATATTATTACTTTTTTATTACTAAGTAATATATAAATGCCCTTAAATACTAATAGTTATACGTTAAACTAACTTATAGTTAAAATTAGTTTAATTAGTGTAATATATAAATAAGTAAATAAATAGCTATAGCTTTTTATGCAGTAAACTTAATGCAGTTAGCTTAGCATATACTAAAATTAAAATTACTTAATTTTAGCAGCTATAGCTTTTTATATAATTGCTATATATAATAAACTTAATATAGTTAGCTAATTAATTAGTTAAAATTACTTAATCTTAATAATTATTAGTTATGCTAAAGTTTATTTGCAGTAAAAATAAAACTTAGTATAAACTAAAATTTAATAAACTTAGCGCATTTTAGCACTATGCTTAGTTTATTAAATAAGCTTAATATGCTTTATAGCTATTAAGCATAACTTCGTTAATTAACTAAAGTTAACTCTTTTATATACTTATTAACCTTTATTAACTTTAAAACATAAGTATAAAAAGTTTTATGTAAGTTTGCTAATCTTAAGAAAAGATTTATATAGAATTTTTAAATTTATAGCTTATAAAACACTAAAAACAATAAGTTTTAAAGTAGTTTTAATTTTAATAATTAAAAAATCTATAGCACCTTAATTAAAAAAGCATATTAAATTAAGCTAATTAAACATAGCTAGCTACTATAAGTTAGTTTTAGTAACTTAATTAATTAACTTTGATTAATTAACTAAAAGCAGCATTATTTACTTTAACGTACGTATATATATATATAGTATATATAAAGCGGACTTACTTAAAAATACTTATGTTATAATTACATATACATATATTATAATTCGATATAAATTATAAGCAAATAATTTTATAGCTCTTGGTAAAAAAGTATAAAACTCTAAATAATAATTAGTATTATTACATATTAGCATTTCTTAAACCTAAGTTTATTTAAAATTAAGCAAGCTTGTTTTTTTATTTAAAACATATCTTTGTTTTAGCTAAACGCTTAGCTTACTAAGCGCTTAAATATAATATATAAGTTACTTTTATTCTTAGTATTGCTATTATTATTAGTATTACCATTATTAGTATTATTGTTATTAATACTACTGTTATTTTTGGTTTTATTATCAGATTTAGTTTTATCATTAGATTTAGTTTTATTGTTCGGATTTTATTTTATTGTTAAATTTTATCTCATTATTATCACTATTATTATTATTACTATTATCATTATTACTGTTGTTATTATTACTATCGTTATTTTAGCCTTAAGGTATAATCACCTATTTTATAAAAGGAAACCGTTCTTATTTTATTTTATTAGCTAAAATCCCAAGAAATACTTAATACATTGCTTAGTTTACCTTTAAATACCACTATATAAGGCCTGCAGCTGTTTTAATATTATTAAGTGCATAAAAGCATACAATGCGTTCTTTTACTATTTTGTTTATGTTGCTTATATAACAACTAAAAACATTAATTAACTTATTTCTAACATTTTAGTAATTGTTTAAATGCTGCTTAAATGTAATAAGTGCTATAAAAATAGCTATATAAGCTATACTACATAACATCTTTAAGCTTAACTAATTTACGTATTTTTATAAACCTTTAGTTTTAAAAAAAAAAATAACAACCCTAGCTAAAAAACCAAAAAGAAATATAAAGAGCTTCTAAACATAGTTTATACTATATTATAAATAAACAATATATAATGTTATATAAATAAAATATATATATAAATGTTTTTTAACTAAGCTATAACTATATATAAGTTAAAATCTTTAGTTTTTTGCAGTTTCTTAATAATAAAGGCCTAAGGTTTTTACTTGTAAATATTTTAAGCTTAAAGCTTTTTTTAATATGTTATTTAAATCAATGCGTTTTGTATTTTATACATCTTTTAATTACGCGTTTTTTAGCTAATATATTTTTTAATAACAGGTTTTTAGCAATATATCTCTTGGTTTATAAATATATTAATAATAATTCTTTTAGTTAATAAATCTTTAATAATATATCTTTTAGTTTATAAATGTTCTTTAGTTAATAAGTATGTTAATAATAATCCTTTTAGTTAATAAGTCTTTAGTAACACATCTTTTAATTAACATATGTTTTTTAGTTAACAGGCGTATTAACAAAAATCCTTTTAGTTTACAGGTGTTTTTTTATTAACAAATATATTAGCAAAAATCTTTTTAGTTTATAAGTGTTTTTTTATTAACAAGTATATTAACAACATTTCTTTTAATTAATAAGTTTATTTAAACCTTTTGTTTAATTAGCTTATATTAGTTTTAACTTATATATATTTTTGCTAGTTTATACATTTTTGCTAGTTTTTATTTTTGCTAGTTTGTTTATTTTTATTAGTCTTTATTTTTGCTAGTTTGTTTATTTAGCTAGTTTATTCATTTTTGCTAGTTTGTTTATTTAGCTAGTTTGTTTATTTAGCTAGTTTATTTATCCTTGCTAGTTTTTATCCTTGCTAGTCTTTATTCTTGCTAGTTTATTTATTTTTGCTAGTTTGTTTTATTTTATACCTAGCTTTTTATTAAATAAATTAAATAGCTTTAACCTTTTATTTACTATACTTAATATCTTAGCTATTTACTAAGTAATAATATTAAACTTGCTACAAAAGATATTTTATAATTAATTTTGCTTACCTTTTCTAAGTAAAATAATCATTTAAATTATTACAAAATAACAAAGCTAATATTTTATTAAAGCCTTACTGCCTTTAGTATTTCACCTTGCTATTATACGTTAATAAAGCAATACTTCTTCTTTTTTCCCTTTTAACTCTAATAACGCTTTTATTTATTTAGCTATATATATTTAGCTTACTAAAAAATAAAAAACTAAAACATGCTTGCTACTAAAAATAAACTAAAACAGCTTATTAAAAACAGCAATAAACTTAATTATAATAACTATAATAATATTAAAACTCTAGATTTAGAAAAATCTAAATATAAATATACTAAAAAATACAATACTAATTATAGTTATTATAATGTTAAAACTTTAAATTTAAAAAAGCTTAAGTATAAAGCTTTTACTTTTAATTATAAGTTAGTTAACGCTAAAAAATATAACACTAATTATAGTTATTATAATATTAGAACTTTAAATTTAGAAAAGCTTAAATATAAAGCTTTTACTTTTAATTATAAATTAGTTAATGCTAAAAAACACAATACTAATTATAGTTATTATTATAATATTAAAACTTTAAATTTAAATAAAGCTTTTAATTTTACTTATAAGTTAGTTAGTGCTAAAAAAGCTAAGTTAAACAATAGTATTATTATTTGTAAAAAGGGCAACTAAACCTAAAATAACTACAGCTACTTTTAAGTAGCACTAAAAGTAGCCCCTTTAAACTTTGCTTATGTAACTTAAATACTTAAAGCTATTCTTAAAAGCATAGTACATATTATAGTCCAAGTAAAAATATTAAAAAAATGCAAAAAATACCTTAGAAAGCTAAGCTAGTTATTTTATGCTTATAAAAAAGCATTTAAATAATATGTTAGCAAAACAACTAAAAATATGCTAAATTCCTTTAAAAAATCTAAAAATAAAGATATATTTACTGAATTTTATAGTTAAACAAAGCTTTAACTACAGTTTAACTTTAGCTTTTTTAGCTTTTTTTTAAATACAGCATATAACTACATAAAACTCTTTATTAATAATAACAATAATAATAATAACAATAATAACAACAATAATAACAACTATGCAATATTAGCAAACTATATAACTAATAACTTATTTATAACGTTTATTAATATAAACTTCATAAAACAAAGCATAGCTTTAGTTGTTCTACTGCTATTAAAACAATAGTTATATATTTATTACAATAAAAAGAACTTTAAAACCAAAAAACCCAAGCTTAAATACCTGTTTAATGCCTTTATAAACTATAGTATAATTTACTTAATTTTTAGTATAAAATTAACCTATAAATAGCAGCTTTAACAGTTTAAAAAAATTATTAATAACAACAATAAGCGTTTTAAGGAACTTTTTAACATACTATAAACTAACATGCATTTAAACCTTATTAAAAAGCTATTATTACAATAAAACTTACATTTACTAAAAAAATCTTTATTTAAGCAGCTTATAGTTTACTAAAACTTTTTTTACTGCTTAAAATATTGCTAGTTTAATTAACGCCTTTATAACTATATATATAGCACCTTAATTTAAATTGCTGCAAAATATAATATAAGCTAACGCAAGTTTAATAACTATTTTATTATTTTATTAATTAATTAGTTTAAAAAGAAAATCTTTTACTTATTTTATATTTGGAGCGTTTTTTTTGCTTAGAAAATATTTTAAAACAGTGATACTACTTTATAGTAAGCAAAATAGCAACTTAATATGCTACAAAAATGTAACCAAAATGCAATAAACTTAAATATTAATAAAAAGAACTTAACGCTTAAGCAGTTTTTATTTAAAATTGTATATTAATTATGCTATAAGCTAAAAAACTTAAAAAAAAACCACCTTTATTTAAGTTTAAAAAAACTTAAGTTTAAGCTAAAGCTTGATTTAATAAGCCTTTTAATAGTTTCTTTTATTTATTATTTAACAAAAGTAACTATAAAAAAACGTCCGCAGTATAATATTGCAATAAAAACTAAATACTAAAATACTTTAAATAATAATAACTTTAATCCTATTTTTAGCTAAAATAAAGATTACTTAACTATAAAGTTTATTATTACTACTGCTAATTATATATAAAAAACGTTTAATTTTTATATTATAACAAATATAAATATAATATTGCAGTTAATTTTATAAAATAGCTTATTTATTATATTTTATAATACTATAAGCAATAAAGTTTAAAGTGTTTATTTAAAGCCGCAAAATATAAAATGCCTTTTATTAATGTTTGCAAAAAGTGCTTTGTTTTTAATTAAGCTATAAATTAAAAATAGCAGCTATAACTTTTTATGTTTAAAGTATAACGCGCTTTAGCTTTTAGTAAGCATGCTTATACGTTATAAATACAACTATTATTCTTTAAGCAGTATATATAACTGCTAAAAGTGCTTAAATAAGTTTTCTTTAAGCAAAACCTATTGCTTTTATAAACAATATAATTATTTAAACAACAATAAGATTAAAAATTATTAGAACAGTTTTTTATATTTATTTAAAAATTGCAACCTATATATATAAAAGCAATATTTTACACAAAAACCACTTGTTAATTAACATATTAATGCTATATACCTTAAGGAATGCTTATATTGCTGCAATAAATATAACTTAACCTTTATAAAAAAAGGAAATCTTAATAAGCATAATCGCGCTATACACCTTAAAGAACGCCTATATTGCTGCAATAAATATAACTCAACTTTTGCAAAAAAAAAAAGTTTTAATAAGCATATTTGCGCTATATACCTTAAGGAACGCTTATATTGCTATAATAAGTATAACTTAACCTTTGCATAAAAAATACATTTTAATTAGCATAATTGCGCTATATACCTCAAAGAACGCCTGTATTGCTGCAATAAATATAACTTAACTTTTGCACAGAAAATATATCTTAATTAGCATATTTGTGCTATATACCTTAAAGAACGCTTATACTGCTGCAATAAGTATAATAAAGCTTTTGCACATAAAATATATCTTAATTAGCATATTTAGAAAATATACTAAAATATACAAAGAAAACTAATTAAGCAGCGCAAGTTAAAGTTTAACTTAAAAACAAAGTTAAACTTAAAAGCAGAGTTAAACTTAAAGTTCTTACTTTATAAAAAGCTCTTTTTAAAATAAAAGCAAACAAAAATCACTATTAAGCTTTTAAACAACTTAGTTAATTAAACTAAATAGCATATAAGCCGCAATATTAAGCAAATTAGCTTTTATTAAAATTATGTAGCTATTAATGTAGCTATTAAAGCTTTCCTAGATGCTAAGTTTAAGCAGTATTAAACTAGCAGCTAAGGCTTTTTATATAACATACGTGCTATAATTAGCTCATTAAAAAAGCAGTTTTAAAAGCAAAATATACCTGTTTTAAATCTAGATAACTTAACGTTAGCTATATATGTTAAGCAAAAAAAGCTTAGCATTATAAATATTTATAACTTTAGTTTTAATATATTGCAACGTAAGCTTTAAATTTAAGCAAAACAAAATAGCCACTTAATTAATTATCAAGTTAAATATATTTTATATAGTAGTTAAAAAAACCAGGCTGTAACGGACCTGTTATACATTAATATAACGGGTTTGCTCTTAAGGTCTTAATTTGCAAGTAACAATAAAATCCTTAACGGTGGTCCGTTAGGGAAGTTTTCAAGGTACTCTTACTACTATGCATTAATAAAAGTCTTAAAAGATTAAAAGTAATAAGTATATTAGTGCTTAGCAGTTATAAAAAAATTAATAGCTAAAAAACTAGAACTAAATAAATAATTAAATATAAAAAGTGCATGTTTATATAAACAAAGGAAATAGTAGTAGTAATTTATAAATATTGCTTTTTTTAATAAACTTAATGCTATATTGTTTTAAGTCCAAAGCTTAATAAACTTAACGCTTAAGTTTGTTAAGTCTAAAGCTTAATAGACTTAATGCTTAAATCTATTAAATCTATACATTAAACCTTTATAGTAGTTTAAATACATATTTTCTTAACGAATAAAACTCTTTTTGCGCATGCTTTTTTTATACCTAGCTTTTAACTAGCTTAGTTAACTCATTTTATAACATTATTTTTTTTTTTCTATAATTGTTGTTTTAATAATTCTGTATTTCTTTTTTTGTAAGTTTTTTTTTTTTATTTTCTGTTTTTTGTTTTTGTGCTTATTATGTTTAGTAAAGTTTCTAAGAAACCTTGCTTGTTATGTTTTAAATAAAAAGCTTAACAAAATTTTGCTTTGCTTTTTTTTATTAAACTAAAATTAATTAAAATAGCTTTATGTTTTTGCTGCAATTGTTATAGCACAAAATGTTTAATGTTAAAATTTAACTTTAATTAATGTATCAAATGTGTTGCAGCTAAACAAGCAAATTACAACGTTAAAGGTTTGTTTCTAAAGCAAATGTAGCAGCTTACTTTTTAGCACAAAAAGCTAAAGAATAAATTAAACTTGCTAATAAAAAAGCATAAAAAAATAAGTGCAAAAATCTGCTGTTTTAAGCAACAAAAAAAACTATAGCAAGAAAAAATAATTACTGCTATAGCTTATAGTTTAAGTAGTTTAAAAAAGCTTAAGCAAGTTAAAACAAAAAAGCGCTATATAACTAAAAAACAAAAATAGCGCGTTAAAGCAGCATAACTATTACTAGTTATTTTTTTAAAGCTTAATTAAAACGCGCTAAACGCTTCGTTTAAAGTTAATTCTTTTTTTTTAGCTTTAGCTAGTTAAAGTATTAACAATAGAACTAATTTATAATCATTTTAGCAGTTTTTAAGTGTTTCTTAAGTTCTTAAGTATTATTAGCATATAAATATTTTTTTTATTTAACAAAATATTTAACGTTATTATTGTTTTAATAAAAATTTAGTATATTTTTAACTTTATAAATATTCTAATTTGTTTTTATTTTTAGTTATGTTTTAATAAATGTTTTAATAAGTGCTAGTTTTAGTAAAAAAATATAAAAAACAAAGTAAATTTGCATGTTCTTTAGTAATAACAGTTTATAGTTAATAAATAAAATAACTTTTTTAATTTTAAAAAAGCCAAGTTTTTTAAATTTTAATTTATTGCTTAGTTGTTTTGTTTTAATTTAAAAAATATTAATGTTTGCATTTTGTTTTTATTATAGCAAGTAAACTTTGTTTTTCTTCTTAAAAGTTAGTTTTTTAGTTTGTTTTTTGTTATAATATATTAACATTTATTATTATAAAAATTAAAAGCATAGTTATAGTTTAGCTTATAGCGTTTTAATTTTTATTGCAATAGTTTTTGCTTAAGGTATTATAATTAAAATAGCAAATGCTTTTATTAATATTTTTTTTTGTCTTTTAATAGTTGCTTACTGTTTATAAATAGCTTTATGCAGAAATATGTTTATATTTTCGTTTGTTAATATATTATATAAAATTTATGCTATTAATAATAGTTCTACTTAATTATTTTATTAATAATTAATATAACTCCGTAAGTATTGTTTTAATATTTAGTTTAGTTTTTTTGTTTGTTTATTTATTTATAAGTAATAAGCAGTTAAAAACTTTAGTTTAACACTAATAAGTTTAAAAAAACTAGTTTTAAACTTAAAAGTAAACAATTTATTTTTGTTTAAAATAATTTTTTTTAGTAGTTTATGCTTGTTTAAATATTAGCATACAAAAGCGTATATAAGTTATTTAGCTATTATATCTTTTTTAAACAGCAAAAAGTAGGCATATTTAATAAGTCTATTAATAATAACCTATATTTTATTATATTATATTTTTATAACTAAATTAGTTAATAAAAGTAATGCTATAATAAAATCCTAAGCAATAATATATTATGCTTGTTTAAGTATTTATATAAGTTGTAGTAGTTTATAAAGCTTATATTAAGCTGCTTTAGCTTTATTGCAAATATTGCACTTTTTTATAATAGATTTAACTATATTTTATAGTTCTAAAAAATCGTATTTTTTTTATAATTGTTGGACTGTTTTTATTGCTTCTTAGTATTCATGTAATAAATATTTATAGAATTTCTTAATAAACTTATTTTATAAAAATTCCAGTAAGTAAACCTTATATTTATATATTAGCTTGTTATTTTTTAATTCTTTATATTTTTATAGTTATGCTAACTCTTTTAAGTTATAAGCTTATTATAGCTATATATTTATAAGGTCTTTAAGTATAACTTTAACTTTTAAGCTTTTATTTTCTTAGAAATATAGTACTTAAATGTTCTTTTTTAGAACTTTAAATCCTTTTTGACTTTATTAACTAAATATGTTTGCTTAAATGTTTTTTTTTCCTTTAATATAACATATTTTAAAGTTAAACTTAAAAAAAAAAACTATTTAATTTTTATGTTATTTAGTAATCTTTTGTGTAGTTATAAATTTCGTTAAGTTCTAATGATTTAAATAAATCTTAATTAGCTTTATAATTTCCGTAAAAAACAGTTTTTACTTTTTAAGTGCTATAATAATTGCAAGCAGTTCTTTATTATATATAAAGTATTATAATGCTACGTTTTATAGTGCTTTAAAGTAATAAGCTACTAAGTGCTATTTTCCGTTGTTTTTTAGTTGTTTTAAAACTTCTGCAATTATACCATTTAAAGCATTTATTTTTAGCTTTTTCTTTTTTTGTAAATTAAGTAGTTTAACTATAAAGTTAAAAATAACTTTTAGTTTTAGTTCTTTAAAAGCCTTTCGGGCTTCTTTTAAAATTAAAAAGAACTTTTCTTTGTATTTCTTTTTTGTATACTTTATAAAGTAAAATGCTATTTTCTTAAAGTTTTAAATTAATATTTAAACATAGTTTAAAAATCTTAATGCTTGTTATATGTTTATAATAGTAGCTAAGTTAAATATTTTCTAGTTTTATACTATGTTAATTTTTAACTATTAAATCCATATTTGTTCTAAAGTAATTGTAAATTTTAAAAAGTTAATTTTTTATATATGCTATACGCACTTTTTTATATTAAGTTATAATTCTGTTTGTTTAAGTGTTTTTAACACTTAAGTTACGTGTTTCTTATGTTTTTCTAGTGTTCTAAAATAAATCAAGATATTATTTAAGTAAATAAACATAAATTTATTTAAAAACTTCTGTAAAAGCGTTATTATTATGTATTAAAAGCTAGCTAGTGCGTTTTGTAGTTCTTATAACATAACTATATATTTATACAGTTTATATACTGTTTATATAGTAGTTTTTTATTTTTTTTTTTTAGCTATTTTAATAATATAATATTTATTTAAGATATTAACTGCTATAAACTATTTTGCTTAGCTAATGTTTTTTTTTATAGTTATTAATAAAGTAAAAAAATATTTATTTGCAATAATAATTGCGTTTAATAGTTAGTAATTAACTACTATTTGCTATACTAGTTTTCCTTTTTTATTAATTAGTTGTTTTTTATTTTTCATTTTAAATACTAGTACTATAAAATATTTAGCAAATAACTAAAACTTTTTTAGGAATCCTTTTGTTAAATTTTTTTAAATATATTTTTATAAAGCGTTTATTTTGTTTAAGCTTATATAATATACTTAATAAAGCTTTAGTTAACATTTTTCCTTAATAAAAATATAGTAATCCTATAAGCTATGTTCAAAAAGTTCTTTTTTTTTTTTTTTCTTAAATAGTTTGTAGAATTTGTAATATACTTTTAGTATTTTGTTTAGAATTTCTTTTGCGATTTTTCTAATTTTTTTGCTTTATTTTTTACTTTTTTAATTAATAGTTTTTGCTTTTTATTAGATTAAAGGGTTGCTAGTTTTTAGCTATAGTATTCCTAAAATAATGTTGTAATTAAATATATTAGCAATATTTAATACAATTTATTTTTTGTATTCTTATATAAATATATTAAAAGGTTTAGTTTTTTTAAGTATATAACTATTATTATAGCTAGAAGTACTTTTATTAAATCCTTTAATTTTTTAGGATTTTTACTTATATTTTTAAGAAATTTTATTTTGTTTTGCTATTTTAAGTAAAATTATGTTAGCTTATGCTTCTAAGTTAATTAAAGTATTATACTTTTTTTTTTAATATATAAGTTTAACTTTAAATTAGTTTTGCTAGTTATTGCATCAAACTTTACGTAAGGCCTTAGTTTCTTTAGCTACTTGCTGCTCTTTTAGCAAATGTTTATTTTGTTTTTTTAACTTTTTTTTGTTAAATGTTTAAATGCTTATTTTATTTTGTACTTTAGATATTATTATATTTTGTTCTGTTTTTGCTTTTAAGCAAGCTTTAAATTGCAGTTTTTAAGCTTTTTTGCTTTTAGCAACTATTTCTTAGTATAATTATGCTTTAATTAGCTAGTAATATTTATAGCAGTTGTTTTTATATTTTTTTAAAATAGTATTATAAGTACAATTAAAATTTTCTTTAAATATTATAAATCTTTATAAATTTTTGTAGTAAACTATAGTTATAACTAACTACTTTAATTTATAAAAGTTCCGTATTTCTGTTTTTATAATTTGTTTAAAAAACCAATTATTCTTTAGTTTGTTAAGTAAATATTAGTAGCAACAATATATTATATAGCAATTTTATAGTACTTTGTTATGTTTTAAATCTTTTAAGCGTAAGATATTATTATTGTTTTTTATTATAGTTTTATTATAGTAATAACTTTTAGCAATTAATTAAATTGCTAGTTTTAGTCTTTAAAATATATTAGTTTTTGCGCTAACTATTAATGCTTTTTTGTTTTGTTGCATTTAGAGCAATCTAAGCTATAAAAATACTTTATTTATTTTTATTAGTTCTTTTTTTATAGTATTTTTTATAGCTTTTAATTTTATTTGTTTTTGCTTTAAAGTTTTATAAGTTTTGTTTTTTTAGGTTTATTTAGCAACTAAGTGTTTTAATAGTTTATAATTAGTTTAATAATTACACTATTTATAGTTATAGTTTTGTTTCTTTAAACATAACTTTTTTTTAGGCTATATTTTAAGCTTTAATAGTTTAAAGTTTTTATAGTTCTATAAATTTGCTAACTATGTTAACTTACTATTTTCTGTTGTTTGCTATTTTTAGTTAAACTATTTTTTTAGGTTATATATTAAATAACTTTAATTGTTTATATAGCAGATATATTTTTTTATAATTTGTTTTAATAATTGCAAAGCTTTTAAATAGTATTTATATGCTTGTTTATTTTAACTTATATAAATAAAGCATTTAGTTTTGTTTAGTATAGCACTTTTGTTTTAACTTAAAACAGCAACTTTATATTTTTGCTCTAAAGACGTATTTTTTAAATTGCTTCGTTGTTTTTTGTTGTTTTAAACTTTTATAACTTATACTTTTTTTTTAAGTTAAGAAATTTTTCCCTTTTTATAGCTTTTCTTTCCGTTCTTTTTTTTAGATCAGCATTATTTTTAAAAGTGTTCTTTTTTTCTATAGTTATAATATTTAACTTTAGATATATTTTAAGATTATTATTTCTAGATTTTACTAATTTGCTTAAATCTTTGTTTAATACTCTTTTAAATATTCTTTTTTTTGTTTTTTCTAGTTCTTTTAGTTTTAAAATACTAGTTAAATAATTGTTAATTAATTACAATAGCTATATTAATATACGTATTAATTTTCGCTAGTTTATTTATTTTGCATAGTTTATTTTAAACTTAAGTTTTAAGTTTACTATAAAATAAGTAAAACAATGCAAGCTTAAGCAATCTTAAAATTGCTGCTAATCGTTTAAATTTTATAGCATAATTTACTACTGCTTTTGTTTGTTTTAAGCGGTAAAATGCTTTTTTTGCGTGTTTTGCCTTTTAAGTGTTTTTAAATAATGCTTTCATTTGATTTTTAAACTTAATGTAGTTTTTAAAAATTTCTTTTGTTTTTAGCTTAAGGTTAGTTAACTTGTTAGCTTTTAAGAAATCCTTTAAAATAAGTTAAAACTATTCTAGTACTTTTCCTAATAAAAATTATAAAGTAGTTATTACTTTCTAGTTTTTTTTTATAATAATAATAAAATGCTATTTTAAATAAAGTTTAGCATAAATTAAAAAGGCTTTTATATCTATAAATCTATTATAAAGCTTTAAAGCAATAAGTTTAAAACCTTTAATGTTTAGCATTTTTAACATTATAAATAATTTTAATAGTAAAAGCAGCAGTAATAATAAAAAGTTAGGTTTTTTATTTTAAGTTACTACTTTAGGTATAGCAGTAATAAAAATAAGCGTTAGGTTTACTAGTAGTAATATTAGCATTAGTTATAATATAATTACTTATTTAAAGCTTTAACTTATTGTTATAATAGCAGTTATTATTGCTGCTTTAATTACTATAGCTAATATTTATACTAGTTTAAAGGTTATAACGCTTAATATTTAAACTGCTTTTTGAGTTAAAGCAACTAGTTTGCTTTGTAGCGCTAGCATTAGCGTTAGTTTTTTTTTACTGCTGCTGCTTAACTTTTTTTCTTTTGCTACTGCTTTTTTTTTAATAAAAATAGCTAGTAAAAGTACTAAGGTTTGTTGTTTTAATATATTATTAGTTCTAAAGGTTTCCAAAATCCTTAAACTTAATTTTTAACTTTTTATTCTTAGTAGTATAACTTAGATTTAGTTTATTAGTTATTAAGTAAGGTTTACTTACGTAATGCTATTTAGCATTTTTATTTTTTAAATATCTTTTTAGTATACTTTTAAAAGTTTATTTTGTAAATTGTTTATTACTTAACTCTTTATACTAATATTTATTCTTATATATTAAGTTCTATTAATTAAAAAGCTATTAAAATATAACAAACTTATTATATATTAATATAACAGGTTTGCTTTTAGAGTTTTAATTTGCAGGTAATAATAAGATCTTTAACAGTAGTTCGTTAAAAAGGTTTTTAAGGTACTTTTACTACTATGCATTAATAAAAGTTTTAAAGAATTAAAAGTAATAAATATATTAATGCTTAGCAATTATAAAAAAATTAATAGCTAAAAAACTAAAACTAAATAAATAACTAAATATAAAAAGTGCATGTTTATATAAATAAAAAAAACAGTAATAATAATCTATAAATATTGCTTTTTCTAATAAACTTAACGCTATATTGTTTTAAGTTTAAAGCTTAATAGATTTAACGCTTAAGTTTATTAAGTCTAAGGCTTAATAGACTTAACGCTTAAGTTTGTTAAGTCTATGCATTAAACCCTTATAGTGGTTTAAATACATATTTTTTTAACAAATAGGACTCCTTTTACGTATGCCTTCTCTACACCTGGCCTTCAACCGGCCTAGTTAACCCATTTCATAACACAGGCTAACTTTTTAGATATATATAACCTTGTTTAAAAGCTAGAAGTTATTGTTTAGGTTTACTTAAGGAGCTTTAAAAACAAAAGGCATTTTAAAGCTATTATAAAGCCGAGCTAATAATGTATTAGCATTATAGTTATGTTATATTATAGCTCTTGATTACCTTTTAAGTACTATAGTAAAGCAGGGTAATTAAATAGCCCCTATGAGTAAGTTTAAGCTACTGCGCTAAATTTTAAAGCACTGGCTTCGAAAATATAGAAAATTATCACAAAAGAATAATTATAGTTAATATATTACGTTTTAATTAATTGTTTTATTCCTTAAGTCATAAAATTACTTTAGTGCTTAAATGCGTAAGCTATAGTTTATCCTTTTGCACCTAGTGTAGTTTTACTGCTTTATTTTAGTACATATGTTATATTTTTACCGTTTTGCACTATTACTTATTAGCTAGTTTAAAGCTTTACGCTTAAGAACCTTAATCGAGCTAAAATTGTCTTAAAAAAAAACTAGCTCTTTTTTTATGTTAAAAAAGTCCTTTTTTGCATTAAGCTTTTTGTTCACTTGCACTTTTAGTTTATATATATAATTAGTTATTTTTTTGATTAAATAGTTAAAGTTTAACTTGCGCTTTAATTGTTTTATGCTAAAGCTATATATTAGCTAAATCTAGCAATAGTATATATATATTACTTTTTTTATTTTTGCTACTATGTTTAAAAGAAGTTTTAAAATGTTATATTTTGCTAACTAGTATATTTTATTAAAAGCTGCCTTTAGGTTTAACAAAACAGTAGCTTTGCAAAAACACTTAGTTATAAATCTAAATATGTTAAGCCTTATAAATATAAGCTTTTCTTAAAATGTTGCATTACTACTATTTTTAACTTTAAATAAGTTAGCTTTAGCAAAAAAAAACTGCTATTTAGCTATTTGCTTGCTTACTTTAAATAACTTAATAGCTTTATTAAATTCTTTGTTTTTAATAAGCATTATTAGTAAAAATAGCTTATTTACTAAAAACTTATACAAACTAACCATTATTTAAGCTGCCTTTATTTTTTCTTTAGTTAGCTTATAATAAATAATACTATTAAAACTTTTTACATTAATTGTTTACGTATTAAAAGTTCTTTAAATGCTTTGCTTTTTAGTAATGCTTAATGCAATCCAATAATATGTTTGTATATTTAATAATACTACAGCAAATAAATAGCTTATGTTATTTTATGCTATTTAGTTCTAAAGTTTGTTAAAAAAATTACAGGATTTTAACTTAATTAAGTGCTAAAACTATAAGCTTAAAGCACTAAGCGTAATTAAAAATCTAACCGCTTTTGCTTTTTAGTTCCTGATTTTTTGCTCTTTATTTGCAATATTTTTATATATCTCGTTATATAACTTTTTTACTTATTGTTTAAAAGTGTTATATTTGCTTTTTTATAGTTCTTTATTTAATGCTAAGTTCTATAAATAAAATACCTATATTTAAAAATCTTTAATGCTGTTTTAATAGCATACTATTTTTTAAAATATATCTGTAATAGTTTTAGTTAAGTTGTCCGCTTTATTAAGTATACTTATAACTTCTTTAACGGACAAAAAACACATTTTGCTGTTTTTTAACATGCTAATGATCTTAGAAAGGATAATAAAAGCAGTGTTCTTAAAAGCATGTATTTCCTCGGAAATATGTGTTTTTTCGGGGGTATTTAGCTTTTAAAGAATCGGTATTTTCGGAGAGGTTAGCTAAAGAGTCAGCATTTTTTTCTGTTTAAAGGTATTAAGTGAAAAGCTAAAGCCGCTTTTAGTTAACCGCATAAACCGTAAAGTCTGCATGTTAGCAATAAAGATAATTAATAAAGGTAAATAAGTTTATAAAACGTTATAGTAGCTAAATGTACAAGGTTTTGCTGTTTTTTGCAAGTAGTAAAATAAAAGAAAAAAAAAAAAAAACGCAAAAAAAAAGAAAAAAAAAGGGGTAGCAAGCAGTACTTAAGTAGTGATAAAATAACGCGTACTTAAAATAGCACAATAGCTACTTCTCATTAAATAACCAGCTAAAGTATATACCTATAAATAGCTAAAAGGGCAAAATATAAATACATTATATATTAAGTGCTTTATACACTAGTAAATATTATGTAATACCCTTATAGTTATTTCATTTTTAGTAGTAAGTAATAAAATATCAAAAGTTAAAAAATAACCCTTTATCTTTAAGTATTTTATTGTACTTGTTCTTAAGACAAAAAAACTAGAAAACTTGCATAGCTGCGCTAAAAAAGCTTAGCTTCGCCTTAAATGCAAACTTTTTCGTAAGTTATTAATACATATTTTAATAAGCAAACAATATCTCGGTAAAAGTAGTAAACTAAAAAACACCTAAGTAAAAATAAACGTTAGCGTTTAAGCCGCTTTTTACAATCTTAATATTGCAGTAAAAGCAGCTAAAATAAATGTTTATATTTAAGATTAATATATATTACTAACAAAAAAAAAACTATTAACATATTATTAAAAACCAGCAAAATAAACAAATAACATAACATAGCTATAATACTTAATACAAATAAGTGCACCTTGCATATAAAGCATAATAATAGTTACATTGTTATATATGTTATATTAAAGTGAAAATATATATGTAGCGTTAAGTGAGAATATATATATAGTGTTAAAAATAGGAATATATGTATAGCATTAAAAATAAAAATATACGTGTAGTGTTAAAAGCAAGAATATGCAAGGAATTTATAGTTTATATACTAAGTATATATTATAAACAATTAAGCAATAAAGCTATGCTTAACTAAGTATAAAGAGTTTTTGCTTGAAACACTTATTTAATAATAGTTTATTGTTTTTTATTTTTGTTACGCACACTAAACACCTTAGCTAACGCTATTATAAGTTAAGTTGTTTATTAAAGGAAACTTTTATATAATTTGTTTTAATAACTGTTATTTCTTAAGCTAGTTATAATACAACCAATTTTTAGAAGATTTGCTTATTTATTATATCTTAAGCTATTTCTAGATTAATTTAAGCTATAAGTAGCTCGTGTTATTATTAAAGCTTTAAAATCACTTATAATCGCAATACACCGGTTTTTAGTTCTATATTAGTGCTACTTAAAATGCTGTTTATTTCTAGTGATTATGCACTTAAGCTGCATTTCTATTGTTATAACTAAACAAAGCCACTAAGTCTTAATTTATATAGTGGAAGCACTAAGGGTTAACATAAAAAACTAATTGTAGCTAAAACAAATAACAAGCAACAAAAGTTAACTTTGCTGTTAGCTTTAGCAGTTTTGCTACTTTTGCTATCACTTTGCTAGCTAGACATTTAACAAGGCTTATCGGCATAAAATAAATTAAAAAAAAAAAGCTGCTTAAGGCTGTTGTTTGGAAATATTTAAGGCATAACACCACTTAAAGAATAATAAAAGCTATATAAATTAAGCAAGTTAAATAAAGAAAATGCAACAAATGTTAAACGTACAAAGGGGCTAAAGTTAAATTTAAGAAAATCTAAAGGTTTATTTAAAGCTACGCTATTAATAGCTCGCTTTTAACCTTTAGCTCTCTAAAAAAAAAAGCTTCGTTAAATTGCTTAATAAAGTTATTATTATTATAACTGTTTCTTTTAATAAAGTTATTATCTTTATAACCCTTGTTTTCTTTAGTGAAAAAGTCTTGGTCTTAATAATGAAAAGCTTAAATAAAATAATCCGGTAAGCAAAAAAATAAAAGTATATTAAATTGCTGTTTATTACCTTGCGGAATATTTAATTTAGCCTCGTAAACATTGTTATTCTTTACCGAAACAAGGAAAAAATAAAGGCTATCTAGTATATAAAGTTACTGTTTAATTTTGCCTTAAGAGTTATTATTTTTATAACCTTTGTTTTTCTTAGTAAAAAGGTTTTTATAACTTTTACTTTTAGTAAAAAAGTCATTATCATTATAACTATCTCCTTTAATAAAGTTATTATCCTTGTTTCTTTTAGTAAATAAGCCCTAGTTTTAATAATAAAAAGCTTAAATAGAATAATTCGGTAGTCGAGAAAATAAAAGTGTATTAAGTTACTATTTGTTACTTTGCGAAATATACGATTTAGCCTTGTAAACATTGTTGTTTTTTACTAAAACAAGAGGAGAATAAAGGCTATTTAGTATATAAAGTTGCTGTTTAATTTTGCTTTAACCTTGCAAAACATAAGGTTTAATTTCTTTATAAACATTATTGTCTCTTTAAAGGTTATTTAGCTATGCTTTAGAAATACCTTTAGCTTATATTATAGCTGCTACGTTTGCCTTTGTTTTATTATTGTTTTAATTGTTTTATGTTTAAGTAATAGTTTAGTTTAGCTATATAACTTAATGTTTGCTTTAAGTAAGCTTTATAGTAATAATTCCTTGCTTTATAAGCTAGCTAAGCTTAAAGTATAAGCTGTTTTTAATCTTAAAAAATATAATAAAACAATATTGTTTATTGCAATTTGTTTTATATATAGCAATAAACAATTTATTTAAGCGCTACGTTTTAACTGTTTGTAGTTATACTTTTGTACTAATAAGCTAAGCTAATTTCAGCTGCTTGCACTATAAATAAAACCAAATTTTAGCAAAAACTAAAGAAAAAAGTTTTCCATAAACTACTTATAAACTATTAGTATTAATAATAGTATGTTTATTTAATATACACATATATTAAAGGAGTTTAAAATACACATAATAAATCATAGCACAATTAATCTTATAGCGTAATTAAAAATAAACATGTTAACAAGCAAAATGAATAAATGCCAAAAAAGGAGCCGGAATACTACCTAAGTAAGTTATTTGCAATACAATCATAAAATCGAGCTAAGCACTCCTTTTTACCTCATCGGGGCAAAATTAAATACCTAGGTACTTTGCTTCTTTAGTTAAAAAGTACTGTATAACCGTTATAAGTGTGCTATTACATTGTCTTTAATGCTTAGCTACAAATATACTTATATGTTGTTTTAAAATCTCATCGTACTATATTATAAAAAAATTCTATAGTGTATATAAGTATTTATAGTACGCTATAAATTCTATTGTTATTAAACTATAGCATACTTATATTATACTATACTATACGCATAAAACATTTAGTAAGCTAAGCTAAATGCTTAAGTACTTAGTGTTATAAAAAAGCTTTTAGGTTATACTAAATAACTAAGCTAAACATTTTTTAGCTTTTTTATAACACTACTGCGTAAAAAAACATTTAACTAAGTACTTATATAAGTAAGTTTTATTTTTTGTTTATTTTGTCCTAGTTTTTTCCTTTGTTTTAGTTGTTTACCCTGTTTTCTATAAACGCATATATAATAGTTAATAGTATTTAGTATTTATTAAACAGAAAATTAGTTAAGGATTAGCTAAAACAAAAGTAAATTAGTTTTATTATAGCATGTAGTAAAGTAAATATAAAGTGAGCTTTTTTAAGGACGTTTGAAAATATAGCGCTATTGCTAAATATAAAAATGCGGCGTTTTATTAAAATATCCACGCAGTATGCCTTAAATATGTACTGCATATAGTTTAGTTAAAAACGAGCTAAAAACGAGCTAAAAACGAGCTAATGGTTTAAAAGCGTGCTAATTAAAGGTGTGAAAGCAAGCTAATTAAAGGTGTAAAAGCGCGCTAATTAGTTAAAATCGAGCTAATTAGTTAAAAGCACGCTAATTAATTAAAAGCGCGCTAATTAAAAATATAAAAGCAAACTAATTAGCTAGCTAAAAAAGCAAGCTAATTAGTTAGCAGTTATATAATATTTATTAACCTTTAGCTTATATATCGCAACAGTTAATCAAGCTATACATATATAAACTAAAGTATTATAAAAATAATAAGTAAATTTTGTAAGGTTATAAAGGTGTAAAAAGGATATTATTACATAAAGTTATATTTTTATTATATATAAAAACATATCGTTTAGTTTTAAGCGTTGCTTATATTATATAACACGCTTAAAGTTATTTATACATAATATTTGCTATATGTAGTTATATAACTAACACTACACTTAAATGTTATTTTAGCTACTAATAATAGCATGCCTTAATAACGGGTGTTTTAATAACAAGTGTTTTAATAATAAGTGTTTTAATAATAAGGTGCTTTAATAAGGTGTGCTTTAACAACAGCATGCCTTAATAGTGTGCCTTAATAATTAATAAGCACACTGTTATTAAAGCACCCCGTTATTAAAACACCCGCTATTAAAGCACCTATTATTAAAACATTTACGTTTATTATTAAAACACACCGTTATTAAAGTATACTATTATTAAAGCACCCTTAATAACAGTATACCTTAATAACAGTATATTTTAATAATAGCATAGCTTAATAACAATATACCTTAATAACGGTGTGTTTTAATAATAGCTTGCCTTAATAACTATCTTAAATGCTTTAATAAATGCTTTTTACTAAACTAAAAAGCTTTAGCTTATTATTAAACTTATTTACCATTATAATTATTTCTAGTACTACAACTAGTTCTTACTTTTAACTTCCATTATAAACAAGCAAAGTAACTAGTTTATAACTAGTTAAAAGTTAATACTAGAAAATTAAAGCTACTAATGTACTTTATCGATTAATAGTATGCTATGTGGTTAAGTTTTCAAGCAAGCCTAAAACTTTAAACAACATATATAAATAAAACATTAATAAAAAAAACCTGGAATAGCATTAATGTTTATTATTAAAGTAAAAATACCTGATTTAAAAACATGGATTTAACTTTTATTAACTAGTTCTTTAGTGCGGGCTAATAATAGGTTATAGTTTTAACTTGTCGCTATTAAAGCATTCCGTAATAGCTAAAGTAATACTGCCACCATTAAGAAAAAATCAGATGCTTTCTAGCTAGCTTCAGCTGCTACTATTAGTAAAGAACTAAATACCTTTTAGCTAACTCCGGCTTTTACCATTAGTTCATAACAAGCATTTACTTAAACCCTTAAGGATAACCTTTATCCCGTAATTGCTATATACTAAGAATAAACCGCTTAACCCCATAAATATTAAAACTAACCCTATAAATCTTAAAATAAAACAGTAGCTTAAGCAAGCTTAGTTTTAGAATATTATGCTAGCGTATAACGTGCCCTCGTTTAAAAAATACCCTGGTTAGCAAAAAGGCTTCTAGTAGTTATCTAAAAACAGTAAAAACTCTATAAATGCATTTATAAGTAAAACTATAGCATTTTAAAAAGTTAAAACAACTTACTTTAATACGTGCATTATTTAGCTATAAAACTAGCAAACGTTAAAGCTTAAAATGCTTATAAAGCTATTAACTTTTAAAAACACTTCTTTTATTAATTTAAATTGTTTAATATATTGCTAAATATTACTACAAACATTAATTACTAAAACGTTAATTTAATAACAAGCTAAATATATAAGTATAATAACTATATTACTATAATAGCTTGCATAATTACATAGTTTGCTAACTAGCTGCAAACAAGCATTTAGCTAAATAACTTCTTTAAAGTAAGCTTATATTAATAAAATAACAAGTTATATTAATGTTATAACCCTTTATATATTAACTTTTCTTACTTCGTTTTAAAATTAGCTTGCTATAACGTAAATTAGCAAGCATGTTAAAAACAAGCGTTTTTTTTATATAATTAAAGTTATAAAGTTTTGCTAAAGTGCTACTTTTATAACTTGCTATGCTTAATACAAGTAAGTTTTGTTCTTTTTTACTAATAATAATGCTATAAAATAACTAATAGTTTTACTACTATATAGCATACATTTTTTATAATGTTTAAAGCATGTGCTATTTAGATTTTTATTTTGTAGAATTTATATAGCTTTTTATAATCTTTATTTAGCTAGTTATTATAGCATTAATATTTTACGTTTAAAAGTTAACTTCCTTTAAAATTTGCATTTTATATAGCTGTTTGTTTAAAACTTTGCAATTAAACTACATTACTAGCAAACAGTAATAGCTTTTGCTGCTTAGCTATTGTTTATTAGCTATGTAATTAAATTAAAAGCTTTAATAAAGTTACTACGTTATAAAGCTATATATAAAAAAAACATACTAACCGTAGTATTAAAAATAAATTGCAAGAAATATATTACTTAGCAGCACTATAAAAATTATATTTAAGCATAATGCATATAAACTTAATAAACCTTATTATAATAAAGCTAGCAAATATTACGCAAAATGATTTTTTATAAAACGTTATTAAAAAGTGGCTTATAATTACGTAAATATATTAGTTATATATAGCACTAATAGCTATTACACTAAAATTAGCTAAAGTTATAACTAAAGTATTAGTTTACTTAATATATTTACTTTTTTATAAATACTTAAGTACATTATAAAAATAAAATTTCATAAAAACGTTGCATATATATTAAAGCTATTATTTATTAGTGCTAAATAATTTTTGCCATTTTTTTAAGTGTTGCAAAAGTAGTTTAGCTAACTATTGCTATAAAACCATGATTTTATATTCTAGGTGTTTCCTAAAATTGTAGTATAAAAAGTGGCCTATATAAAATGCTTTTTAACTATACTACGTAAGTACATTAACCGTACGTAGCATTAGTAGCTGCTATACTAAAATTAGCTAGGGTTATAACTAAAGTGTTAGTTAACCTAATATATTTATTTCTTACCTTTTAGGTGTTTCCTAAAATCTTAGTGAAGTAAGATATATTTTTTATAAAACATAGGATAAAAACTATAGCATTTAAAATACACGTACAAAAAATGTTATAATATAAAATCAGTAAAGTTTCCTAAGATTTATGTTTTATAAGCTTATTACACTACACTTTATTATATTACACTTTATTACATTATACTTAAAGTTACAAAATTTAAGCTTGCTTTTATTATAAGCTAAAAATCGCTTTATTTACGTAATATAAAAGCTTATAACTAATAGTTAAAAAACTAGATAAATGCTTTAACTCTTAAATTAAGCCTTAGTTAATTAGCATAACTAACTTTAGTTCTAGCTTTAGCTTTAGCTTTAGCACTAGCACTAGTAATAGTACTAAAATTAAAACAACTAATTTAAGAAATATTGCAACAAAAACAAAAGCAATATAAACAAAAACAACATAAATAAAAACAATATAAACAAAAACAGCAAAAATAATAATAATAGAAACAAAAGTAACAAAAACAAAAGCAAAAACAAAAGCAGTTATAATTACTGCTTATATTACTACTAAACGTAAATATAAATCTTAACTTATAATAATAGTTTTATTGTTTATAGTTTATTAGTTTATTAATTAGTTAGTTTATATAATTTTATATATAAAGCTTTTATATTAGTTTTTTTTAAATATGTATATTTATTAAAAACTAGCTAGCATAAATATATAACACTCGATTTTTTCTTATAATTGTTTTTATAGTTCTATTTTTGTTCTTTGTTTTATAGTATTAACTAAAGTACAAAACTACGCTTAATCTGTTTATTACTAATAAAATGTTATTATAAAACTTACTGCTATATTTTTATTTGCTTAATAATACTTTTATATTTAAGTTTTTTATACTTTATAATAATAACTTTGTAATAGGTGTCTTTAGGGGTATAGGTAGAAAAAGTGTATATTGAATGATGTAAAAAAAAAGAAGGTTATGATTTCTAGTTTGCAGAATAATTTTATTTATGTATATAGGTAGCCTTACTAAGTTAGGTAGCTTTTACTATGCTAGTTTAAAGTAACGCACAGCTTTATAAGCAAGCTACGCACTAGCTTTATAGGATAAGCTAAATTATTAATACACCTTTATAAAGTTGTATTAAAATGCTGGCTATACAAAAAGGCTGCTAATTTTAGCAGCTTTAATACTTTTATACTAATAGCTTATTTAATTTTTTATTTTTTTTATTTTTTTCGATCTGTTTTCTAAGGTTGCTTTTGCTTTTAAAGAACCTAACTAGCTACTTTAGCTTATATATTAAAGCAAGATTTATTGCGCTTTTAATACTTTTTAATTAGTTCTTTACTATAATGCAACTACTACTTTGTTTTTTATTTGTTGTACTTATAGCTTCATTTTTTTTACTTAATAAAGTAATTATAATTACTCTTTTTTTGATTTAGTTTATAATTAAGGATAGTTTTTACTTTATATATATTATTTTCTTTTTTGTTTAAGTTTTCTTGTTTAGCTTTTATAGGTCTTAGTAACAAAACTGTTCTTTTAAAGAAATCTTTTTTTTTAAGTGCTAAACATAAATACTCGACTAAAATAATAAAGTAAATAGTATAATTATTAAGGAAGTCTAATTTATAAGCTAAATTGCTAACTTTTCTTTTAATTACTTAAAGACCTAATTATTATTGCAAAAACTTTTAGCTAGGCCTTTTAAGCAAGTAGTATTTTTTATATAGTTGCAAATATATTTTATTGCTTTTTTTATACTCTACGAACTAATGCTTTGCGTTATACTTTCGTTTAGCAATAGCTTAAGCAAAATCTAAAGCTAGGTAAGCATTTTAACAAAAGTAGTTTTATAGGAATCAAATGTTTTTAAATAATTTTAAATTTTTAGCGTTTACAACAGTTTTTATTGCTTTAAAAAGTCTAAATCTAAATAATAACTTATGTAATATAAATTGTATTACTTTTAAGTATGCCGCATTTAAGTTTTATTATAAAAATAGTATAATATTTACTTAGTTTGCTTCTAGATTAATAAAGTTATAAAATTTAAAAGCAATCTCTACAGTTTAATTTTTGCGTTTAAAAAAACTATTAGTTTAAAGGTAATACGCTATAATTATTAATAGTTTAGTTCTTAAGGCTTTTTACATTTTTTGCTAAAACTTCAAAGTAAATTTCTTATTTTAGTCCGAAATAATGCTTTTAAGAATTCTTTAATTGTTTAACAGCAATTGTTTAGTTATTACTATTCTTTATTTTTTAGCTATATATTTCTTATTCTTAAAAATAAAAAGATTACATTTAAAAGCATAATAAATAGCTATTATTATTGCATTATATATGTTATAATATGATTTGTTTTTACTTAGCTGCTATAGAGTACTTTTAGCTTTAATTAGTAGTAATCTTACAATAAAATTAATAGCTACTATTTACATAAGCAAGTGTTCTTTAAGTTAAATTAGCTTTAAGCTACTAACTAATTGTTGTTTATTTGTTTAATTTAAGTTACATATGTTGCAATGTTTAATATATTTTTTTATTATTTAAGTTTTATTAGCTATTAAATATAGCTCTAATATATGCATTATTTTTTTTATTCCGTAATGGTGCTTTTTATTATAGGCCATTTTAAGTACTTTCTTAACTATGCTATGTAATATATATAGCTGTTTAACGCTTTTATAAGTATTATAAATTAGCTTGTTTAATATTAAGTCAAAAGAATAGCCAGGCTTAAAAAAGGTATTAACGTTTTTATTAGCTATTTTTTTTATGTTTTTTAAAACTTTAGCGTACTTATAGTTAGTTTTATATGCTGCTTTAAAGTTTTAAAGCATAAATTTATTTATTATAGCTTTAAATATAGCTACATAAAATATTAAGTTTATATTGTTTTATATTATGTTTAGTATAGCTAGTTTATTTAATTGCTTTAGCTTTTTTTTAGCGTTTATTATATTTACTACACTTTATAAGCAGCTTAAGGCATTAAGTATATAATTTAGCTGTTTTAATAAGTAGTATATATATAGTCCGTATTATAATAAATATATTAATAAGTTAATTAGCTTTTTGTTTACATAGTTTATAGTAGTTATTTTTAAGCTAGTTTGCTTAACTATTTTTTTTATTGCTAAGTGGTCTATTAAAACTATTATAAAACGCTTGTTTAAATATATTATTATGCATAATTTCTTTAAAGCTTAAACTAAACAAGCTACTTTTAACTCAGAAAAGCTATAGCGAACTTTTGTTTTTGCTAGCGATTTGCTAAAGTATATTACTAGTTGTATATTTATAAATAATATAATGTTGCTAAAAATTCATGTATATTTTGGCTTAAGCTAAAATACTATTATGCTAAACCTTTTTTGCTAAAAGCTATTTATTTAAAAAAACAGGTTTTTAGTTAAATTATAATAATATAACGTTGTTTCTTTATATATTGCGTTTTATACAGCATTAAATAAAGCAATTTTAGCTTTTGTAAGCATATAATACATAGATTATATATAAGCTTTCCGTTTATTAGGTTTTTTGGTTTTTAGCTTTTTAGATTTTTGTCCTTAAGCAAGAAGTACAGCTTTTTTTTTTTGCAATAGTTTACTTAGTTTTACATAATATAATATAAAATTATAAAAAAAACTAAACGTTTTAATATATATTTTAAAAGCTTTTAGCTAATTAGAAAAAGCTAAATTATAAAACGTTATAATATAACTTTTTATATTTGCTAGTTTAAATGCATTAATGCAAAATCTTAACAAGTTTATTAACGAGTACTTAATAAAAAACTTCGTAAAAAACATAGCAATGTTTTTTTTTTAAAAAAAGCTAAAAATAGTTCTTAAGTGTTTTTTGTGCTGCTTTGCTATGTTTAAGAATATTACAATGTTATTTATAAAGGCTTTACAAAAGTTATACAAACAAAATAATTTGTTTATAAACTGTTAAACATATATAAAACTATTACGAAAACTTATTATTGCTACTTAGTACTGTTTAATACTTTAAGGACTTATTACAGTAAACTTGTTTTTGTAGTCTAAATGTACTAAAAACTAATAAAAAAATGCTATAGCGTTAACTATAGTTATAAAATGCTTATTTTGCAAAAATGCAATAACTTTAGCTTGCAAAGGCAAAAGGTAATTATTAAGTATTGCTACTTTATTAATGTTTTTTATATTTACTATAACTTGTTTTTTTTGTTTTATTGCTTTTTGTTTAGCTATTTTATTAAGAACGCTTTACTAAGCAATAAAAACTAAGTAAATAAAAAGGGTTAAATTATTAACTTACTTTATTTTTTTTTAGTTGTGTAATCTATTGTAATATTTGTTTAAAACATTTATGTTTTTTTAGCTTAAAAAGTACAACTAGCTGCTAAGTTTTGCAGTTTAGTTTTGCTATTTTTTTACTAAGGGAATTTTTATTTGTTGGTTTTTTAGTATATTTACTGTTCTTTTGTTTTTTTAAATATTAAAGGATTTTGCTATCTTTTTGAATTTTTTCGCAAAAGAAGCTTGCTTAGTATATATATGTATACTTATGTTTGTTACAATTTCTAGCAAATCTTGTGGTTTTTTAATGCTTAGCGCTAATTATACATTAAGAATTTTAAGTTAAAGGTTTTTTAGAACAGATATAGAACTAATATAATTTGTTTTATTTGCTTTATTAATTATTACTTTTACTTAGTTAATAAAAAGTGTTTTTAAAGCAAACATAACTAAGTGCTTAATTACTAAATTAGTGATTTTTTTTAGTGTAAGCATATTTTTAAGCAAAATTAACTTTGTAGCTATTACAGTAATTAAAAGTATTATATTAAACTTATTATTTATATTTACTGTTATAGTTATATAGTTAAGAGATCTAAGGTTTTTTACTAATTCTAGCTTTTTAAACACAGCACTATGCAATAGCTTATACGTTATATTAATAGTTGCTTAGCTATTTTGCAGTGTTATATTAATAATGCTATTGCTAAAAGTTGCTTAGTTTATGCTTTTTATAAAATTTGCTGCTGCTATAGCAATAAATGCTACTGTTTTTAATGCGCTTTTAAGCAAAACATTAAAGTAGCTAGTATATTTATTTTTGCGTATTAACCTAAGTTTTGTACTTTTTACGATTGTTATACGTTTGCTTAATGCGTTTTTTAAAAGTACTGCTTTTAGTGTTTTAGCGTTAAGCAAGGTATTTATAGCAGCTAATACAAACTTTTTAGCTATAAAACAAAAGTTGCAATTAATAAATAAGGCCTTATAATTTATTGCTATATAAGTAAACTTTCTATTTTTAAGGTTTACTTTTTTTTTGCTTATTATTTGTTATATATACTTATGCTTATAAGCAATAGCTTTAAACTTTACTTAGAAGTTTTTTAACGCTAAAAATATTATAAAGCTTATATTAAAGTTAATGTTTGCTTTATATAAAACAAGGAAGTTATTGCTTAGTAAAGTACTAATAGCAAGGTTTTTAACTATTTATGCTTTTTTTTTGAATTTTTAAATAACTGGTTTATTTTTTTTGTTTATTTTTTTGCAAAAGAATTTAAACTTAGTTCGTTAAGTATATTTTACTTTTTTGGCTTTAAGTCCTTTAGCGTTATAAATACAGTTTTTGATCTTATGTTTTAACTTGCTAAAAAGATCTTTAAATACATATAAATTTCTTGCTTTTAAGTTACCACATATGCTTATTATTTTTTTGCTTAAAGAATTCATTATATTAAAACGTAAGTAAGTATAGCATAAATACTTAGCGTTTTTTTTTATATTATAGTTAAGAGCTTTTTTTATTTTAGCTTTTTGAAGGGTTTTTTAAACGCGAAGTTCTTTAGTTTGTTTTTAAAGCTTTTTAAGTTTTTAAAGTTTTTTGGGTTTTTTGTTTAATTGCTTGACCTTTTTTTATATTACTAACTAATAATAATTAAGGTGTTTAAATAGTTAGTTACGTAATGCTAACAATTTGTTGCAGTATTTACAGGTTTTTTTATTAAGGTTAAAAAGAAAGCGTATTAAAAAAAGGTTTAATATTACAAGCTTTTTAAGCTTTACTGTTAGCTTGCACTTATAAAAATAAGCTTTTTTATTATTTAAAAACTTAAATTTAGCATAATATTAGTAGCAAATTAATTCTAAATTAAACTATTATAAAGTTTTTATTATGTAATAAAACTGCTTGTTTTTTAATAAATAATAATTAGTAAACTAACTTTTTTTATCTTTAGTTATAAAATGTACTTTTAATTAATTGTTTTTTTTGTTATAGTTATTACGTTTATTGTTGCATGTTTTGCTTAAGTTATGCTTATTTAAGCTATGCTAATAAAAGTTACATAAGCAATTTTTATTTTGGTTTTTGCTTTAGTTGCTTTATTTGTTTTAACTTTTGTTATAGTAATAAAAGCAGTTTAATAACTTATTTTTATTGCTTTTATTTCGATCTTAATTATAATTACAGTTACAATTATAGTTACAATTACGGTTTTAACTGCAATTTTATTAATAAATATAGTTATAGTAGCAATTTTTGTTTTATTTAAAGCGTTAGTTATTATTTTGTTTTTTGCTACAATAGCAGTTAAATAAACAGTTTTAAAACTTATTTTTGTAGTAACTATGTTTGTTTTTATACTTTTTTTGCAAGCTTTAAAATATTAAACATTTTTGTTTAAGTAATATAACAAATTAAACATAAAAAGCATTAAAATGTACTTTTTTTGCCTTTTTGCTAAAAACTTCTTTAGCTAAATTTTATAAGTTACTTTTAGCTTCGTACATTTTTTTTATGTATTGCTTTAAGGTATAGCAACTATGCAGTAGTTTTAAAAACTGCTTAATTTTTAATTTTATGCTATTATAAATTTAAAACATAACGCTTTTTTAATTAACGTTTTTAGCTTTAAATATACTTATAGCTTTTACGTATTAAAGTTTCTTTTATACAAACTATAAAAAGGCGTGCTTATTGCAGTAAATGTAAGCTAAAGTAAGTTTTTTTTCTTTAAACCTTTTAGTTGCAATACTAATATTTATAGCAAATTATTTCGTTATTTTCTTTATAATGCCTTTAAGTTTTTTAGCATGCATTTTGGTTTTTTTAGTTAGTATAATTTTATTGTTTTACTATAAAAAAGCTAATTCTATAAGTAAAATTAAAAACATTATTACAATTTGTTTTTTGTTTATATAGCTTGTTTTTAGGTCTGCTTTAAAAAAATTAAGCCAGTTAAAAAAAAAATAAACGTCTGTAAAAATTACGTTTTTGCTTTCTGTAATAATGCCAAAATTATTAAGGTTGTTATACTTAAGATTAAAGGTTTCTACTTTTTTATGCTTTAGCTTAATATTATTTATTAAGGTTATACTTTAGGTAATTACTATATTTAAAGTGTTATTTTGCTGATTAATAAAAAGCAAGCTAAAAATACTGCTATTACTGCTAAAGCTACTAGAGCTAAAGCTATTAAAATTATATAGGTTATTATTATAATGTTTTTTTTCGTATTAAGTACTTTCTTGTTTAGAAAGCTTAAAAAGCTTAAAAGGTTTAAATAGTTAAAGTAGTTAAAGGTTAAATAAAAAAAATAAAAGCTACATAACTTTTGTAGTTTTCTAAAGGCGGTTTAAGTTTTGGTTATCTAGGTTATTCTTATTAAGTAGCAGCAGTTTTCTTAAAAATTTTGCAACTTTTTTAAACTGCTTTTTATAGTTAGCAGTTATTTTAATTTGCTATTTTAACAAGTATATAATGTTACTTAATTGTTCGTTTATTTTAATAAACTTATTATTAATTTTAGTAAGTGCTATTTTATACTTTTTGCTTTTTAAGTATAAATACTTTATTGTTTTATTATTAAGTTTAATTTTTTTAAGTGCAGTATTATCTAGTTTTATTATAGCTAAGTCTTTTTTTAGTAATCCTGCTTAGGACTTAAACTAAGTAGTTAGCCTTAAGAGTAGTAAAACAAACTAAAATAAGTTTAGTTTGTTGCTTTAGCTAGCTATAATGTATTATAGTAATACAAGGTAAATAGCAAAATAAAGGAAAAAAAAAAAGTATATGTTTTTGCGCTATTAATTAATTAAAGGGTAATTTATAACATTTGCTATACAAAATATAAAAGTATATTACAAAGCTTACTTAACTTTATAAGTTTGCGCTTTACTTAACTAACTAACAAATTTACTTATTTATACTTTTAAACAATAAGTTAACTAAAGTTTGCATTTATGTTTAATTAGCTAACAAGTAAAATATATTTATGCTAGCTTAGCATAACTAACAAATAAGTGTTTTAGATTTAGCAGGAAGTGCTATACGCTAAAGCATAAATATAAGTAAAATATAAGGTTTTAACTAAAGTTAAAGTAGTAATTTTTATAAAGAAGATTAATAGTTTTTACAAGAAAAGTAAACTGTTTTCGTAAGAAAAGCTATTTTAGTTTAGTTTGGTTTTTATAAATAAAACGTAAATAAAAGCACCATTTTAATAGGTATTTTTAAGGGTATAAATAAAAAAGGTATATATTAAATAATATAAAAGAAAAGAAGGTTATAACTTTTAGTTTACAGAATAATTTTATTTATGTGTATAAGTGGCCCCATTAAGTTAGGTGGCCTTTACTATGCTAGTCCGGGGCAACATATAGCTTTATAAGCAAGCTACGCACTAGCTTTATAAAATAAGCCAAATTATTAATACACCTTTATAAAGTTATATTACTTTGCTTTTTTTGCTAGCGTTCTTAGGTTTTACTGCGTTAATATAGCAATATAGCTTTTACTACATATTACTAATAAATATTGTGCTACTTTTTGTTATTTCTAGCAAATATTAAAACAAAACTACATAGATTTTTGCTAATAAGTTATTATTTAGCATTAAAAAGCTAAAGCAATAAAAACTCTTTAAACAAAGGTACGCAAAGTTTAAAATGTGCTTTATAACGCTAGCAAAAAATATTAATATCTTAAATACAAGTTCTTTTTTTAAAACTAGTTGCTTATAAAAGCATAAAACGTGCAAACTAGTAATAGCGCTTTTTTAGCATTGCATATTGCTAGCGTAGCTTATATAATCTTAAACGTAAAAAACAGGCTTAGCAGCATTACGTTACAAAAAGCTTTTATAAAACTAAAGTACTAATTTAAGCAAAAATTCTATTAAAATATAAAGCTTGCTATTATTAAGCTAAATAAGCTTGCTATTATTGTTAAGTTGTTTATAAATCTTAAGCTAATTTTTAAATATAAGCATATAGCTTGCTATACTAGTAAAGCTATCTTTAAATACATACTTTAGTTAGGTATTATAACTAAGTTTGTAATATTTAATGCTTAATGTTAGCTAAACGCTAGCAAATAAATAGTATTAGTTTTTATAGCTAGCGCTATATATAAGCATATAACTATTACAGCTAATACTTTACGTATAATGTAGCAAAACTACGTAGCATAAAAAACCTAGGCTTTTTATTGCCTTAAAAACTGCAGCATAATAAATAGTATTAAAAGCATTAAATCTAAAGATTAAAAATTAGCTAATGCTATTAATGTTTTATTAGCAATAGCAGTAATAATGCTAAAATGCTATAAAAAAAAACAATAGTAACTATAAAACAGCTAGCTTTATGCTTTAATATTAACTTAACTAATTAATAGTACGCATTTTTTATTTCATTTTTAGCTGTAAATATACATTACTTATTGCAGTTTTAGTTTTTTAATAATCTTTTTATTTAGTTATAAATAAAAATAAATACTTATAGTACTATATGCACTTATATAAGTTTGTTTAATGCATAACTTAAAAAGTTTTTAAACATATATATGTAAGCTAGTTTAATATGCTAGCTTTTTTCTAACGTATTATTGCTTTTAAATTCTTTTTTTTTTGTTTGTTTATAGTTTTTTTTTCTTTTTATTTTTAACGTTTGCTAGTACAAAAAGTTTTTATTATTTATTATAGCAAACATATTATTAAACTCTTAAAACAATCTGTTTTTAATTAGCTAAATTGCGTAAAACTTTTTAACTAAAAAACGCGAAGTTTTTATTAAAAAATATATAGCATAAAACTTACTAATAAACAATAAAAAGCTTGCTAAAGTAATAAAAATTAAACGTATAATATATAAACTTTAAGTATTTTAATACTTTTATAGTATTATAATAAATAAACTAAAAACAGCAAACATAATAAAAACGAAATATAAAGTTTAAATCTTGCGTAGCTATTTAGCTACTATAAGCTAGCAAATTAGCTTTAAAGCTAGTAAAGCAAAGTATATTAAAATTATTGTTTAATACTAAATTAATTTTTTAAACTTAAATAGTGTTTACTTTATTTTAACCTGCAAAAGCTATAATAAGCTTACTTATAAAAACGCAAATCATTTATTAATAAGTACTTTTAATAAAGCTCCTTTAATTATGTTTCCAAACTTTCCCTTTTGTGCTAATAAAAGCCATAATAAGCCTGCTTAGTACATAGCTAGCTTATTGCCTCCAAATTATCTATTAATAAGTGCTTTTAATAAAGCCCCTTTAATTATGTTTTTAAACTCTCTTTTTTGTGCTAGTGGAAGCCATAATAAGCTTGCTTAGTACACAGCTAGCTCACTGCCTCTAGATTATCTATTAATAAATGCTTTTAATAAAGCCCCTTTAATTATGTCTTTAAACTCTCCTTTTTATGCTAATAAAAGCCATAATAAGCCTGTTTAATACATAGCTAGCTTACTGCTTTTAAATTATTTGTTAATAAGTGCTTTTAATAAAGCTCCTTTAATTATGCTTCTAGACTTCTATATTAATAACACTATAAAACAACGTATTAAATAAAGCATTAATAATGTAAAAATCTTGTTTTTATAGCTATGTTTTCTATTATTCTTTAGTTTTAATAAAAGTATAATCCTTTTATTTAAACTTGTTTTCTGCTTAACATATATATAGTAATTAATCCTAATAAATTATAAACTATAGCAAAACTAAAATAAGAACTTAATAAATTAAGTTTTTAGCAATATATAAAACAAGCTTTTAGTAGTTTAAGCAGTAGTAATAATTAACTATTTTTGCTATTAAACCTATAAAATAACATATTAAATAACAAGCTATAGTTTGTTTATAACTTAGCGCTGCTATTTATTAGTAGCCTAAAAATAAGTTTATAAAATAAAGCGTTTATTTTAAAGCTTAATAAAACTAATAGCTAAAATAGCTAGTTTTTCTTATAATAGCATTTATTAAATAATAAATTACTTTTTACTAATAAACTATTACTTTTTTTGCTAAATTTTTTTTATACCGGCTTATTTACTTTGTAGTAAACTATAAACGCTAGCTTATTAAGTTAATTGTTTATTTTTTAGCACATTTAGCCTAGCATTGCAAGCTTTTAGTCGCTTGATTTTCTAGCTAGTAGTACGTTTAAGGCGCAAAACAATACTTAAAAAAATACGCAAAATAATGCATAAAATAATGCACAAAATAATACGTAATAATAGTAGCTTACCAAAGTATATATAGCGCATAGCTAGCTTATATAAAACAACTTACTGTTTATTATATTTAGTATAAAATCTTTAACTAGCTTTTTTAAAGATTTTAATAAGCTTTAAATTAAACTTTTAGTTTAATATAAAACTTTTAATAAAGCTATTATTTAAAAGTTCTATAAGTAAACTATACAAAAATTAAAAGGTTATAAAATGTTGCTAGCTTAAAAGCTACATATAAAAAAACTATAACAATTTTGTAAAGATTTCTTAAATTTACATAATAACCTAAATAAAACTATTTTATAAGCTTTTTTTACATTCTGGAAAATATATAAAAAATTTAATTAGTTAAGCTAATAAACTACCTAGTTAAAATATATAACCTAAACATTGTTGTTTTATTTAGCTATATTATTATACTAGTTTAGTTATATTATTATATTAGTTTAGTTATGTTGTTTTATTTAGTTATATTGTTTTATTTAGTTATATTATTTCATTTAGTTATGTTATTTTATTTAGTTATATTATAACATTAGTTTAATAATATTATTTAGTTATATTGTTTTATTTAGTTATATTGTTTTATTTAGTTATATTGTTTTATTTAGTTGTATTATTTCATTTAGTTATATTATAATATTAGTTTAATAGTATTATTACACCGGTTTAATTATGTTATTACATTAGTTTAATAATATTATTACACCGGTTTAGTTATATTATTACATTAGTGTAATAATATCATTACACTAGTTTAGTTATATTTTTACATTAGTTTAGTTAATTAATTATGTTATTATAATTTACATGTATTTTCTTTAGCTAGCTAAGCCACTATAGCTATAATATAGCTAAATAAGTTTTATTACATATATATATGTTTCTTTATATGTTATTTTTTTACATATGCTATATGCTTACACTTTATTAGTTTTACCTTATTTATTAATACTTTATATGTTTTACTTTATATGTTTTACTTTATTATAAATACTTTATGCAATAATACTTTTAACTATAGTTTTTGCTATAAATAATAAATTAAGTTTAAAGTAAATTAAGTAATAAAGAATTATATATACTATAATAAAGCGTATATAGCTATTAAATTATAATAGGTATACCTTTATTTTGCTTATGTTTTATTAGCTTATTTTTAATAAAGAAGTGCTATAAATTAAAGTTAGCTTTAAAGTTTCAACCTTTTTAAAACTTGCTTAAATTGCTGTTTTATAAGTTATTATAATTTAATTTTTATATAAATCTTTTTTTAGCAATAGTTAACATGTAAAAAAAACCTCTAAGCTATGTTTTAAAGCTAACAAAGGTTAATAAATATATAAAAAAGCTAACTTTGTTAATTAACATAAAACATGCCTTAATTGCTATACTATATAAAAATATATTTAAGTTTATTTAATAAATTTATATATGTTAAAGCAAACTAAATCTATTAAATCTTAATATAAGCTAAGTTTTATTTTTATTATAACTAAACTTAAACATGCGCTAAAACTACTAGTAGCACTTTTAGCGTATACTAATAATTAAATAATTTTAATGTTAGCACGTACTAAAACTATAAAGTTATATTAGTTAATTATACTAAGTTTATTACAAATAAAGTATAGTTAACAATTATATAAAAAGCTATAATTATTAATTTAATTAATTAATATATAATATAGCTACTATAATATAAAAGCTATAATAATTAAGTAAGCTATTATATGTGCTATAATTACTAAAGAATTAAGTATACTAAAAAATTAAGTATAGAGCACTTAGTATATAAAAACCATAGTTTATATGCTAAAGCTTTTTAAAAAATTAAGTATACTAAAGAATTAAAGCACTTAAATATACTAAAAACTATAGTTTATACGCTAAAGCTTTCTAAAATATAAGTACACTAAAGAATTAAAGCACTTAAATATACTAAAAACTTTAATATATAAGTAATATGCTAAAGCTTTTTAAAGGATTAAATATAAAGCACTTAAGTGTACTAAAAACCATAGTTTATATATTAAAACTTTCTAAAGAATTAAATATACTAAGGAATTAAAGCACCTAAGTATACTAAAGATTTTAATATATAAATAATATACTAAAGCCTTTTAAAGAATTAAGTATAAAACACTTAAATATACTAAAAACTATGGTTTATATACTAAAGCTTTCTAAAAAATAAATACATTAAAGGTTTAAATATACTAAGGATTAAGTATAAAGTACTTATTTATACTTTATAGTATTACTAGCAAAATATAACAAAGTTTTAAAAATATTTAAATAAGTGTTTATAATTAGCATTTATAGCTATAGTAGCAAATTAACTACTTATTACTAAAATTTAGTTTATAACTAATTCCCTTTATAAATAAATCTTATAAAACTATAATTTAAAAGGTAATAATACATTATAAAAAATATAAAAAGTTTTAGCAGTTATACATTTATTAGTTAATTATGTAAGCAATAAACCTAGCACTAATAAATATTAATAATTAAGTTTAATGTAACTTAGTTAGCAAGCTATAATAACTATTAAAAAAGTAGCATAAGCATTTACTAGTTAATTATAAAAAGTGCTAAAATAACTAAGTTTACTTTAAGTATAAAGGCTATAAAAAGTGGCAGCAATTTAAAAACACTAAGGGATTAAGTATACTAAAGGATTACGTATACTAAGAGATCATGTACACTAAGGGATTACGTACACTAAAGGATCACGTATATTAAAGAATTAAGCTATAGCGCATAGCTATAGTAGCAAGCTAACTACTTACCACTAGGATTAAAATTATAACTAATTATACGTAATCTTTTTATAAATAAATCTTATAAAAAGTTATAATTTAAAAAGCAATAATATGTTATAAAAAATACAAAAAGTTTTAGTAGCTATATATTTATTAATTAATAGTATAAGTTGCTAAAATTTAGTGCACTTAATAAATAAGCTATAAACTAATTATTATACAAATATTTACTAGTTAATTATAAAAAGTCTTAATTTAACTTAACATATGCTAAAACTGTAAACTAACTAACTAATTTCTTTATAAATAAGTTTAATAAATCTTGCATAAAAAGTTTTAAGCATAATTTAAAAAAAAACAATATATTGTAAGCAATTAACAATATACTATTAGCTATTATCTAAAAGCAAAATAAAACTTTATAAGCATTATTTATTAAAAAATAAAAAGTTTTAATAACTGCTTATTTATTAGTTAATTGTGTAGCTAAAATATTTAAGTTTAGTAATGCACTTAGCTAATTTAATAATTAATTAAGTACGAAAGTATTTATTAGTTAATTAAATATATAAGCATTTATTAATTAATTGCAAAAACTATAAACTAAGCACTAAAAAATGCTAAAATAACTAAGTTTAATGTTAATTATATAAGCTATAAGCATTTACTAATAAATTATATAAGCTATGCTAAAAATGCTAAAACATATAAAAGCATTTAAAAAGTGGCATATATTACTAGTTAATAATATAAGCATTTATTAATTAACTATGCAAGCTACACTAAAAGTGCTAAAATATATAAAAGCACTATTAATTAATAGCATAAACATTTATTAATTAATTATATAAAGTATATTACTTAAGTATTACATAAAAATGCTAAAATAATTAAGTTTAAATGTTTATTAGTTAATTATATAAGCACTTATTAGTTAATTATACAAGCTATAAATTAAGCACTAAAAGTGCTAAAATAATAAAGTTTAATAGTTAATTATAAGTATTTATATACTATAAATACTAATTAATAGTAAGTTTTTAACATAAATAACTATTAGCTTATTAAAGCTTAATATATGCAAAGCTAACTAAAATTAAGTAATTTTAATTTAATAGCTACTTATAGCTAAATATTGTTTATAATAAATAAAAACAAAGAAACAATCTATTTATTTTAGTAACTATATATTTATTTTACTAAAGCTTTTTAAAAAACAAATCTAAAGCAATTAATAAGTATTAATAGTAATATTAGCACATTAAAAGCTTTTAAAAAAATAGCTTAAGCTTGTTTATATATATAACTACTTATTTAGCAAATAATATTAATTTTAATACTAAATCTACTAGTTTGTTTTTTATTTTTTAAAATACTATTAGCTTTTATTACTTATTGCTAGCTTATTAGCGTGTAATATTAACCCTTAAAAATACTAGAAAAACCTATAAAAGCTAGTATTACAGTTTTTTGTACTAAAAACAAAAAATATAGGATTAAAAACAAAAACATAATTTCTTCGGCTAAATATAATAGCTAAAGTAATTACATATGCTTTATAGCTAGCAGCTAGTTGCAAAACTAACTGCAGCTAATAAAGCTAATGCATAAACTACTTACTACTTTTATTACTACTACCTTTATTTTTTTTACTTTTATTTTTTATTTTTTACTTTTTATTTTAACTAATGTTGCTTTTAAAACAGTTCTGCTTTAGTTTATATTTTAGCTTTTTATGTGCTATATATACTTTATTAACTTTATAATTGTTTAACGCTTGCAAGCTTTTGTTTTTATTACTTTAGCTGCTTAAATACTTTTATTTTTACTATAGTTTTACCTTAGTTTATATTTTTGCTTTTAATATGCTATATAGCTTTATTAACTTTATAATTCCTTAATATATATAAACTTTATAGTTTTATTTTATTATAATAGTTACTTTAATATATTATGCTATTAGTTATTAATGCTTAGCATATATATTTATTATAATATAACAATAGTTATAAAGTAATTAAGCATAAGTTTTATACTATAAGTTTTGCTTTAAAAGCTAATATAAAAAAACATAATATTAATAAAGCTTTTATTTTTAGCTATTTTTTTGCTGCTATAATTAACTAACAACGTATAAATATTAATATAGGTTTAATTATTTATTAGTTAGCATATCTTTTATATATATACTATTAAAATTAAAAGCTTACTATTTATTTTAGCTATTAGTTTATTTTATTAATAAGCATATAATATTATTACTTTAAATAAATGTGCTATATAAAACTTTGCTTGCTACATTTGTTTATATATATATGTTTTCCTTTTTTGCGTTTATATATTTTTTACGTTTATATGTTTTCTATGTTTGTATATTTTCTGCGTTTATATGTTTTTAATTTATATGTTTTTAGTTTTTATATCTTTATATCTGCGTGTTTTATTTGCGTGTTTTATTAGCATACATGTTTTAACTTAAACTACTCTTAAAACATGTCTTAGGAGCTAAAACTTCTTCTAAAATAGCAAATCAAGACTTTAGCGTGTTTGGTATAACAACAGTTGCCTTATCTACTCTAGTAACTTCCGTTCAACCCATTAGTCAAGACGTATAAAGAAATACTAGCTCACATACTTATAGCGTGTGCGAAAGTTTTCTTTGTTGCCGCACAGCGTAAGTCTTCCAAGTTCACCGCGTAATGTGGCCGGAGGATTATAATCTTTGGTGGCTCTGAAATCGTAATGTGCTATATGATCGCAACTCCCTATTGATTTCAACTTTATATAAGTTAGCTGTAGCGTTAGTGGCTAACGTCGGTGATTTAACTCTATTTTCTGAAGCTGCTAGTGACTTAAAAGCCTTTCTTCGTGTTGGTCGCATATGGGATGAAAGCTTCTATTTTCGGATCTTGAAACCCTTAGTCTAGGAGGTTTCTATACCAACTTTTTAATATTTTTATGCAATAACTACATATTCAAGTACATTTTGCGGCATTGTAATAGAAAATAGGTGCTTTCGAACCTCATGAAATTGAATCTATATTTTTTGGGGGGGAACTACTTAGAGGGTAATATGAAATTATGGGTGGGTTTACCTAAGTTAAGCAATCATCGACTCTTTTACATATAAAATCTCCCTCTTCAACGGAGCTGAAGTTATAATGTGAAGCGTTACTGGGACCGGACCTTTAATGAATTCCTAAAAGCTAAAAGAATCATCTAGGAAATAACGTGCGATTTCTTTCGTCTAGCAATGCTCAAGGGCGTCTCGATCAGCTCCGCCTCCAAGTCGCCCTTAGTAATAGGGCGGAAGGTATACGTGCGCCTTTCAACCTGTCTAAACATGCCGTCCTGTTTAGTCAGATGCTCGAGGTACATCCCGTGACTGACAACAACGATGTTGGCATCCCGGTCTCTATATCTCAGCGCGGTTTCCCGAATAAATAGTCGTGTAAATCGCGCTCGCACTGAGACGAAGCGAGGCGAGTACCAACTCTTGGGACCTTTATCAGTCCAGTCTGGTGTAAGGAGACTGTAATCCAGGACAGGACCGTATTTCTCCTCTAAATACTTCCGAGAGTGGCCTGTGTCGCTCGGGGCCATGGTAGACTCTTGCAGATCGGGTAGAAGGAGAATTCGCTTCTTCGACTGTGTGTATGCTGGGAAGAGCGCCAGTGCGGTTTGAATTGTCCGCTGTAGGGGTGAGGCGAGAATCAGGTCAGGTTTGTCTCCTAAATCCCCAAATTCAGCAGCTGCTGTTTTGCATTGTTCGTAGCCGAGTTCAGTCAATTTTGGATCCCGCTGGCTTAAGTCTCCACTCACGTTGTGCAGTGCCTGCGCATGGCGAATAATATGGATAAAAGGAGGCATGATAGTTGTTTGTTGGCAAGGTTCAATTAATGTTAGTACTTACTATCGATTGGAAAAGTCTATATGATCAAATAGGTTGCCCTAAGGTTGAAAATTGAGCCTAATATAGTAATATCGTGTGTAGACTGAAGCCCCAGCAGTTATGAACAACGGCATTGTCTATCGCGACTAAAAGATTGGGGGTTAAGACAAGTGTTTTAACTAATCCTTTGTGCAACTAAGGAAATCCGTCTCATATTACATGTGCACTACTTGGTCTCAGAGGTCGAGAGATGAGCACTTCTTTGTTCTCTGTGTTGAAAGTAAGATCTCTCTACTTGACATTGGCTTTTCGCTCTTGCTGCTTCAACTCCTGAACTCTATCAGATGCTTTTCTCTTTGTGACGATTAAGTCCTCAATTATTGTATACTACGGCCTTATTATCGATTTTTTCCACCATTCGGAAACAACTTGTAATTACATTGGAAGTTATCCCCGGTGTCTCGACTCTCAACATTTTTGTACACAGCGTGGCGGACCCAGAATATTCCTCCAACAGATTTGTATACCTTAGGGAGGCACTCACTATTCTCACGAGCATATTCAACATTATGAAACATGGAAAATTTTCTACAATTGGTCGCATTCTCAACCGTGCGTGACCTTTAATAAAATCTATAAGCGTACCCTGGGCTTTATTTAAGTTGTAGGGAGATGTCTGATTACCGCCCCGCAAAATTGGAGTCCTTTTCCTGAAAAGTCAAAGATAAAGCATCTGCATATTACGACATATGCAGCACATAAACCACCGCATGAAGCGCTAAGTCATGAATAAAATGAACTTAATGAACTTCAGCAAGGATCCGAACCACAGCTACAGTATATTAGGCAAGACTAATAAGGATATTGTTGTTGATAATATTTAGTTTGCTGTCCATTGTAGCTGTACCGCTTTGTAGTGAGGTAGAGTGTGTGAGTAACGAGAGGCTGATATGGGACTGCTTAGCCACCAGGTGGCTAAGCAAGCCTACTTACTTACATAAGTACATACAGAAACTGGCTGCCAAACCGGTTAGGTTGTACACTTGGATAGTTCCTGTGTTCCATTGGATCTGGAGTTTTCCTAATTGATAGGCCTGTCGATTTTACTAGGAAATGTAGGTTTGGCGCATAAGTATGCAATACCTATACCAGGCTCTTCCTCATTGCTGGAAAAGCCGGATAGGAAAAGGGAAAAATAAGAATAGAAGTTGGAATTGTGTAGCCAATGAGAGGTCACTTACCCCCCACGACTACCTACTGTAATTAAGTACTCCAATAAGGCCCAGATGCATATGCGTCCACTATAGTACGCATACGTAAAGAGACCCAACCGTGAAACAAGTTTCAATGTGTTCCTGCTGCGGTAGTATTCTAGAACGCTTTCACTTGAACATCCTTGAATTAAGATCCTTCAATTACGATCCCTGCTCAATGATCTGGCTCTGCAGGAGCGCTCTTGGTCAGTGCACTCTACAACTGTGGCGAAAGTGGAAAGTCGATCCGGACTGAGCCGGGTGGCCTGGAAGTAGAGCAGAGCGTCCGAGCATACATATACTAGATGGGACAGCCGGAGCAGATGCGCATACGCAGGCAGTCATGCTTCATTGCTCGCCAGTCCGGGGGCCTGCTTGGAGACGCTCAACATGGGGCGTAATTGCACAATTCCCGGCACGTGATGACACGTGTAGGCACACGTACAAAAGACAGGACAAAAGACGTTGTTGGATGGTGGATGCTGGATGCGTGGGGACGCCGACTGCCAGCCAGAAGAACGACATGGCTTTGGAACACGAGCAGCAGCATCATGTCGGCTGCCTGTTGCCTGCTGCCTGCTGCAGAGCACAGACTTAGTTGATTCCATCAAGATAAGAAGAGATGCTGAAGTTCCTCCGTTTCCTTCTCTCTCTTTCCTTTTTTTCTTTTTTCTTTCTTCTCGTTTTATGGGCAAAATTCAGCAGTCTTAAGAGTATCTGCCCCGGGACGAGAACAACGGTCCTGCGACCGCTGCATATCGTCTGCGCAGCAATGTGGAGCTTTCTGGCTTTGGATGCTGCACGCTCTTAAGACTGCTTTCACGCTGCATCTTCGGCCGGGGCCGTCAGTCACCATGCCAAGCTAGACCATAGCTGCCGCTGGCCTTGTCGCGAGTCTGTGTTGCGACGAGGTCGAGTCCTGCCAGTTGGCAAAGCCACTGTGGGAATCAGACGGAGTCCCATAGCGAGCGCCCTGATCAGGAAAATTTTTGGATTTCTCGTAGAGGAGCACGGTCGCGATGAATTCGCGCTTGCGTGGGAGTGTGTCGCGAAAAGTGTGCGCTACATACGTATCCCTCCGGCGTTCGCGGATCCTAAGCCCTTACGTGGAGATGTTGCTTTTGCCAAGACATTTGATGAGAGGGACAAAAGTGGTGGGCTGGACGTTGGCCTGGTTGGCTATCACACGAAGGAAACATGCCATCCGGAGAGTACGGGCCTGCTGTTGTGCAATATGATCTTGCAGAACACGTTCGCCCTTTTTTCACTGTACGCGTACTGGATGTCTAGCATCGTACAGCTTTGGACAAGTTTGCTTTCAAACTAGTTTTGTTGAGTGAACGCGAGGAGTCGCTTCACTTCACTTCCAAGTCAACGCAAATTGGTGCTACTGGCTTAATAGGCCATTAACCTACCTGACTGGAAGCATATCACAATCTCTTGCCAACCCAATAATAGAGAGTATCCATGGTAATATGGTGAATGTGGCACACAAGAAATGTTTCCAACCCTCATAGACTCAGCATCATGATGGCCTGTCGCCCAGAGCAGGAACAACACATCTGTCTTTACGGAGTGGCCAACCTGGTATACTATGAAGACATCAAAGAGCCGAAGCAACGTGTAACGAAGGGAAGTGGTGTATACAGTCTAAAGCAGCCGTCAAGGGATACGGGCGACAGCTCAACACCGTCGACGCAGCTGGCGTCACTCACTCTGCAAGGAAACCACCTTCGTTTCCTCCGACGTGTTTGCTAATAATTTAGTGGATGGACAAGGGTAACTACGGGCTCATCACAGAATGTGATAAGAGACGACGAGGTATAGTACAAGACCAATTCGACGTCAGCCGCTTCACTTTTGGCAATGGACCCGATGAGAGACACGCTAGAGCCAGATCAGAAGCAAGGAGGAACGATGGACGGATCCTGGGTGGGAAGGGTAATAATAGGTAAGCGAAGGAGGGGGAACCCGACAGAACGTTGGGCTCATGGGCGGAGTCGCGGAATTCGATCGGCCGGCAAGATCCCACGCGGTATGCCTGCCCAGGTGTGTGGATCACCAAAGGACCAAGGGAGACAATGGAGAGGGACTGGAGAGAATGCACCCGTTCGCTGACTACAACCGGTCTCGGTTCCTGGACGCTTCTGGCTTCGTTGGCGCAACTGGTGATGAGTTCGTCCCATGACCCGCGTTCCTCCCCAACATGTCTCTCCCCCGTTTTAGCGTAGCAGTGCTCAGGTGTTCAGTGCCTCTTTTAAGTCCGGCGTCCTGCCCGTCTTTGGGGGGAGGGCCTCGTAGCGAGCTCGTCGGGCGCCATTTGGGGGGACGAGTCCTTTGTAAGTCGCTGTAAGGTGCCTGTACGATGCCTGTAAGACGCCTGTAAGTCGCGAGTTCGACGGCCAAGTTCCACCTCGCTCTGCTCTGCTAAGGCACGGGGACAGCGCTTAGTGTCGAGGCCAGAGCGTAGACTGGGGGAACGTGGCAGTCTTATATGGAGCAGCGGAGGAACTGGGATCTGGCGGCATTGTCGCGCGTGTTTCGTGTCAATGTCGCGTGCGGGAGCTGCAGCGGTCGGCACATCTCCCAGTGGATGCCAGCCACTGATCTTCAGCGCTGCGGCTGCCATTGGCCGCGGCCACAGCGGGGCCTCGGTGCCCCGGTCAGCACCCCGGCCAGCGCCCCCGCCCGCCACCCCATTGGTGCCCCGCTCGCGCAGTGCTTTCGGTCCAACTCTGCGCTGCAAGCCTCCCTTGCCTGCTCCATCCCTGCTCCATCCCCTCCATCCCTCCTCTCGCTCCCTCTCCTCGTCTCTCTCCGCCGCCATTGCGCCGTCCTGACTGGCTGAGAACTCGGCCGCAGTGAGACGGGGCGCAACCCGACTGCATGCCCAGCATGCAAGCGGCCCTGACCTGGCCACTCATCGCGCATATCACGGTCACTTCTCGCCCGTCGCGTCTGCCAACTAGCGCTTCTCTGCGCTTCTCTGTCCTATACACTTGCATGGCGACTTGCAGGTAGTGCTGTGGCCAGTCACGAGAATGACTCATTCGCCAACCATCTTCGACTTGTGCGACTTTTCTGAGGACCAGCAGCAATTGAGCGTGCTGGGCTCTGCGCAAGGGAGGGGGCGCTGGCTGGGAGAGTGATTGTGAATGGGTATAACATGGTCCTCGGCCGTGGACAGGCCCGTCGGGCAGCGACCGTTTCCTCTTTCCTTCGAAAATATCAGGCCTTGAACGTTGAGTCAATCCGGGGTTGACAGCTCATCGCCTAGTTAGTCGGTGATTCACTCCAGCAATCCATCGTACTATTGCCCTGACACGTTTGTCCTGCCTCCCCCATCGCTACAGGCCCCGGGCTCGAATCCATCACAGGGCATGAGCATGGCATGAACTGCGAATAGCCTCACCTAAGCGCCCGCCTCCCTGCATCGTAGCTTCTTTGGGTTGTTTATTTATTTATTTATATCCCCTTTCTGCGCGGCCCTCTCTGTAACTGCCCTGCATCTCCCGCTACCGACAGAATCAATATTGATCTGCAACGCTGCCACTGCTGCGATAAACGCATATCCGGTCTCACCACTCATATCACGCCCCCAATATTCATATATCACAACGACATGCGACAGCTATGGCAACAGGACCGCAGTTATTCTATGGCCTCTGGCAGGACAGTCGAATCCGCGAGACCCTATTCGAGGCACTATCTAATGAAGACATTGGCAATGTACGGCTCGCCAACTCGGCATGCTGCAACCTGGTCACTAAACGACTATTCCTACGAACCCACCTGACCTTCACGCCCAGCAGCTTCACTCGACAGACCAAGGTCCAGGCCCTTTCTAGAATAGGTCATTATATCGAGCATTTAACTTTTTATTTTCCACACTCAAATGCTACCTTCTTACCGCCCCTCATCCACCCCGAGAGTGCCCGTGAGATCAGTTTCCTATACACGCCCCACACCTCGATGGGATCCGTGTTAGAGAGACCCAAGTTTGCCAATGAGGGTCTGGGTGAGATCTTGACCTCGCAATATCCGCCCCTATTTCACGCGGCATCAAATGTGCCTTCGTTTATCAATGCGATGAAACACCTGATCAATATCAGGCATCTCACCATTAAAACCCCGGGCCAAGATCCCCAAGAACGCTACCGACGAGACATTGTAGACTATGCCCTCATTAGTCTTCGCGTAGCCCTCGAGCGGGCGCCTATGAAGAAGCTCAATAAGCTGTCTCTATCTGTGCACCCCTCTGCATTCCTGTATTTGCGCCCCGTACAAGGCTTCGGCTGCACGCCATCCGCAGGTCGACGATGGAAGCAGATCCGCAAGATGCACATCAACGTAGACTCGTGGGACTTTTATGGCCCGTCCCCGGGTCTTGACAATCTGAAGATTATCCAAGACTTTTTATACAATTATTCCACCAGCCTAGAAAAGCTAGCCTTCACCTGGCACGGCCGTAAAGGCCCCTGCCCAATTGCACTTGCGGCCGATCCTCTGTTCGCGCCGCCACGAAACTCACTAAAACTCTTCCGTGAGGTCACCTCACCCATGTCGCCCCTACCGCCAGCACCGCCAAGAAAACCAGTAGTTTTCCGTAAGTTGCGCTACCTAGCGGTACGGAACGCGACAATGAATGCGGCTCAAGTGGCCGATATAGTCACGTCGCACCAACACTGTGTGCGCGAATTCGATTTTGAGAACTCTGTACTTATCGGTGACGGGGGTTGGGATGAGGCGCTTGCGCCATTAATGAGTACCAATTCGCATAGTGGTTATTGGACCCGTCACTCAGTGGCTACCGTTACTGAAATCACCTGCCTTAACTCTAACAGACCGCAAGATGTATTTGAGCCGGAGCCTTCACCGGCCGTTGCGGCCGCCGCGCGGCAATTGTATAATATTGATTTCAATGGAGAAGAAGATGAGGGTGATTACGAGGAGCATCCTGAAGGGTTTGAGATCGAACTTGCCTCCGATGTGGAGGCCGCGCGCCAAGCAAGTCTGTCAGCCACTAACAAGATTAAGAAGCGGACAGTCACCAAGCGGCGGCGTAAGCGCAAGCCTGGTCACGAGCGTGGACACCACGAGCGTCGTGATGATAAGGGAGAGGAGAGACATCATCACCGAGGAAGACGCCATCGCCAGGCGTCCCATGGTTCTCTAGAGGAACCCCACGAGGTGCGCCGTCTTTATTTCCCATGGCTGAAACGGTCGAAGGATTGCGTGGATGAACCCTCGATATTGATGCACCCCGCACTGATCCAACCCGCCGCTCTCAAACGACAACATTCAAACAAATCGGCTAGCCATTCTCGTGAGCCTCCTCAATTAACCACACCACAACAGCCTCCATACGGCGGTCTGTTCGGCGAGGTGGATAGTGTATACTCCACTGACTCGCGGCGCCTCTTTGGCGAAGTCACACCTCTCTCGCATTCTAGGACCGGATCTGAGCCAGACCTCACGCACTCGCCAAGCGATGACGCCGACTCTGGAGATGACTATATGCGACCTCGGACTCCGACCACACCCGAAATGAAAATCTCATCACCTATTATGGACACGTCGCCCAACATGCCTACGTTACTGCAGCCCAAGGTATATGATCCCACTGCCGAATTATGTTCCGAGATCACGGCCGTCCAGCGCGATCTCGAGGTGGAGGAGAAACATCGACTATTCGCTGAGGATGCGGAAATGCAGACGAGCGCGCTGCGACGTGCGAAGGAGCTCGTATTGACACGCCTCGGCAAGGAGTTCAGCGCCAGCAACTATGGCGCCGGCCCCGGCGGCAGGTTGAGCCCCAGGAAGGAAAGTTTTGGTGCGCCAGCGTTCCTCAACAGCTCCCGCTTCAGAGAGGGCTTATTTGGGAAGAATAATGGGCATACCTACAATAGTGCCACTTCTACGACCATAACAGATCACAGAAGTATGGACGTACCAATTTTATTTAGTCGGGGATGAACTGATGGGGCTACGATGATGTTAAAAAAAAGGAGATTAAAAATTTACGATTTGAAATGAACACTTACGACTAACGATTATAGCATTCTTCCCTTTGTCTGTCAGATTGATGGCTGGCGTCCTGGACTTATTTTCATTTGTGTGAGTTGTTGTTTTGATGAGAGCTGGGTTACACGGAACCAATGTACAGGAGGGGAGTGCAAATGATACCCCTCTTTCGACTTCACAGTTACGATTGCTCCAATGCCCATTTGGTTGTACTAGCATCTTCATCGTCATGTAAGGAAAATTTCGGTGGCACAGATAAGCGGCCAGGTTACTCAATCCCCTTGGCGATGTGGCCGAAGACCTGCGTACGGATAAGAAGCCTCCCGAGATTACAGGAACTGGTATTTTAGTGTTACCATAGTCGTGTGCAAATCTAGCGCAACTGCTATCACCACTTGGGACGTTTGCTGCAAATCTATCAGTGCTGTAATTGCTTTGGTCTCTCTCTAGGTGTTCGCCTAGAGGGAACTTCTCTGCCTAGCTCGTCTACGCCTGAACATTGATGGAAGGCTCGATGCCCATGTAGATGAAGGGTACCGGGAATCTCGGGGCACTACTCATATCTAGAACGTATTCCGGTCCCGGCGATGAGCATATATCCCCACATGTGACGGGCCTTCTGGAAGACTACTGACAGAGCTGAGTTGATCGACATGCGAGCTACGGTAATCTACCAATTACTTTCCCTGAAGAGAGTTAGAGCATTTGATAGATGCAAGTGTAAGTAGCCGGTATAAGCTAAGGCTTTCTCAGTCGACATGAAAAGTTGAAGCTAGCCGGCAATGTTTCGTTTCCTAATTGGGGAGCAATGTTTCATTCCCGGGAGTCAGAAGCAAAGGGCGAGAGAAAAAGGACTCCCGAACTGGGCTTGGCGCGCCGGCAAGCTCTCGACCCGAGAGCTAGTGTCGCCGCTTGTGGCCACGACTGACATCAGACACAAACTGCACCGGGCCACGTTCAGCCCTCTCTCTCAAACTGGAACTGGGTAACGTTGCTTTGGTGTACTTTGTTTGACCTCAGGGTGATGGCGGGTTGGGGATGCTCAAGAAGCCAAAAGGGCCGGTTTGATGTCCTCGCTTCTCAACATCTTTCTTACCTCGTTATTATCCGCTGCGACGCACGAGGTATCCGGGTTGTGCGAGGATGAATACATGCACGGGTTTATGATTGATGAGAGATCTAGCTTGACAGATGATTCTACGAAGTCGCTTGCTTCAAATATACTCGACTACTGGCGATGCTCTGAGATTCAGAAGTCATATTTAACTCCGACACCCTGAGTGATATCATGGGTGCCTTCAACACCTTCACCTCGACCTTGGGCGCAAGTCTCATGTTATACATCTCTTACAAGCTCCTCGACACAACATGGCTATACCTGCGCCCGTCAGGTCTTCACCGCTACCTATACACAGACGCTACAGGCCAGCGCGCCTGGGCACTTATCACAGGCTCGAGCAGCGGGATTGGGAAGAATTTAGCCTTTGAACTCGCGGGCCACGGATTCAACATCGTGCTGCACGGCCGAAACCCCAGCAAGCTGGCGACAGTACGGCGCGAGCTGGAAGCCGCGCACCCGAACACCAAGGTCCGCGTGATAGTAGCAGACGCATCGCAATGCCATCGCCCCGAGGCCGTGGGTTTCTCGCGCATCAGAGACGAGCTCGCAAGCCTGCATCTCACAGTCCTGGTCAACTGCGCGGGCTCGGGGCCTCAGCCCGCCTTCGGCGCGCTCGAGACGTACGGGGAAGACGCGATCCTCGACTCGCTGCATCTCAACGCCGCGTTCCCGACGCTCCTCACAGCCGCCTTGCTGCCGGTGTTACGAGGCCAGCAGCAACAGCAACAGCAACAGCAACAGCAACAGCAACAGCAACAGCAACAGCAACAGCAACAGCAACAGCAACAACAGCACAAGATGTCGACGGACGGGACTTCTCCCAGCGCAGTGGACGCAGGGGACGCACGCCCTAGAAAAAAACCCGCCCTCATCATCAACATCGGCTCCGTGACGGACGACGGGTTCCCGCTCGTGTCGTTCTACTCAGCAGGCAAGGCGGCGCTGCACACGCTGCACAAGGCGCTCGCGAGGGAAGCGGCGCTCGATGGTAGTGATGGCGCCGGCGGCCTCGAGATCGTGTCGCATCGCGTCGGCGCCGTCACGGGCGTCTCGCACACGCAGGACCCGCCGTCGCTGCTCCGGCCCGACGCGCGCACCATGGCTAGGGCGGTCCTTGCGCGCACCGGCTGCGGGCGCAAGTGCGTCGTGCCGTATTGGCCGCATGCGGCGCTGCAGGCTGTCCTTGCCGTGATGCCCGTGTGGATGCTCGATCGTATCATTAATGATGCTATGAGGGCTGAGAAGAGGGCGCAGGATGAGGCGGCGAAGAGGGAGTAGGGGGGGGGAGGGGAATTTGGATATTGGGAGAGAGTGGAAGAGGTGGTTATCTATCTGGCTGAGAAGCTGGAAGCTTCATATGTATATATTTTCCATTGTCGTTGTATACGCATACTAACCTGACATATCTAGCCTCTTGCTTGTGTCTACAGGGATATTCGTTTAAGACCGAGTTTGGCTGAATCGCACACGCTATGCCGTCTTACCTGGTGGTGATGCACCTGGTGGTGATGCGCGAATGAACGAGTGACAGCTTGGTGCTGGACTCTACTTGGGACGAATTCTTGCCATGTTATGGAGTTACGACGAACATTGATTTCGAGAATTGCACACGAAATCAGTTCTAATTGAATAAATACCACTGTCAAAAATCTTCACGACGCAACGCTTTGCGATACGCTACGAATTGACTCGGAAATACGAGTGCTGGAAGATGATGTATATAAACTAAGTGGGTTTTTTACTCTATACTACAAAGCAAATCCCAACCTCGCGCAAGCCTGACTCTTGGGTAGGACTCGGGGAACATGCCATTCTCAGCTATAGACAGGCCGTCTGTGATTGATTGAGTCGTCGCACAACAATTGACAAGGATGGAAATGCCTCACGAGTCGTGCTATATTCACCACCCACGCATAACTAGCTATGTCGGCGTTTATTAGTGTACCGTACTCCTCATCGGCACTGCACGAAGGCGGGTTCATTAGATGGAGTTGATTCGTAGCCGATAACAGCTACTGAATCGGGCAGTATGCCCAGGATACCTGGTCTATCCAGATAGCATCGACTTCTCTCACCCTTGCGCATGGAGATAGGCATTCGTACATGGAAAGCAGTGAGTCAAGTTCAAGAGAGAACGAATGAAATTCATTACCGGAGTGTGTGTATACTCGAGCTAGGTGTGGGTGTCTCTGTGTAGCAAGCCAATTCATTATCACTCTTCAATATTCTCATCCCGAATCTTAGCGCTGTTCTTCATCCCGCACGATAGGCTATAGGTAGGCAGCTCCATGTCGTCGTCGACGGTAGACCACTTCCTCTCACTCTCCCATTGGCCACCCGCGCACCCTCGACACGACCCGCAGCATTTCACCGCGGGACGGTAATCCCGGGCCAACCCCGGCTATCACCAATGCCGTTCGTTGCGGAAGTGACTGCACGTCATTGATAAGAGGGCGACCTGTGGGCTCTTAGCCGTATCGGGCAGGCCAAAGAAACGACATGGAAGCTTAGCTCGGGAGCTCACTACAGTTAATATAGATAGTATATGTGCGAGGTCGTATGAGTGGAGATGGGTATACGGGATACGAACATGTAGGAGGTAGGTATAAAGTCCGGGTAGGACGCCCGAGCGTCTCCCACGCGTTAATCTGCTCGTGCGAGTGTGAGACTCTTGCTCTCCCAATTCCCGAGTGAGTGTTCGTGTCTCGGTTCATAAAACGCTTTCTCGATACCGTACAATACATCAATCGCGATGCAGCTCGTTGCACCAGCAGCTCTACTGCTGGGTGCTTGCTTGGCTTCTGCAAGCTTCCTCCCACCGCACGTCGAGGAGCTTCTCAAGAGGCAAGTTCCTGCCGAGCCCACGGGTGTCAAGACGATCAAGTCACCGGGAGGCGTCACGATTCGGTATAAAGAGCCCGGCAAAAGCGGTGTCTGCGAGACTACGCCTGGCGTCAACTCTTACTCGGGCTATGTCGACCTTGACGCGAACACTCATATGTTCTTCTGGTTTTTCGAGTCCAGGAACAACCCAAATGAGGCTCCGATTACCCTGTGGCTCAATGGTGGCCCCGGGTCAGATTCAATGATTGGATTGTTTGAAGGTATGATATTGTCGATGCCCAATGCCTCTCAGCACACCACGGGCATCTTATTCGTCATTTTACAGAGCTTGGCCCATGTAGCGTGGCATCTAATAAGAGCACGTCAATCCTAAACCCGTACGCTTGGAACGAAGTCAGCAATATGCTATTTCTCTCTCAACCAATTGGCGTTGGCTTCTCATACGAGACCAAAGTCGTCGGCGTCGTAGATGACAACACCGGATTCCCCGTCAACTCCTCTCACCCCGATGGCCGCTACAGTGATGTCAACCCATACAGGTTCGACACGACTCAGCTGGCAGCTGTGGGTACATGGGAGGTTCTACAAGCTCTGCTCGAAGAACTGCCGCGCTTGGACAGCAGAGTCAAGTCGCGGAGCTTCAACCTGTGGACCGAGTCATACGGCGGCCATTACGGGCCCGCGTTCTACAAGTACTTCTACGACCAGAACGAGCTTATCAAGAACGGATCGGCCAAGGGCGTCGAGCTCAACATGCACACGCTGGGGATCATCAACGGCATCATCTCCGCGAGCATCCAGACGCCGTACTACCCCGAATTCGCTGTAAACAACACCTACGGCATCAAGGCGGTCAATGACACGGTCTACAACTTCATGAAGATGAATTGGGAGTTCCCTGATGGGTGCAGAGATGCGATTAAATATTGCATTGAGGGAGATCGCTCGACGCCAGATGGTTTGGCTGTTTGCTCGCAAGCGGTAGGTATATGCAGGAACTTAGTCGAGGGGCCGTATTAGTGAGTTATATGACGCTCTCATTATTCTTACACGAGTGATGTATACTAAATATGATTGTTTAGCAGGTCAAGTGGGAGAAACCCATATGACATCAGGTGAGTATTTAACATTCTCTGTGTCACTGCAATGTATAACTATAGCAATACTTGCTCGGTTAGATAGAAGGCCTCTAGCCTTCGGAGCATTCGAAAACCCCCAGTCTCTTATTTTGAACAGAAATAACTGACTTCACTGATTCCCGGGCAAAGAGCGAAGAGCAATGCGGATATCCCGCCGGAGCCCTGGGTCGATTACCTCAACACCGCGAAAGTCCAGAACGCCATTGGAGTCGACATCAACTACACTTCTACATCCAGTAACCAAATATACACAGGATTCGACTACACGGGAGATTGGGTATACCCAGAGCTATTGGAAGATCTAGAGGCCGTAGTAGGATACGGGGTGCGAGTGGCGATGGTCTACGGTGATGCAGTGAGTGACGCCTCCCTTCCCCCCTTCGTTCCCTTTCCACATCAACCTCTCCCACCAAGTCTTCAACCGACCCACTAACCTATAAACCACGCCAGGACTACATCTGCAACTGGTTCGGCGGCGAAGCCGTCTCGCTGGCGCTGAACTATACGCACAGCGCAGAGTTCACGGCAACAGGGTACGCGCCGTTCATGGTTGACGGCGAGGAGTTCGGCGAGAGCCGGCAGTACGGCAACTTCAGCTTCACGAGGATCTACGAGAGCGGCCACGAGATCCCGTACTACCAGCCCAAGGCGGCGCTGGAGTTCTTCCGGCGGATCTTGGGCGATCTCGTCATCGCGGACGGGACCACGCGTGTCACGCCTACGTTTGCGAGCAACGGGACGGCGAAGGCTACGCATACTGAGACGTATATAACGTGGTACACGGGACGTCCGGAGGACAAGAAGTGAGGTGTTAATTAAGCCATAATACTACCTATGTACCCAGTGTATTCATTCTTGCCTGTCAAGGTCGATAATTACATACATTCTATGATCCCCGAAGACAACTCGCCGAGTAGCTACCGGTGACAGAAATAATCAAGGACAGTGATCGTGAGTTAATGGCATTAAAACATAGGACTTGGCCAAATGGATTGAAAAGTTATTAAGAAAAAAAAAGCTGGCATTGCGGCCCGCTAGTATTAGGTACTAGCTAGATGGTGTTACAGATCTATACCTAGGGTAGGGTATGATGTGATTAGTCGATCTCTTCTTTTTTATCAACCTCTGCTCTTCCCTGCCTGCTATCCGCGGAAGAAAAAGAAATGCTTATTCCGTAGGGCATGCATGTCCATGTTGTAACACAGACAGAAACAACCTAAATCCCCCTTGTCCAACCACACTCCCCCCCCCTTCTCCCTTTTTTCCCTAACGCCAATATCCAATACATAAGAGAGGAGGCAGATGCCATAAGGGTAGGCGGGTGGATAAGCTCCATGTTTCACCAGACCCAGAAAACCTTATATTCCAAAATACTGTACAAGAAGAGGATGCTCTAACACAAAAGAAAAGGCAACGAGGGAGGGTGTGAGGGAATAGGTAGTGCGGAAAGATAACAGAAGAAAAACCAAACTAGAGAATCGGATGCCCAGAAGCGACGGGCGCACAGGGCGGAAAAAAAGAAACGAAAAGGAAACGAAAATAGAAGCGCGACCCAAGAATTACCCCTTGTTAATTATTGTCTCTCGCCAACCACCCAACTTAACTTTTCTCCTCCTCTTCTTCTCCTCTTCTTCTCTCCCTTCCGACCTGCAGAACGAAGTCGGCAAAATCTCCCAGTCTGCGAAACAAATTTCCTGGCGTTCCCTCGTGGGAATAGGTAGGTAGGTAGGTAGGTAGGTAATCGCACGGTCCGCTTTCCCAATTCTTCTCGACGACCTCTTCCGCACCAAGCCACGCGCCTCAGCCCCCGCCTCCCTCCCTCACGACGAGCACCGACGACATTTGCCAATCCGCCGCAGCCCGTGAACGAAATAAGGTGTCTCCAGGTAATTAAGTGGCCAGCTGCCCCCAGCAGAAGGACACGACAACCAAGAAGGAAGCCAGCCAGCCATCAAGGCACGCACGCACGCAGCGACAGACAGACAGACAGACAAGACAGACAAAGACAGAACGCCCGAGAAGAATTCAGAATTTCAGATACCGGTGAACTCCCCAATGAGCTTCGACACGTCGCCGCCGGCCGCCACGGCCTGGATGATCTGCCGCGCCTTCTCCTCCTTCTCCTGGGCCTCCTTCTCGCGCCGCGCCTTGGTCTTGCTGGACCCGCTCGGCGCCACGCCCTCCATCAGCTGCTTCCTGTCGTTGGGCGTGAAGTTCTTGAACTCCAGACATCCTCCTCCTGCCCCTCCACCTCCCCCTACTCCCCCACCTCCAATCCCTCCTGCCCCTGCCCCTGCCCCTGCCCCTGCACCAGGGGATGATGCCGATGTCGTGAACGACGCCGTCCGCGACTCGCGCCGCGTGAAGGACCGCTGCTTCCGCATCGTCAGCGACGCGCTGCGGTGCTGTCGGCGCTCTTGGTGTTGGTGTTGGTGCTGGTGCTGGTGCTGGTGTGACGGGTGGGGGTGGTGGTGGCCGTTGGGGAGAGGAGGAGGAGGAGCACCGTGCCCGTGGCGGTGTTGGCGTGTCGTCGGCGAGGGCGAGTGCGCTTCTTCGCGCAGATACCCCAGGCTCATGCTGTTGCGCAGCTTGCGCGGCGACGTCTGCGCGCCGTGGTGTCTGGCGCCCGAGGACGGGGCGCGCGGCCGTTGCCGCTTCTCCGTGTGGCCGTATCCCTTGCTGCTGCTGCCGCCGCCGCCGTTGCCGTTGTATTGCGGCGGGGGCCGCGTGCGGGTCATCGTCGGCGTCGTCTGCATGTGGTAGTTGGATGCCGTCGGCGTTGCGAGGATGTGTTCGTTCAGGTTCGAGTTCAGCACGCTTGCTTGGGGCCCGCGCGGTTGTGGCATGTGGATCATGAGGCCCGTGAGCTCTGCGTTGTACTCGAATGGCATCTCGGCCTGCTGTTGGTTATGCATCGAGATATTGTGGCCTGCGTTGTTGAGGACGCCGCTGCCGTTTGTCGCGTGGTGGTGCGTGGGTTCGGCGTGTATCAGTTCACCTGTCTGCGAAATATCCCACCAACTTGGGCTCGGTATGCTGTTACTTCCATGGTCGGCTATATATAGAGCACTTGGCGAGGTCGAAGACCACATGCTTGTATCCTCGTCGTGTCTGACATCAGGTAGTAAACCCTCCGTCGGCCACTTAGCTGAGCTCGTGCTCCGATATGCCTTCCGCGGTTGGCGGAAGGTATCTATGTTCGTTTTCAGGGGAGTCATGACCGGATTCTGGGCGAACAACTCGTTGTTGATTATGGGCGTTACAGGTGTGCCCATGGGTGTGTTAATGTCCGGCTTGGTAGAGTGGATCGTGGCCGGCATATCCAAAAAATCTTCGCAGAACGGATCATCGAGGCGTCCATTGACAAAGCCTGAGGAATTATGCTGTTTCTCGTTGGGAATTCGACCTGTCAATGGTGGCGATGGTAGACCGTGACTATCCATTGTCTTTTGCTTCATGGGCATAATTGGGTCTGTGAAGCCATCAAAATCCAACTCAAAGTCTAGTCCACATCTCGGATCGCCTAAAAAGACATCCAGATTGGGTTCATTGAAGGACTGGAATTGTTCTTGGACGGCGGGCTTTGGGCGGCGTGCTCCTCGTCGGATGGTGGCGTAAGCAGACTCTATAAACCGACTATGCTTGCGTGGGCTTGGGGGCGCCGGTGTACCGAGTGGGCTTGAAGGTGCCGTCACAGTCCGTCGATGTGGCGATGACTTGAGGGATATGCCCTCCAGACGGAGTAATTCCGAATCCGATATCGAACCGGTGCTCAGAACGGGGTCTGCAGCGAAAGCTGCCAGTATCGCTGAACCGGAACTGTCTTGATCTGCCAAGGCGGTAACTGGCGCAATCGATATAGGCTCACTCGTAGCTGTTGCTGGTGTCTCAGGATGAAAATCATCGGGAGACAAATCCAATGGGTACCCGGAGGTAGCGGTCAGTTCGGTGTGGAGAGATTCTAGAAGAATTGAAGGACTGGGCGGATCCTCAAAGACCTCGGCGCCCAATGTTGCTGTATCTCCAGCATCAAAGGTGATGAAAGTATCACAGAAATCATCGTCTGTGATTGTCAGCTGATCATTGTTGTGCCAGATGGAGAGCTGGCTCTGATCATTGTCCTGAGGAAAGTGTACTGCCGCGAAGGCCATCTTGTTGACGAAAAAGAAAGGTAAGCACAGCTACACAGGTGTTGAATGGTAAGTGGATAGAAGAAGACCTCCCCCCCAGGAATAACAATGTGGTAGGGTAGCTATTGGAGGAAGAGATTGAGAAGATAGGAGGTCGTGCTTGTATCTACTTTCATGTAAGTCAACAAAGTATGAGAAAGTCTGGCACAGCAACGACGAGATATGAACATAAGCCTCCCTAAGGCTGAAGGTACTAAAGATAAGTCATGACAGATGCCTGTAGCAATAAGACGAACAATCAGGATCATCCAGAGGAATGTGGGCTAGGGCATCAAGTGAATCTGAGCTTCCGTGAGAGCCCATTCCTCTCGAGGTCTTATAAAGGATAGGGGTATCGAGTACATCTCCCTCGACTGTCATACTACCTTGCCGAGTGTGCCCGTCTAGCGGGACTTCCTACGGCATATTGAGGTACCCTCGGGGGAGGAGACAAAGAAAAAAAGATGCTCAAAGAACGTAGGCTAGCTCGTTGTTGACCCGAGTCATTATAATATAGAGCAGACTCTTGCACCGCACTGCACAAACCTATGTGGGGTGCAGAGTGAGACAAAGAAACTGGAATGCAGAGCCGCCAGCTGGGAGACGAGCATTTCCTATCCAAAAGAAGACCCCTCATACAATCCGAGACCTCCGTCAATTCCTCTATGGCCGTAGAACGAACGGCGGTCTAATAAGTGGTATGGCATCTTTTGTTGGGAGGGAAAGACATTAGGAGCAAGAATTAAATGTGGTAGCCTCCCTACATTCTGTCAGCTTTAACATGAACTTTCCTCGTCGTGTATATTACCGCAAAACCACCTTTTCGTGAAACTCGATAGGCTCTGGCTACTCCCGTTAGGTTAATGGTGGACTCTTGCCATCTACTTTGTCTTTGTTCTAATATCACGATCATGGTGCCCATGGTGTCTAACTAGCTGGACAAAGCATGAATGTCGCAGTAATCCTGTTTCCGAAAACAATAGGGAATAGAGAAGCGTCGCTTTGTAAATGATTTTTTGATTGAATGATGCATTGAGCTAGTTTCATTGCATTAACTAGATGGTGCTGGTGGGCGATATAGCAGACCATAGCTCGAGCAATATCTGCGGTCATGTGAAGACGAACCAATTGACCCATCAACGTTTTGGATCGTCCTTTTAAAACAATAGAAGATGGGGAGTAGCTCATCGAGTGGTACCTAGCTCTGCATCTCTTGGGTATCTTTTCCTCATCATCTCATAGCTGTCACAACTAGTCGTCTCATCATGACCCCGGCGAAACAAAATACAAGATCCTCTAGGGATCACCGTGCCCAATGCTGCCAACGCCATATGCATAGTCTATCCGATGACCGGTGCCTCAGCTCGCCGGCTGTAATGCTGTAACCTTGGTGGTAGCATGTCCGTCCGTAACGCCTCCCATCTTGCCCTGGGTATATTGAACATGGGTTGACAAAAGAAAATTCTGTACAAAAATCGTATAATTAAGCCACAGTCGATGGCGGCCGGGATGTGGATGATCCCGATGCAGATGCTGGACTCGTTCTGTGTCTTCGTCGCATACGAGGTACGCTCTTTTTCATGTTCTTGCATGATTGGGCTGCCTCGGACGAGGAGCGATACCGCAAGAACCCGAATTTCCTGATTCCTGCTGGCGTGCTCGCATGACGCAAAGCCAGAGAATCATTGAGCATCGTCTCCTCGTCCAATTCACTAAAGCCCATGTCAACTTCCAGTTGCATACGCCCTGGTAGTAAATGAGAGTCGAGCGCATCCTGTGGCTCTTTACAGCGCATAGATGCGGGAATTGCCGATAGCTCTGAAGAAGTTCCGGCTGGTGAGGGTGGAGTAGAGCTTTGTACATTGCACTGTACGCCATTCTCGATCATGTCGGTCACGAGACCTAGCATACGAAGATTCGAAGCGCTCTTGTGAAGGCGCACGTCCGTGGCCCGCCGTGGCCGCTTGAGATCGGTTGCTTTTGGGAGGGATTTGTCATCTGGCGGAGTGGCTGTAACCAGGTTGTCGAAATGAATGGGGTCGGGTGGCTGCAGAGTATCACAGAGTGGTGGTATTGTGGAAGGGCACGGATCGCATGGCATCGAAAGCTCCGGTATGGGATTTATTAGTGCGGGACTGGGTTCCGAGAGTTGCAATGGCATCGTCATATGCGCGGGAGGCCGATCAGAGCCTCCACCTTGGAACCCCTTCTCATCTTCTATTTCCTCCGCCACCCCGTTTCTCTGCTCCCCGCCCAGGAAGTGCCATCGTAGTGAGTCTTGGAGAATGGGCCTCCTGTTCAATCTGTGGACGAGCTGGTCGAGATCCTTGGTCACCTCTCCCACGCCATGCAAGAAGTCCCTGTCGCGGCCCAGTTCAGACGGAGTGACAGGCGGGTTTGGACGTGACTCGAGCGGCTGCTGCACAGGTGCATCGCGGAGACGACGATAGAGGGGAGGCTCGTTGGTGGACGCCATGCTCGAGTTGGTCTCGCGCAAGGAGAGCAACTCGAGCACTCTCTTCTGTGCCCAAAATAGCTGGCGGCGTCCGATAGGATGTTATGTGGACCATGGGTAAGAGAGTACGGGACTGTCCCTATACTCGGTAGACAGAAGGGGTGTTAAAAGGTTCGCGGAGGAGTTGGACGAGTCTCGCCAGAAAGGGAGCTTGACTCTAAGTAGTCGGGGGGCTGCTGGGGTTTAGTAGGTGTCATCCAAGAACAGCAATGAGGCTTGGCGATTGCTTCGCTTGGCCTGGCTTGAATTTGCCCACTGAACCTACGCAGTACGCAGTATGTGTACTATCCTAGCCTCCTACGCATACGCATACAGTAGGCAACACGCTACCTCCCTAGTGTAGTGTAGGTGGGAGCTTAGTTGCCACGCTAATGCAGATGCAACAGGCCGACTGCTTGGAAGTTCGACGCCTTTTTTTTTTGCTGAGGGAGAGAGCCCTGGACAAGCCCTGTGGAACCCGGACCCACGAGACTCTGCTAGTCCCGGGTACAGGAGCGTATCTATACTAGCTAGACAGTCTATTAGCATGCTAGGACATAGCGTGGACATGCCTTATCCCTAAACGGCCCTCGTGGCATGCTGGACTGGAGTAGCCCCAAACCTTGTTTTGCTTAGAGCACGAGCTACTGCAAACCGCTCCACATTGGCAGGTTGATAAGCGGTAGGTGTTTTCCCAGCATGCAAAAGCTGTATATGCCTGCCTGTTGTGTTCTGCCATGAAGATCCCCCCAATGACGAATGACGATAGTCATGTGTAACACTACGGCGCAGCCATGTACCTACTTGTTGTTATTAGCGTGCAGAAGTGTGGTATGTGGCAGTGAGGCGTGAGGCAGTCAGAAGGCGAAATACTAGTGTACAGTACACTACATCTACCTGCAGGCTGTCATCGTTCCGTACCGAACATGGCTATTCGATGGTACCTAACCAGCGCTCTGCGCTTTGGCCCGGGTGGGACTCAGGACTGGTGCAGATGGGCTGGGTACAGCACACTGCCCGTAGGTTAGGTATAGTCGTGTACCTGCCTAGGTACCTACAGTACGTGGAGGTAGGGGTAGGGGTAGGGGTTTTGGGTACTGCGTATGAACGTGGGCTAATTACTGCAACAATCGATCCCACGGCTAGCACTGCCGGCCCACATAAGGCGCCACTGAGGACAAAAGTTCCCGGCTGACAGGAGGACCCGGTTCCAGAAGGATGGTTTCTCGTACCAGCCAGGTGGGCCGGAAAAGGTGGGAACAGTCCGCCTCTGGTTGATCATGCGCAAGGCATAAGCTACGCTACCTACGGTCCTGATAAGTATTTGTGCTTCGTTTGCTTCAATGCCTGCCTAATTTGGGGTAGCAGTACCGTGGAAGCCTGACCCGTCCCGGGTAGCAGTTCGCCCACATGCAGCCTTGTATACCAGTACTACATGATGTAAATAGAAACGTATGCTACGTGCTGCGTAGATACATGTAGTATGCTGGCAGTCGTGTCTGGTCTTACGTAGTAGGTATCTACAGTTTATATGCAGTGTACATGTCAGCACTGGTTCATAGCCCATCGGCAGGCAGGTACCGTATACGGCAACGGTAGTACGGTACGAGATACCACGATCTGGAGATTGCGTAACTGTAACCGAAGGCCTAGACTTTTCCGATAGCAAGGAATGTGCCGGGATTTATGGCATAAATGTCTTGGAAGGTAGCGTAGACTAGATAATCTGTAGAGGCAACCCTCTTGCGGAATCTTTGTATTGTATTGGTGCGTCGGTGGTGCGACGTGGTGAGTATAGAAAACTCAAGGTCCTAATTTGACCAACACAGCACCATCTACCCGTCTACCTCTACCTACTTACTACCTACCATGTATTGGTGGTACTAGCTAGAGGTGGTTCCGGAGTTATTATTGGGATCTTCACATAAGCAGAACTGATATAAGCGATATTCATTCCCTCTCGTTTTTCTTTATAAGGGAGATACCCCATGCTTATCCTCTCGAAGTGTGTCTGCAATTAGAGTCATAATTCTGGTTTGGCTTATTTGATAGGACAACTGGCGACCGGTGGCTTGGTCATCCCGATCTTCGCGGGGATCTGCATAGGACGGGCCCGTGGGTTTAATGTACGCAGTAAGAAAACAACTCCATGAATTAATTGTCCTACACTACTGTACATCCACTAGTGCATCTCTTTAGCATGGGACAAATCTATGATTCGTGTCAGATCCTGTCACCATTCTAAGTATGCACGTTGATTTAGCTGTCTGCCTAGTAGTAATTAACTACACACGTCCAAGCCAAACCATACAGCAGATGACCTACGCAGTAGATAACGGTGGTGTGGTGTAAAATGGCCAGAACGCCGGCCGGAACCGAAACGCATACTAGGTGCCTATCTCAAGAGTGACATTACCTAGTAATCTGAAGTACACTAGTGCATAGCATTAGATTAGACTACCTACACTACTATACGCATAGTACGCCACGCTCAGACGCTATCAGAGGTGCAGGAGGTATTTGTCATGGCCCAAATTCTCGGGTCCAGCCCCATGGAAGCTCTCGCAAAAGACCACGATGACGATGTCTGATCGATCAACAACAGGCCGACGACCACTCGCTCCCCTCTAATTATTCTAATTATCTTGTCGGGTACTCAACGCTTTGACTCGGGTCTGGCCAATGCACCCCATGATGGCGAATACTATATTTACACCATCTGGTCTAGCGTAATAATAATATGTAGGTAATGCGTACTGTAGATTAGGTACCCTGGCGTAGTGACTCTGGGCGATCAATTGGGACCAGGATGCTCCGACAAAAAAGCTAATTAGCTTCTATGCGTATGTCTCTCGGATGCTGTTCCTTTTGGAAGGAGCGTGAAGAGCTAGTCTAGATAAGTATCGGAAGCCAATAGAGAATAGCAGAAAATAAGTTGTTATATGTGTCTTTCTCCCTCTGCATTGCAGAACCGGGATTCTAATCCAAGCATCCAAATCTGCTTCTCCCTCCCCCTGCGTCAGACCCTGCTTCCGTGTTCCTGTCCCGAAATGGACATGGCCAGCTTTGTTTTGTTTTTTTTTTGAAAGAAAAAAAAGGAGAGAAATCCGCAGTGGCGTAGTTCATAGTTCTACACTGCTCCAATGATACGGAGAAGACGCTATTCCTTACCTGGTGAACTCACATGCGTTATGACCATGTGCAAACCAGCATGCAACTAACCTGGAGAAGTCAGCGGTCACGAACAACGGATCTACATGCTCTTTGAAGTTCAAGAATCGCTAAGAACCATGCTTCAATGACTGAGTCCCCTTTGCATAAGAAAAGGTATACCAGTACTCCCATCTATGAGAGAGGCTGCCAAACTTCGATCAATAGGTCATTCGTCTGCTGTTTCAGTACACATGCGCGGACGAGATTACTCATCTTTAGGACTGCCCCCAAAGTCTAGCCCTCGATGCCTCGAATCGCCCATCTTGTTCCGTATTGGCCCGTTGACTTGTTTCAATACCCGACAACAAAGGTCAGATGACAGCGCCGAATGGCTGGATACGAACTCTCGCTGGACCGTCTAAGAGCGCCTGAACTAAGCACGGCCCGACCGAAAATTAGTCCGCTCTGGACCAGAGCCCGAGGGCATGGTAACTGGGTCGCACCTTGTGGATCGTGTCCCGACTCTCGGGACCGGCGGAGAAGAAGAACCAACAGCAATGTTGGTTGTAACTACACATACGCATATGTGCGGTACCTCCTTACCTGAACACAGGCGCCCTCGTCGGCAGTTACGCGCCCAACACCTTGGGTCTGGTCGCCTGGCAGCCTGCTTCGAGGTCACGGCACCGAGAATATGCACGGCAGTTACCGCCTGGTAAGCCATTCTGGGTTGGTGTGGGTGGTTCTTCTGCTCCCGTTGGCCGTTGATGGCCGCTGGAAGTTAGTGTGTTCGGTCTATGGTCGGTCATGCTGTGCAACGCTGGTGGAGAGTTCATGCCAGTCGTTGACAGGCGTCGCTTTCAAATTTCTATTGGCTCTTTTCGAAATTGCTAGTTTGTAAAACCGTCTGATGATTCGGTGCGTGGAAGTGTTTGCGTAAGTATATCTGTGAGATACGATACAGGGCAAACCAATAACGGTGTCGTTCGGCAACCTATGTACGATACCACCACACCTCAAGCAGAGCGGAGCAGGCATATTTTACGTTTGCTCCCAGGGCTAAGACACCTTATCAGCGGCTGCGCGCAGCTAGCCCTATCTACTGATTCATTTGGTTGGATCAAGTCGAGAGAGGTCTATGAGCTCTCCTACGCCGCTCTGAACTCGAGCTCAAGCGTCAACTAAATCAAGCCTTATCTATCGGGATATTCCAGTGTCACCGCTAAGACAGGGCAAACGGATACCCTGCACTAGCTCTACATTAGCTTGCATGTCGGGGATTGATTTAATTGAATATAGCTTTATACGATTGATTAATTCAATTGAGTATAAGTTTGTACGGTTGATGCCTTGTTTCTTTGGTCTAAATTTTTATTCTTGGTAAGTAACATGTGGTAATGGCCTCGTCTATGATAAGTAAGCTGTAAGACCCGGGCGGGCCTAAAAATGCTGTGAAAGGGTTCTAGGTTTCCTCATCCTCCAATTGCAACAAGCCAAATTGGCTGGGTATTTCGATGGACATTGGTCGACGCCCTCGGAGCTGAAGGATGAAGGCGCAAAGTCGGTGAGTCAGCAGTAGATTGTCTCTCCTGGACGGACCGAAAGGATGACGCACATTCAGACGATGACCACGCTTGACTAGATCATTGATTCGAATTCATTTCCCGACATTCGTGTGATGTGCTACGTCTATAGAGACTTGGGCGTTGCAAAGGTGCGCCATATTGGTAGACTCACGTTATAGTTGGCACCCTATTGAAGTTTTTGATCTGGTTCGCGATTCGAATCATTTCACAATGAGGACATATTGCTTGTATCTATTGAATCTCGAATGCATCAGATTGCTAAAACCACGTCGGCGCAGTTAAGCTAACTTGATACCGGGTAATTCATCATCACTACTGACTTCTAAGTCGACCAACCTTAGGCACTTAAATCATTAAGAGTACTTGAATAGGAAGAGATAATTTGCTATGTTCACGTTATAAAACTGCCCAAAATCCTGTTAACTAGCTTGGCATCATCCGATGAGATTATACGCAGTATGCGTATCATGATGCAGACATGAGACGCAGCGACAAACCCGGAGATCCTGTAAGCCGCAGATCTGATCGTCGTCTGCTAATCCATCCCACCAACCTAGGTTGTGGCTTTCAATAGCTCAGAGGCGTGCGGACATCGCCCGCAGCTGGCGTATAGGTCAGAACTGGAGTGCTACGACATAATTGGCAGACCATCTTCATACGAAAACAGACTGGTTAACGAGAAGCATATAACAAGTACCGGTACACCGTGAAAGAATGGAATTGGACACACACACACATATATATAGGTCTTAACTACCGGTATATCTATACTATACTGCTAGCGAGAAAGATGAGAGAAATTCATTACTTTACTTGTAATATCAGGTGGTTGGCTTGGATATTGCAGGACTCACATAGGAGTTCGCCAACCTAAGGGTTACCATGCCATTTTCGAGTACCGTCTGTATGAGAAGAGTACTGGGACTTGGCTGCCTTGGCTTCATTCTACTATAGTTGTGCTCTCACCATGTTCGCATGAGACGTCTGCAGTAGGTATTACAGAGAATCGCAACTGGGAAACGCTACATGCCAGCTGCTTGACAGTTGCCCGATCCGCGATTCTTATCGATCACACTTGCTTATCAGGAAGCATAAAGAAAGATGCGATAAGAGTAAGTTGACTATAAATCCAAAGACCAATATCAATTCCATCCTGGCTAGGGCCAACAAAGCAGATCGGCGTGACAACATGTCGATGTCTGGCTCGACGCTGGCTCAATTGAAGCAATTTGCTATCGGTCCGCGATCGTTGTTTATCAAATGTGTCCCGGCTCCCAGAAGTTTCTACGAGCGGCGTGCTGTGCTTGCGGCGCTACAGAAGTCCTCGCAACAGTCAATCCAAATGTTCAAGAAGCTCCAGGTAAGTTCAAGATCTCGTATACGGCAGTCAAGGCATCTCTTCTTTCGGCTAATTTTGATCTGGAAACAGGATAGCTCTTCTTTCGTAGCCGTGACCACAAGACCGGACATAGCCTCAAAGCTCATTGATAGTTCTCCCCTCGAACGGACCGTCGTATCTCAAGACCCAGGAAGTGATGAGACACTGAGTAGATCTGCTTGGACCTCTGATGACGATGTGAGCGGTCCAATCGCCGCTCCCGTCAACCCGCTCCCGACAGACTCGGCCGTCGAGCTGACACCAGCTTCTGCTGCCCTAGGTCTATCCCATAAGACATTCATCCTACATATCTTTCCTACGAACCCCGACTACGATCATAAAGAAGAGGTGAGAAAGAACCCTCTTCGCGGCCCATGGCCAGGAACTGGCAAGAATGAAACCTTCGTATCCGCGGCTTTGAGGCGGGTCATACCCTCAGGCGTGATGGCACCAGCCCTGCGAGACTGGGAATCTGGCAACCCGCTAGCCCACGAGTTTGACAATATCGCCGATAATGGAGCCGAAGGAGCTGCTTCTACGCTACTGGGGGACAAGCGCCTTTCTGGGCGTGAAACCTTCCTCCTGGAGCGGATACGGCGGCGAGGAACGGCACTAGAGACACCTATGGTTATGAGCAGTCTTGTGAAATTCGCTGAGAAGTGCAAAACCAAGTCCGGAAACGTACCATCGCAAGCATCACAGATGTTGAAAGTGCACTAGGTAAAGAAGTCACCTCATGTGCTGTACTAGACTACGGGCTATGAAGGGCACGGATGTCCTATTCATAGTAACTATCGGCCTGTTAAGGGACAATCGTCGATATATTTGCTTAGTCAAGATGCGAAGTGGTTGAAGGGCTACAAACCTACCTTTCAACTGCGCCTGGTGCTTACGACAACGAGTTGACCGCGTGCTACCGTAAATACAAGCCAACATCACTATTGAGGCTTTTCATCAATGGGCGGCCTCAATCAGATGGGTATTTACGCCAACTGAGCCCTCCCCATTAAATGCAAAGCCTCACCAGCAAGGTGGATCGTGTCTGTCCCGAATTGAATGCATCTTACTATGATTCGCGGATGTAGTAGCAGAGCTGCGTGTCTATATGCAGGGCTATCTCTACAGAATACTACGCTCTGCACTCAATAAGTAGCAGCAGCAGCAGCAGCGAACAGTCAGCGAGCCAGTGGATCCGGAACTCGGCAAGAGGGTAGAACCATGGGTTCCCACATGTTCACGAGAGATCTGGGAGGTTATGTCGATGCCTGCACTCCTACGAAGTGCCTTTTAGGGATAGCGGGATTCACATGGATGATATTCAAGGAAGTTCTACGCAGTATGTATGCGTGTTCCCGCACACACAAAGGTAGTGTGCAGAGACGCAATGCCGAGATGACGTCGGTTGGTTGGCTCAGCAGCACAGAAAGGAACCCGTAGCAGAACCTGCAGGGCCTAGACTCGGAGCTAAAAAACAAGAAAATACGTAAGTACTGCCTAGACGGGCTAGACGTCCCCACATCTCTTGCATCATCCAATTAAGCATTCTGGGGATCAAAAGATCTAAACAGAGCCACGACGTCACAGCTGGATGAGGTGAACATGGGCTCGAAATAATATTCCAATCATGCGAGACGGATACAGCTGGTGTCATCTCAATGGAGGACCACGTCCAAGGCCACCCCGCTAGCAGACGGGCCCCCAATCAGCAAACACGCAGATAGACGGGTATGACGTTGCTTGAACGACCTGGCAGTGTCTTCCCTGACCGATGCCCAACCGTGAACATGGGCCAGCGTTATACGTTATACGTTAGACGTTATACAAGTGTACCATCCTCATCTGATTAATACTTTATAATACGAGCAAACCACCTCTCACTCCCCCAATAGACTCTTTCTCTCTCGTGCCCTACATCTCACCAGCGCTCATCAATTGCCCAGCACAGTCTTTCTGCTAGCCTTCTGGCCGTGTCCTCTTGCCCTTCCCTCGGGAGCTAAAATCATCATCGTATACACGCTACTATCGCTCGATTCAACCCACGACAACATGGCTCGGACAGGCTTCTTCCACCACATCGGCACCTTCTTTCTCTTCGCCGCCACTATATTACTCATCATAACCGACATCTCCGCTCCCGTAGTGTCTAGTATCTCTCTACTAAGGGTTGACCTGGGCACGAATGCACGGTCTACTCTATTCGATGACGATGACCGCTTTCCTTCTATCACCTTTGGTACCTTCGGCTACTGCACCCAGGACTTTCAATCGTAAGTTTCTCTATTTTGGGAAATATTCTTTCTCCATAACCACCATCACCACTACTTTCGTTCAAAGCTGACAACACAACGTAGCTCTGGCTCCAAATTCTGCAGTGACTCGCACGTCGGCTATGATCCCGTGGCCGTGATCGAGCAAAATGTAGCAGACACCTCGTTCTCGGACTACGCCCACGACACGGCCAAGGCCCTCACGAAGGTGATGATCCTGCATCCCATCGCGACCGGCCTAGCCTTCATCTCCTTTGTCCTGGCTCTCGGAGCCGGTTTCGTGGGAAGTTTCCTGGCGGCCCTTGGCGCCTTTATTACCTTCCTCGTCGTGGTCGTCGTCCTCATCACCGACTTCGTGTCCTTCTCCATCGTCAAGTCCGCCGTCAACGACTCCAGCACCAGCGTCAATGCCTCCTACGGCGCCGCCGCCTGGACCACCCTCGTCGCCGCCATCCTCTGCCTCCTCGCCTCCGTCATCTTGATCTTCACCTGCTGCAGCGCCCGCATCCATCGCCGACGCGAGAGCCGCTACCGCGACACCAAGCTCGCCACTTCGTCGCCGACGCGCCGTCGCTGGTTCTAAGCGCCGCGGAGCTATCTAGTTCCTAGCTATGTTCCTAGACGATCTATTATGGGATGTAGCAGACTGACTGCCTGATCCTCCCCCCTTCCCACTTGGTTTCTCTCCTCTTCCTTTCGCCAACGAGGGGAAAAAAAACCTATCATCTAATGACCAATCCACGAGTTGAACGACACGACGAACATCCTCTAGGCTACGAGGGATACGGGCGTATGAGTTGGTTCTTGTTTTTATTTTATTCCATTTTTCCGTCGGGACACAGATAAAAGGAAAGACAGGTTTCTATCTCTCTCTCTTCTCCTCTATACTGTACATCACCTATCTATACCCAGCGAGGCTTTTCACAACCTTTGAGCCTCATGATACCACCCACTCGCAACCGTCTTATTGTCGTTTTAGCGAGATTATTTATGAATTATATAACCATATATAAAATAAAATACAGTTAATGCTATCCACAAATCTGTTCTTGTACTGTTTTCTCTTGTCACCGTGCTTGCATATTGTGAAAATAGCGGATCTCATAATGCAAAAATATTAGAAATATCTTTCATAGCCGAAAAGATCAAAGAAAAAAGAAAAGAAAAAAAACCAAGGCAAATTTAAGAAATTTCAATTAATTCATGAGCCATTAGTACCTAGTCCTCTTGTTTTATACCACATAACAACTTAACCTACGTTGCATATTGCAAGCGAGTGATATGCGCAAATGAGAAAAAAAAAGGTTCGAGTTGACCCCGCTATAGCACATTTTATGCCAGTTCATGAAACCGCTTCCCAACCAGGCAAGGCTCAACTGCGGCGAACTTATGTCTAAACGGCGCAAAGGAGCCTGATGGACTTAACTAGTAGTCCCTATCCTCCGCCGCCTGGATTTCCAGACTATATTAAAATAAAAGGCAGCACAAACAGCCCATGAACCTCTCAATACCCATTTAAATACCCGGACCTAGGTATAAGAAACCCCATTTTTCAACAAACGACCCTCGCATACCGCATATTGCTAACCTCTAGCGTCTTCTCTTCTTGTTCCGGCCACTTTCCTCTTCATCCAAGCCACTCTCACGGTCTTTCCTCTTGGCCTTCTTCTCCAATTCGTCCCAATCTTCGCCTTCGTCGTCTTCCTCGGAGCCCTCTTCGCTGGCCTCGTCAGACGCGTTGCTATCGAAGTCTGAGTCGTCCTCGCTGGACTCGCTTGCCGCCTCCAGTTCAGATTCGGATACTTCAAAATTGGACTCTTCTTCCTCTTCTTCTTCGTCCTCGTCATCAGTCTCGTTCTGGAGGAACGACCAACCACCATCCGCAAAGAACTGGTGAGTATCTGCTGTCACCGTCTTCATGATGGTGGGCCAGTTGAGGTTGAGGGGTCCTTCGGTAAACGCAATATCTGAGGAGTCCAGCCACTCTTTAACATCTTCCAAAGACTCAACCGGTATAGTATTAACGTGGAATGGTGTGCGACTGAAGTCTTTAAAGACGAAAACGAGATCAAAGTTCTTGAGCCCAAATTGCACGCGTTCCAAATGGGCTACTTCAATGTCGTCGAGTGTGATAACCATAAATGGAGGCTCCGTGACTTGAATGAGGCAATCTGTCGTAGGCTGGATGTAAACATTGCTACGGAAAGGAACACCATTGAACCCAAGCTCGCGAAGGGGCATGTCGACTTCAACGCCCTCATTTTTGCCAGCATCAGCAATCTTGTCAGCAAAGAGCTTGAACATACGATCCAACTCCGCTCTACGTCGTCGTTCTTCCTGTTCAGCCTCGAACTCGTCTTCATCGCCATACCGGTATTTCCGCTTGCGGTTTCCGGTCTCGTCAAACTGAATGTCGGTAGCTTCTCTGTAGAACTGCACATCCTTGGTCTTTTTCTTGTTGCCGATGATGATAGGATCTTTCAGATGTATATGAATGACCACGATAAGCTCATGGGCACAGGGCTGGAAGAACAAGTGGCGAATATTAGAGAACAGTACGTCAACCCTCTGCTGCGTGTTGAGTGGCGACTGGTATCTAATACCATTCTGATGGATTTCAACTTTGCCTGGGACACGTTTACCCTCCATAGCGGGACGAATGTATAGATTATCCATGACCGGAGGTCGTCGGTCTGTCAACTGTTAGCACTGCATATTCACCGGGGTATCTAAAATGAGCTTACTTCGGATCTCAATGAGCTTATCCTGTTCTACGACATCTTCCATGTCCTTCTTTTCCTGCTCCTTCTTGGTGGCCTCCTTCTTCATGTTGGAGATCTGGGTTGCAATTTCATCGTAGCGGTCACCATCGAGAGAACGGAAGGTTAAGCTCCTAACAAAATGTGCCGATGCATCCTCAAAAGGTTGATCGTCCTTTCGACCGACTCCCTGACCCGGTGATAGAAAGTTGATTCGCAAGTAAGACCACTCCCCTTCATCATTTTTGCTTGCGTTCTTGATAGTGTGGATGTGGAAAGGAACAGGCCTTCCCATCACCGGAAGTACGACTGTATGGTTCTTCTGGTCGACTACAATTTCAAGATTTTTGACTCTTGAAGGGAGCTGGTTATCCCTCTTGTACGACTCGAATTTCTTGAATTTCTTGACTTCGGTGCCATTTTGGCCACTTGTCGACTCGGCAAATCTGGCCGTACCTTCCTTTTGCTTCTTAGAAGCAAGTTCTTTCTGATGTTCCCGGCGTCTCTTCTCTTGATCCTCGTCAACCTGGGTAGTACGTTCGGAACGTAGACGCGTATTGGTGATATTTTTAGTAGCAACAGCACCAACTCGAGCATCCCTCTTCTCCTTCTTCGGCGTAGGTTGGATTTCTTCATCATCCTTAAAGAAAAACGATGTCGCATCTAGTTCAGACGGGGCATCGCCAGTGAAAACAACCGGTTCACTGGTAGTCACTCGGATGGTGTCAGTAATAACCAATGAGTAAGTCTTACTCAGCTTATCTTGCGGCGAAGGGTTCTCGACGTCAGTGAAGCCAGTGGTGATGCACAGTGTCATTCCATCCTTCAAAGATCGCGCGTTCTTGCCATTCAAGATCAAACTTGTATCCTTGCTCTCGATGCCAATTCCCCATCCGACGTTTTTCACGAAATGCTTTTCTAAGTCAGGCTTTTTCGACCTAATGTAGCCGAGGGCCTTGTTGTAGACATCTTTGGCAACAGCTCCATCTCGGATTTCTTTTAGAGCTAGGTTATGCGCAGTATGCAGGGTCTTGTAGACACTCTCTTGAGTTTTGTTGGGATCAACCAGGAAGGTTCGAGCGATGACGGAGCTGTAAGACTTGTATCGCAAGCCCATGCCAGCGATAATAACGCCAGCATGAAGATTATCTTTCGTCGGTTCCGCGTGTAGTTTAAGATCATACTTGCCACCGCTCTGGACAGCCGGGCCGAGGTACCAATCGAGTGACGATGGGTCAAAGTCTGATGGTAATTTCTGTTTTCCAGGCAGCTCAACTGTCTTCCACCACTTTTCGTCATCTAGTTTTGAATCAACCATCTGGGCTAGCGCATTATGCTTGACCTTTTTTTCTTGATCTAGAATGTCGGACATCTGGTCTAAGAAGTATGGGTTCATTAGGGCAACGCAGGCTTTCGAAGCAGTCCGCATGGCGCGCAGCTCGGTTTCGTCTTTGACAGAGAAGGCCGCCGTAGATAGAGCAGTGGAGATATCGACCTCTTCGGCGTCGGAGAACTTATCGTTGAAAACTTTTTTCCATTCATCGACGAAAGGACCTTTGGACGTGTCCTTAGTGAGCACACCGACCTTTTTCTGTATAGATAACCGGATTAGCAGGTACAGCAGACGAGAAGATGAATGAACGACTTACGCCTGCAGACTTGATGGTTTCTGCGATAGTGATGAACTGTTTTTCATTTGCGGCGGCATCCTTGCCTCTGACAAGCACTTCGACTGGAAATTTCCCTTTGGTTAGGGGTTCCAAGTGCTTAGCTACAAGCAAGTCAGCAACCTCGATGTATCATGCGCGGTTCAAGTAATACCTTTCTTGGTGGTCGTAACAACATATAGCTTCTCCGTGGTGAATAGCATTAGGGTCGTCGGGAACTCGTAGCCTAGCAACCAGAACTAAGGCAAGCGTTAGTGTAGTTTCGCAGGACCTGGAGCGTGGTCGGAGACGTACATGCATGGCATTGTTCTTGTGGAATTCAGGGTTTTCCTCGACCTTGCCCATCATGATGACGATGGAGGAGACGCCGGCGAAGACGCCATTGTCAGAGGTGCGCTTGTCGTTCTTCCAGGCGCTGATGAAATGCGAAACGCGCTCGTGGAAGAGCTTGGAGTCGATCTTGATCTCTGCCATCTTGGTAGAAACTGGGCGCGGAAGATGGCAGGTCAGTGATCGGCGGATGGTGGTTGTGGTGAGGGAGGACGGATGAGAGAGGGAAGGCAGAGAGACGGAGAGGTGTAGGATTGGAGAGTCAATCAAAACGTCGCCGCCCCAAAAATCTGAGGTGACGCGAGTTGGATCTAGGTAGGCAAGACCCGGCGGCTCCTGAAGGCTGAAGGGAGAAAGTGCAGAGGTACCTAGCTTAGGTGCCTACAAGTACCTTACTTACTGCGTAGGGGTAGGTACCTTAGGTGAGCTCTTTAAAGTGGAGTCTGCTCTCCACTAAGTGGGCTCCACTAAATCGCGTGACGCGGTTGTGTTTAATGCATTTCGCGTGAGCCACATGTCGCATACCAGTACTGGACTTCCGAGCTTCTTCAATTCTATGTGAATCTCTCCATTACATTTATGGAGAGCTACTTGTAGGTGACACTTCTCTCAAGTTGTTGCCTGCTGCAAGCCTTCCGACTTTTTTATTGATTGTCGCGCCTCATCATCAAGACACCATTACCTGCCACTTTAAGGCGGTTTTCGTTGGATATCTGTGGGTTGTTGAATATTCTACGCAGTTGGTGCTATCATGCGATCCCGACTGTCACGATTGACGCGTGGTGGTAGTTAATCATCACGCCCTCATATCTTCTTATTTAACCTGTATCCTCCGATCTGTATCCTTGTTGCCGCAAACAGTAATCCAGACACTGCAATGGACAAGCCACAGAAGAGCTTCAGTCCGTTGTAGGAGTTTGCGCCCTCTGTCCAACCTTTGCCAATGAGCAGACCAGCAATAGGGTTCCCAATCAATGCAGCAATGGAAACGACGAAGAACGTCGTCCCAACCCTGAATCCAATCTCCTCAATCGCGGATATCTTTCCTACTAAGGCTGGTATAACAGCGTTAAAGCATCCAAGTGGTATACCAAACAAGGCCGTGAAAGCAATTATTGCCTTCGAATTGGCAGCCGCCGGAATCCAGAGTGCGAGTACAAGAATCGCGCCGTATAACATGAGGGTTGCGATGGTGTTGAACGGTCCTACATGATCACCGGCCCAAAGGGGTATTACTCGGCCAATAATCCTACTCTTGTTAGTACATAATTCTTGTTTGTGGAATGAAGTGCGTACGAGCTAGCATTAATAATCGACAGCAGATAGGTTGCCAGATTCGGTGACACGCCAGCGGTCAGAGAGGCAACTTTTAGGTAGTTAAATGGAATCAGAGTCCCCAGCATCCCAGCTAGGCAAGCCAAGCTGTTTAGCGCGAAGACCTTATCTTTGAAGGGTTTGGAAAAGTTAACGATACTGAATGGCTTCGGCTTATGCTCAAGCCTTGATCGAACAGTCAAGCAGGCGATGATCTGTATTCCTAGAATCAAGAACCCCATGATTCTAACCGTCCAGGGAAAACCATATCGTTCCACTAGCCGGTCAAACAGTATACTGTTAAAAGGTTAGTATATGATGAGAACATCGGCCAGGATCAAGAACCAAGTTGTAAGTCAAGATTAATACGGTCTCACTTACGGGAGTATAACTCCCCCTACTCCAGATCCGGCAGATGCTACCCCAAGAGCCAATCCCCGTCTCTTCAGGAACCAGGTCGAGACTGCATTGACAGATCCGTGGAATACCATCCCCATACCCAAGCCACAGCTGACAGACTGGGACAGAAATATTTGGTAGTATTGAGTTGAGGCGGATAGCGTGAAGAGACCAAGGATGATTAGAGCCGAACCAACCCCGACGAGAAGATGCGGGCCATGTCTATCAAAGAACACTCCGGCAAACGGGGCAGAAGCAGACACGAAGAAAGCCTGGATTGAGAGAATCCATGAGATCTCGCTTGGGCTATAGTCGCGAAGAAAATGCGTCTCGTAATAGTCTTGGAAGACGCCGCTACTAGTCACGAACCCATACGACGAAAAGTAGCAGCCCCAGGCTCCTAGGACAACGAGCCAAGCAGACAGTCCGCCATCCGGGAATGGAGACTTCGGCGGAAGCTCAGAAGCTGTTGTAGGCAGCTGGTCCGCATGCTTCTCCTGTTCCCTATTACTAGAGTCAGGCAGCGAAGTTTCGGTTTCGAACCCGGTGTCTGTCCCAGGCTGGTTTTGATGAACTAACATATTTGGAAGAACTTGCAACTAAGATGGCATTCAGCCATTGCGTAGATGCTCGACAGAGACATGTTCTAATACCTGCGCGCCTCGCCAATGGCGAGGCCCGATAACTCCGGCGAGAATATGGAAAGCTAGATATCCAAACATAGCCCCGTAACTTCTACGAGGATTCGTAGGGTCAAACTGCATAGCTAGTTGCGTCGTTCACATGTCTAAGGACCTTGCAGCATAGGTGGGACACGGCCATACTCCGTCCCCGTCTTAGAATCATTTTCGTAGATTTGTCATGAGAAAATGCACGCTTAGACCGTGACACTTCTCGGGAAACTTCTTGTAGATCTCAAATCAGTGGCGCAAAAGATCTTCGAATGCCGCATGTAGGTCTGCTGCGCTAGAATAGTCAAGGATCGGCCGCAGCGACAGGCTTAGAAAGGGGGTTGGATTATGCCGTTGTGAACTACGCTATTACAATTCTGCCGCGTAAGTATTGCGAATGTACTTGTCGTGTACGGAGCTGGATGGTTACATCTGTGCCTGCTTCCTGCACGACTTGCAGCTAAAACTCAGCCTTGAGATGCTTCTTGGCCAGGGACTCCGGAATGCGAACAACCTATCCCGGACCTCGGCAGTGCGGTCCCATGTATTCTAACCTGGTTTCGGGGTGTTAAAGAGTTTTACGATTTAAACTACAATTTTACGTGTTAAGGACTTAATGCTGCTCTTGTTTCAAGAAACCGTCCATGCACAACATGCTGGTTATATGTGACGTTCATGTGTTACGATTTCGCATAAGTTCGTATTGTTAGCTTCAGTAACTATCTATAGTAGCATTCGACGACTTTAACAATTTTTGTTGAACCAAGACTGTTACTGCTTCTGGAACTTAAGCTAAGCAAGGCAATCTACAATACCTATGCCTTCAAGCACTCATTCTCCCACTAGACATCGGAATCTCGTTGTCATTTAAGCGTACCTAGGTGGGGATTATGGGAGCGACGCCTAAAACATCATTTCTCAATTACCTGCTACGGTAGTCTTTATATACCCCTTAGAGGATTATTGTAGGTTATAATTACTTGTTGACCGTAGTTATATAAATAGTAAATAACTACAATGAAGCCTGTATCAGGGCTAGGAATTGAGAGATTGGCTCTATTCGGAATACAATAATTCATTGTAGCTACCAAGTTGGTGCGCCCTTCCTAACCTCCGGGGTCTGCCAATATGTCTCAGATAAGCGAGGGCTGAATAGCCTCAAGTCTAGATAGTCTGAATACCAGTTTGCCAAGCCATGCATTTGGTTAACTGAGAGGAGCTAATTGGTCCTTGAGTGGCTAGGTAGGCTGGCTTAGTCATACGGCTAGATGCAGAGTATCCCTTATGGTTTCTTCGCTCCACATACAAACAACTGTTCATCCATCCGCATTCATCACACTCTCTATTGTCCGTACTTCTTCCCCTTTCCTAATACGCGGGCTGCTCTATCTTGTCTACGCACGCCTATAATTTGCTCGAGATAGAGGCCCAGACTGCTCAAGCAGACCTTGCTAACCTTTGCCGCGTAAAACTAGGCGCCGATGTCTACATTATCGTAAAATCACCTATAACAACAACTCCCTTCTCCTGCAGGTGTCTCGTCTTGCTCTAGGGCATGTTTAGGAAACAGTTCTTGTCAAGGTCGTCAGGTTAGTGCTTACAAGCTAACCTTGGGAGTACTCGGAGGAGCTACTAACAACGCGTAGGACTTAAAACCTCCCTAACGAGTTGCTACAGCCAAAAGGTTCCGAGACATCGCGAACAACTTAATACATCAGCCCAACAACAACACTAGCTCGACTGTCCTCGGTCGCTTGTTTTCTACAGCTATCAACTAGCGGGCTTGTTAAAGCAACTAGCTTATATGACGCACAGTTCCCTCTTAACAGCTTCCTCCCGACAAACCGCGTACGTCCGATTCAACTAGTAGTCGGAAGCAACACAGTCACCTGGTGGGCGGAGAACAATGCCGCTATTCGCTAGCAGAGTAGGTTAATGTATGATTTGAAAAGCTCAATCGATACTTAGACCGATGTTTTAAAGGTATAGCTTTATAGGTGATGAGCCCTTAATATTTCAAGACTTGTCACCAACATTGCAATACAAGGAGATAGGCTACATCCTACGATTCCGGATGATGTTTATCTAGTAATAAAAGTATAGAGAATAAAGCGATTGAATAAACCCCAACTAATTCAAGCCAGAAACTAGAAACTGAATGCTTGAGATAACTCCGCCCGTAAAGAATACACCCGTTCAGCTGTATGACTAAGCTTCACCTAGCTACTTGGGGCTGGCTCGGTCTAGTCACCCACCCACTTCACTCTACTTTCAATACGCGAATACTATTCCTTGATTCCTTGATCCTTCGTTACTTCTAAGTCAGTCATTCTAGACCTTCTTTCTCATAATAGCGATAGAGTGAGAGATTCGTTCATAATCATGCTGACTACTCGCCCCGCTCAGGTGATCATGCGTAACTTGGGTCCAATAACACAACGCCTACGGACGAACTGCACACCGACCGTCAAACAGATATTGGAACGCGAATAGAACCCTCTAGTCTACGTTGTCGACTTGGTCCACGGGGAGAGAAGCATTACCTTTTTTTAACTAGCTGCCTACCTAAGTAAGTATTTAGAAAATAAATAAAAACAAGCGGCCCTAGCTTTTGCTGCTAACGCTACATAAGCACTGGTCCCCTTATATAGCAAACAGCCTATATTTCCAGCGTAGCCTGCGCTAGGCAATTTATAAATACAGCGCTAATTGGTGCTTAAAACTTACTTAATACCGTGTTGTTTATAGCTTGCAACTCTAGAGCTAGCAAGAAAGCGCTTTTACTTACATCTCTAACACACAACAAAAAGACCTTTTTGTTAGCATGCCAATTCTTTTACCCCTGCAATGCGAAGTAAAAGCGCTGCTAACTAAACGTATAAGATTTAAAGCGGAGTATCAAGCAAAAAAAGCAGCGTATTAAAAAGATCTATCGCAGAACTGTCGCATACTCTGCATGTACGGGTGGTTTTTACCCCGAAGACATCTGGAAAGTTTCCACTTGTACGAGTATATACCAGATAGCCACCGGTATGGCCAACAGGCCGTTAACCGAGTAATACAATATATATAGCAACAATCCCCTTCCTTACCGATCACTACTATCTTGTAACCCGATACCGATATTGGCCTCTGAAATCGTTTACCTCTAGCTCTCTACAATGGCTGGTGATCTCGTATTGGTAAGATTGGAAGATCGATAGGGGCTGATTACCTCTCATAACCTGGTCTCAAAGGTCGCTAAACAAGAATTGGGCACAGATAACCGGTGTCAGCTCTTTCGTGGGGTTTTCCGTGACATTGTCTGCCCTCGAGTCCGGTTACCGAGTGCGCGGCGTGGTGAGACAGGAACCTCAAATCGAAGGACTCAAGCAAGCACTCCCAAGTCAATTCCTTGCCCAAGTCGAGTTCGTCGTGATTCCCAATCTCGGAACTGCCGGCGCTTTTGAGGATAAACTTGAGTCCGTTGATTATATCATCCATGTTGCCTCACCCACCACCAACCTTCAGGTGCGTCGTCACAACCACACGCCGCCGCCCACGTGGGCGGACATTAATATCACCACATTAGCTGATCATCATTCACTGCAGACTGACAACATCAAACGGGACTACCTCGAGCCGGCCAGAGACATAACCTTGGTTCTTCTTAGGACTGCCGCCAAGTGCCCCAATGTCAAGCGTGTGGTGATTACGTCCTCGCTCGCGGTGTATGTGCCTATGCCCGAGCTCGCTGTCGGCAAGTTTTCGCGAGACGTCTTCAGAAGTAAGTCAACAAGTCATTGTCAAATGTACTACTACTTTGAAGAAGCTGACGCGAGCCAGGCGACGACGAAATCTGCCACTACAGCGTAGATGATGAAGTCCAGTTCGGTATGTCTGCGTATGCCGCCAGCAAAAGTATTTCCATCGATACGGCCGAAGAGTTCCTCAAATCCAACAGCCCCTCCTTCGAGACTGTCTTCCTCTTCCCGTCCTTCATCTTCGGCCCTAATAAGCTAAGTAAGACGGTGGACGATTTCAACAAGGGTTCAAATACGATCCTCCTGAACCATATCCTTGGCAAGTCCAAGAACCCCCTTCTCACTGTGAGCGTCCACATCGATGACGTGGCCAAGGCGCACGTGCTGGCTCTCCAGCAGTCCGTCCAGCCCGGACGGTACATCCTTGACAGCGGAGGCCCCACGGCCGTAAATTGGTCAGATGCTCTCCCGTTTGTCAAGAAGTACTACCCCGAGGCTATTCCCTCGGTCTTTGCCGAGGACGCAGAGCCGTTTAGTGTCAAGATGGTGTTGGATAACGCGAAGGCAGAAAAGGCCTTGGGCATCAAGTTCAAATCTTTTGAGGAACAGGTGAAGGATACTGCTGGGTTTTACTTGAGTCTTGTGTCTAAGTAAAGTTCACGCCGCCGTTCCCCGCCAGGAAGGCCCTGCATCGACTCTGAACTTTAGAATACGGGGCTACCGGCCCGGAGGATGGGATGGCGACAGTCGATCAGATAATAAAATATGGTTCATCGAATTACATTCTTGTACCCCTATATTCTTTTCTCGTGATATTCAGTGTGATACACACCGAAACTTGTCTGAGTGAGGTCCATACGGTCCTTTTCCAGCCACGCAGGCCCCTAGAGGTGTATCGTGTGCCTCATTAACTAATTCGTTCGCGAACTCATTAGACAAATCTAGAGCCTACGTAGCTACGTTTTGCCTTACCTGGTTGATCTAGAACATACGTAGTAAAACTGACTGGAAGCACTCGCGTTGATATGTTTCACGACAGCTGTTATAGCCGCAGGTCAAAGAATGCTATTATGGCTACAATTTAATTAACTGCAAGAAAAGATACTACTTTAATAACAAAATTGATAAATAGTAAACACCGAGTTCAAGTAATAAAATATCAGCTAATAATCCTAATTGCATAGTTATGTCTCTCTCGCACTTCATTGCACTAACCCCCGCAGCTTAATTCTACCCCATTTGCCATGTGACAATCACTATCCGACGCTTGATACTATGCCTCGACTGGCGTCACCTCGTAACCCTCTACCGGACTGGCCGGGGAAGCTACAATGACTCGATAGATCTCTGATTCCTTATGGGGGCTAGATGACCAGTCAACCCACTGGTACCCTGCCTTGCGCAGCTCTCCTTGCCAGTGAGTCTCGGGAACCAGGACATGCTCGCGATTATCCTCAAAGAGCCACCAGCCCTCAAGCAAGCCGAAGACGAGTGAGAACCACGGAAGATTGCGAGTGAGCTCGAGGAGACACAACATTCCCGACGGTTGCAACATCTTGCGAATGTTGGTCGTCGATACTACTAGGTCCCTTGTGGCATGGATACAGCTAGCGCCGAAGATGATGTCGAAGGCGCCGTGGAACTTCTTGTCGGGTTCCTTCTCCATGTTGATGACCTCGAACTTCATGAACGGGTACTTGGAGAATCTCCTGCGCGCCGCAGCGACCAGTGACGGCGAGAGATCCGTGAATGTGTAGGTGAAGTTGCGGCCTGTAGCTGCAAGTCGTTCGATGAGGTGCTTGGTAGTTCCGCCGGTGCCGGCTCCGAGTTCGAGGATACGGATCTCCTGGCTCGGGTCCGTGCTCTGGAGAACGTCGACTAGATACTCGGCGAACAAGAGTGTGCACATCTTGAAGATGGGTGAATCGGTGTATACGTTCTCCCATAGGGCACGAGAGCCTGAGTTCTTGAACATGAGGGCTATAGGGTCGACAGCGCCGGACAAGCAGTCTGCTAGCCGATGGGCGGTGCAGTACAAGAGCTTAGTCTCAGATTCATGTACCGAGTATTTGAGGAGACGTTCGTGTAGAGTTAAGGCGGACTCAGCAGGTGTAGGTTTCGCCGTGCGGACGTAACCCCCGTCTTCTGCCGTGAAGATGCCAAACTGAATCATTATATCGTACAATTCAGCCACGAGCTTCGCGTGCTGAGGGACAAACTTGAAGGGCTTGGCCTTCTCGCCCTCTCGTAGCTGAGCAGGTGAGCAACCCAGGGATGCGAACGCTTCAACGATGTAAGCGATGACGAGGTCCATTTGCAATGGGAAGACGTCGCGGAAGAAGTTAGTAAATCCGGTCTCTTCTACATACTGAGTGATTGAACGGTTTTCCAAGAACTTCTTCTGACAGACCTTAGCAAATGAGCTCTGCACAAAGGGCTTCTCATCCTCGGTCTCCCGACTGAGGTCCTCGCCACCGTCGATAAATACACACAACGACCGTACGTCAGACAATTCATTGAACTCAGCCTGTCCAATTGTTGTATTGAATCGTTTATTGATCTCGGCAACTACCTCGGTGACCATCAGCGAGTCGATGCCAATATCATCAAAGGTAGATGTTAGAATGATCTCGCTGAGAGGAATTTCCATGACCTCAGCCAACATCTCCTGTACCCGTCCTAGTGTTGGGCTCTCAGAAGCTACTGGCTGTAGGGCTTGTTCTTGCTCATCAACGACAGTTTCAATTGGGGATTCTTCGTCGGAATAACCATCATTTATATCTCTAGACAACTCCACTGACTCTGTCTCAACTTGTTTCACGATGGCTCGGGCAGCGTTAAGGCCTTTCCGCTGGACACATTGGAAGGTCGCACCCATAATGACAACGGCAACCTCCCTGGACTGTGTATCATAGACGAAGATGTCAGCCACATAGCTGTTATTGTCACCAATCTCATGTTTAGAATATACCGTCCAGGATTGGCTACCCTTTATATCGGAAAGGAATTCTCTAGAGAAAACAATCTCTTCAATGTGGACACATATGAAAATTCCTTCCTCGGGCCGATTTGTTGAAAGACAGTTGAGTTGGATAGTTGGAATCAGCAAAAAGTTCTCGAGTGCCATAGAGTCGCATGTAAGCGTGTCTGTTTTTAAGAAGATGTTCTGCGAGAGAGAAACGGTGCCTAAAGCGTGATGGTCTGAAGCAGCAATCGATTGTACCCCGCGGTAGTAGGGAGCATGATCAATTATGTTGGTAAGAAGTTCGTAGACCATTGGTCCACTAACAGAAGAAACCTGGGAACTCTCAAAGTGGCCAACTGTGACATGTCCAGTGAGCCGCTTGATCAGTCTCAAGCGCTCTTCTGTCAAAGGATCCTCGGCGGAAACCAACCTGACAAGACCACCTGTATGAACCGCAGCTCCCTCTCCGCTGAAGATCCGGAAAGTCCAAGCCCTGTCATGCTTCTTGGTCAAAGATACCCGAAGAGGCTGAGTTGTGCCCAACTTGAAAGGCGTCCCGATGAACAGGTCTTCCACTCTGGGTAGCCATTGCTGTCCCTTGCTGCCAGTCACGGATTTAACTGCCGCGGTAGCTATCTCAATATACGTTGAAGAGGGGCAGACCCTCTGGCCTCCGACAGAATGGCCATTTACCGCCAATTGAAAGGTGAAGTGAGATGTATTTACTTCGAATGTAGCGCTTCCCTCATGGAGCGACCCGGAAATAGGGTTCAGGAGAGGGCCGTTAGAGTGCACCGGTTCAGTCGTCTCTGGGATCCTAACTCCCCGAGCGCTCGGCTTGTATTCAATCCAATGGCGCGACTTCTCGAATTGGTAATGAGGAACGCTCATATACTTCCAGTCACAATACTGGATCTTGTGGAAGTGCCAGAATTGAGCGGACGAGCCAGCTTTCCATAGCTCACATGTCGCTTGTGAGAGATTGGTCATGGCAGTTTCAGAGCCGAGATCTACGGGTATGAAGACGTTGTCTGCTTTCGCAGCAGCGGATAGAGCTCGCCGAGCCATTGGCACAATGAATGAACCGGATCCTGCCTCAAGCCAAATGGCCGACTTCGATCTTTGATGGATTCTTTGTATCGCATCATTGAAGTACACAGGATGGCGAGAGTGCGAGGCAATAAGCTCTGCAGTGACGTTCTGCCATGCGCCACCCTCAGAGCAAGTTTCAATTCTGATGCTTGGTTGCCGCATCCGGATTGATTCCGCAATCTTCTTGAGCTCAGGAATAATTGGATCGATTGTATGAGTGTGGTAGGCATGAGTATTCTCAAGAGGTCGTGACTTGATGCTAAGGGTTGCGCATTCATCCTGCAGTGTCTTGGTAGACAATGTGTTGCCCCCAACTACGAAGCTGTTGGGTCCGTTATAACAAGCAATCTCGACGTGGCACTCGGTCTTGGAGTTGACAGACTTGATGACTGAGTCTAGATCGTTATTGTCACATTCCAGAGAAACCATCTGACCACTATCGTGAGCGCACTTCTCCCGTAACAGGCGAGCACGCCCCGAAATAAGTGTCAAAGCATCTTTCAAGGCAATAGATCCTGCTACTGCCAGTGCTGTTAGCTGTCCAAAGCTATGTCCTAGTAGAGTGTCTACTTCGACGCCACTTTCAATCCAGGCTCTTGCCGTCGAGTATTGGACGGCGAATAGCATGCAATGGAGAGAAACGATGTCATCCACGGGCGTGTCTTGGAATACTTTGGGGAAAATACTATCTAGTCCCAGGGTACGGCAAGCTGCGTCACATCGATCCTATAGACACGAATTGTTAGTTCTCACTGTATTCTACATAGAGCAGTTGATTTAGTAGTAATTTACTCACCATGTAGGTCTTCAACAATTTGGAGCTATTGTAGAGGTGTTCCGAAAGGGTTACCGTGCGCCCATTTTGGCCGCCGAAACACATGATTACTGGTTTTCTGCGACTGGGATTCGCCTCAAAACTTGATGATGAGATTGTTTGCAGCTTTTCAACAAGATATTCATTGCTTGTAGCTGTGACCGCAACCCTATGTTGAAAATCAGTGTTCTGCCTGCGTGAGATGTTGAAGGTGACGTCCGCGAATGAAGCTTCGGCGTGCCCGGATAGCCAGTTTTTGAGAGCAGTCAGATACAAGCACAGGCTCTCTTTGGACTTAGCTGACAGTAACACTGGGTAAGCCTGAGAATAGATAATATCCTGACTGGTGGTCTTCTGGTCTGATGGTGAGCCGAGCTCGCGCAGCACGATGGCGGCATTGCTACCAGCGGCACCATAGTTAGCGATGAGTGCTACATGAGGTCCTTGCCAGTCCAGATTTCTCTGCGGAATAACAATTCTCTTAGAAGGGTTAATTTTAGGGTTTAGGCGAGAGAACCCAGCTTGTTTTGGGATGATGCCATGCTCAATCATGAGAAGGCATTTGATAAGGCCAGCAACCCCAGAAGCCGATTCCGTATGACCAAAGTTATCTTTGACGGAGCCAAGATACAATTCATTTTGGGCACCAGTATCATCGAACGTCATCTTAACACTCTCGTACTCGATTGGATCACCCACAGCAGTGCCTTGGAAACCATTAGCAAAGTCTATTATAGAAGAAAGATGTGCCTTATGCTAACCTGTCCCATGTGCTTCTACATATGTGACGTCGCTCGCATTCACGGCACCCCGAGATAGTGCTTGCTGATAAAGCTGATTCTGGGATCCTGAGTGCGGCACCTGTATGGCACTGCAATTGTCTCCTTGATTCACGGCTGAGCCGGCGATTACACCTAGTACTAGGTCACCATCTGCAATTGCAGTAGATAGGCGCTTCAACACTAGGATACCAGCGCCCTCGCCACGGCAATAGCCGTTAGCCGATGCATCAAAGGCCTTCGAAGCCCCTGTTGGGCTAAGGAATGATGCCCCAGCAAGATTCTGGAACATCGAGGGGCTCGTGATAACATTGACTCCGCCAGCCAATGCCATTGAACAATCCTTAGTCAACAGTGACTAATGGAAATATCAGCGTATGTATTATATAAGATAAAGGGGTATTAATGACAACTCACTTGGCAAGCCGTATGAATGGCGACAGCGGCAGATGAGCAAGCCGTGTCAACGGTAACGGAGGGACCGGTCAGGCCAAACTGATGGCTAACTCTCCCGCTAACGAATGCCCTCAGCGTACCAAGAGCAGAGAATGCGGTAGCGTCCTCGGATTCCACATTATCTTCGTAGTCTACAGAGAGAACGCCAATGTAGCACCCTACGTCTTTGGACCTAGGGCTATTTCGATAATACCCTGAGGACTCTAAAGCCTCGTAGGCGACCTGGAGCGCAAGTCGTTGCTGGGGGTCCATGGACTTGGCTTCACGACTCGAAATGTTGAAGAATTTGTGATCAAATGCGCCAACAACGTCGTCTTTGAAGAAGTTTCCCCAGTACTCCAGATTCTTCGCACGGTCTTTGCAGCCCGCAGGATCGAAGCGGGCGGGAGAAATCTTGCCTAGGCTGATCTTACCCTCGCAGAGCATATCCCAGAATTCGCTTGGTGAGTCGGCGGAGGGGTAACGGCAAGCCATTCCAATGACTGCTATTTCGTCTGTCCAACGATCGTCGATCTCAGGAGCTTGAGCTTCCGCCGCTTCGGGTGAGGGAGTAACATTATTGCTCTTGGCGATTGCTCTAGGGACGAAAGATCCCTTACCAATGGGGAACGGCTGAACAGTAGTGTTCTGAATGGAATCCAAACTGCTTTTCACAACTTGGTACCAGTGAGCTTTGTTACATAGTATGGTCCTCAGGGCCACCTCGTGAAGAGGTTCAGACTCTATCGTCTGAGCATTGGCGTTAGATTTCAGGGGGTAAACAAGTTTACCCCTATATTGCAGCTGGAGCTCCTCTTGACCTCTTATCATGCGAATAAGAGCCTCCGCAGCCTCGGTGTGTCTTTCGCTGTGGTATGCGCCGTTCAGGCAAATATCTTTTGCAGTAACACCGAATTGGCTGAGTTGTTGGGTGTACTCAGTTACATTTGGCCCTGGCACTGTAACTGTGACGCTCTTTTCATCGGTGACACACGAAATCAAAGTCTATAGCATAGTATTAGCATCTGATAATTGGTGTGAAAAATCGCATAACATACATCAGAGAATGAATCTAGACAAGTATCAGCCTGGATTCTCGCTGTATCAGTCTTCCAACGAATCGAAAAAGACTTTAGGCCGTCTGTGCGAGACTGAAGATCAGCCTCGACAACTGCTCCAATACATGCAGCTAATCGTATACTTGTCGAGAAGTTTTCTTCGAACTCTTCCCAGTTCTTTGATGAAGCTATTGCTGTAGCGGAGAGAAATCCGAGGCAGAAGCCTTGGACACCTTCGATTTTTGGTAGGTTCCATAGAGCCTCGCTATCGGGGGTGCGTTCTAGCAGGCCCGCAGAGCGTACGAACTCTAAAGCTTGATATATGACTGTTAGTGGCGCTAGATGGACATTTGAAAGAGCTGTAACATCTAGGATACTTCGTCCTAAAGCAAAGTCGGCAAGCTCTTGGAGGTGCTCTAGCTTTGCGACAAAATGTGAAATTTCCTTAGTCTGAAGACCTGACAAGAGAGATGGAAGATCTGTAAGTGCTCGGCGAAGAAACACAAGTACGGGATTCTGCTGTAACAAAGTTTGTAGTTCTTGAAGATCTTCAGAGTTCCAGGAGGTGGTAACTGGGCCGAACAAGACGTAAGTAGACTCTGAAATGCGTGCTTCCGTCATTTTGGGTTGAACGTCTTATGATGTAATGCGAGGAAAAAAGACAAGATTGCATACAATGTTGAATAATACAATATATTAAGAAGTTACGGGCGAGTTTGGTGTACCAACATTCTTCATATATGTTTCAACTTATACGCCCAGGGATAGAGCCTCTATGATCCATAAGACCGCGTCATCCTCATTAACTTATCTCTGAAGTTATATTTTACATCTGATACTTTGATACGTAGATCACTGCTTCGATATGTTAAGCCAAGGCCTACGGTGGCCGAGAATACATAGGTGCTACATGTGCTCAGCCGTGCATCAACTTCGCAGATTGTCAAAGCGGTTGTCTATACGGTCATCGAGTACATTGCGTATAACTTTTCAAGGTAGACCTAGATTCTTGACACCCTTGATCGTAATTATCAAATTGTATCACTATCAACATTAGCGGCTAGCTACAGATTCATGTGATTCCGCTCTACGCTTTAGGACCGCCCAATGTACGCTATCTATCATATTGAAATACTATGCATGCATGAAGCTACAGGATGTAGGTACTCTACATGTATTTGGCTCACATCTGGAGATATTATGTGGATTTCCTTGGCTACTTCTTCTCTTTCCTTTCGCCCTTAGCTAAGTGCAGGTGTATTTAACGTTTCTGCAGGGACAACAAACCGTAAGCTCGGATCATCAATCTCCGATATGACGTTGAAAACTGCTAGCTAGTCTTGATAAGTATTCTCTGTGGATCAAGCCTACCGACCGCAAAACGCCGATCAAGGCAATTTCTCTAGTGTTCTCATGCGGTTTCACTCTCCGAATCCACACCTTAATAAACAACCTCCTGTTTACCTAGGTATTCAGACTAGAGTACCACAGTCAGTCTTGTAGCGTCACGTGCTCAGAGGAAAAGCGAGGGTTTTCACCCCTTACTTCCATTGTATACTGCAGCCACTATGTCTAACCCTTCTAGATAGCTTCACACTTCAGCCAATTCGGATAAGTCTACTATACAACACAGATTGCACACACTGTATATTCCATTGAAGGACCCTCTGTTGCCGGTACAGAGGCTACTACAATTCCACCAACAAAATTAGCCAGTAACGATCTGCAACAAGTTGAAGAAGCGAAGATGGCTATTTTGTCTGATCTCGACCTCGGGGTCGTAAAGCACCTTCTAGCCCCTATTATTGGGGCATTCGTCCTGACATTCGTTCTTAGCTCGTTTATCTCATGGTTTCGTTTGCGTCACATTCCTGGCCCTCTACTTCCCAGCTTGACAAATCTCCCGCGTGTGTTCTGGGTGAAAACTGGTCAAAGTCAAAATTACCATAAACAGCTACACCAGAAATATGGCGAGGTTGTTCGAATGGGACCAAATATGGTTTCCATCAGCAATCCTGAGGCTATACCAATTCTTTATCCCACGCGGCCGGGTTTCCCCAAGGTGAGATATGATAACACAGAGTCTATCGGTCTCATTGATTGACCATGCGGGCAAACAGAGCGACCTCTACGCAACTCTGCGGCCATACTCACGCGATAATAACGGATTGAAGGTCGTTTTCAATACACAAGATGAGGTATTACACAAGCATCTGAAAAGCCCCATAGCTCCTCTCTACTCCTTAACGAACACAGTCACATTTGAACCCTTAGTAGATGAGGTGCTCGTGTACCTAGGAGAGCAATTGGATAAGAAATTCTCTGGCACTGGGGCATCGTTCAATTTTGGAAATTACCTACAATACTTCGCATTTGACGTAATGGGCACGTTGACCTTCTCAAAGAGATACGGCTTCTTAGAAAAAGGTCAAGACGTCCATGGAATATTGGCCGCTATCTGGAGTCATTGGAGTGGGAGCGCAGCAGTGAGTTCCCTAAAGTTCTAAAATCCCGACTTCAACTAAAAGCTGTGCAGGTTACGCAAATAACATGGGCTGATCCTATTGTGAGCCGCAACAGATTCGTCCGCGCCTTTCGCAAGACAGGTGGCATGGCGATTATTGGCTTCATTGATACCGTTCTTAAAGAGAGGCTTCTAGAGAGGAGCAATGGCACCGGAACAAGAGGGAAATCCTTAAGTAGCACAGCCATCTCAAAGTCTCGGCACGTGGATTTCCTAGATCATTTTCTCGCAGCCAAGGAAGACAATCCTGACCTCCCACCATGGTACAGTTTCCCAAATGCTCTTTTTTCTAGGCGAAGAAAAACTAACTTGATAGGGCTCCGACTGCATGGATGTTTTCCAATGTCCTTGCAGGATCTGATTCAACTGCGACAGTAATACGGACTGTAATGTGGTATGTCTCCCTATCTTTCTTGTTTGGCTTCCTATCGGCATCCAACCATGTGTTCTGATACTAACGCCTCGCAGTAAGTTCAATATCTGGTGGCGGGACTCAGGAGTACCTATTCCGGAAAATTCCAGGTAATTATCCTTCCATCAGCCGCAGTAACTAATTACAAGGCAGACAACTTACTCTGCAACCCTGACACTCTTCAAGAGCTCTACAAAGAACTGTCTGGCGCGGGTGTCTCAATGCCATATCCGAAGTGGGCCGAGGTTTCCAATCTGCCTTACCTTGATGCTTGCGTGCAGGAGGGAATTCGCCTACACCCTCCATTCTCCTTCCACTTTGAAAGAGTCGTCCCGGCGGGTGGAATCGAAGTACTCGGGACGTACCTCCCTGCAGGGACTGTGGTTGGCGGCAACCCCTGGGTCACTAACCGGCATGAAGGAACGTTTGGGCCGAACCCTGATGCTTGGAATCCTGAACGGTGGCTGACAGGGGGCGACGTGTACCGAAAGAAACTCGAGCAGATGCTTCTCACGGTAGGTCACATTACTTTAGAGCTCTCATTGTCGGGCCTCCTATTGGGTGGCCTAACGCTAATGATCACCTTAGTTTGGAGCCGGGAGACGTGTTTGTCTTGGCAAACATATTGGTATCCTCGAGTTGAAGAAAGTTGTCCCCTTTCTGGTCTTGAATTACAAGGTGAGTCTTGCAGAAGCGCAAACAATTTTTACGGCGGTTACTAACCGCTTTGTTAAATAGATGCAGGTAGTGAACCCAGAGGCGTTTGCCGCCGAGAATGCTCTATTCTTCAGGCAAGAAGGTTTCTTTGCCAAGCTAGAGAGGCGTACCTAGGAGGCAGTTCTGCGAAATGCACGGGTTAGCTTGCAGTTACGAAAAAAGTGCCAAATTTTCTTGTAGTGTTGTATCAAAACAATCAGTCAACCGTTCAACACGGTTTAAAGTGCAAATTTGCTACATATTCCAAATATCTCATTCAAGCTGCTCTTATTTCTCAAACATAATAATCCAAGTTCACAACCATGTCCGCTATGATCGACGTAGTGGCGTCATTCCAAGGCTTGTAGAAGCTTTTTGGCTATTATCGGGTCGACCTATCACGATATCGTATGACGTTTTTATACTCAGAGCCGTGCTCCATCAGGCACGGAGAGCGAAAAATAGTGTACAACGACGTGGTGGAGCGCAGATGATCTCCAACCACAAAGCTTGTTACCGCCTAACTAATCGGTATTATGCATGATGCATAAGGAAAACCAAGCCTACCTAAATCAGCTCATTGCTATAGGTAGGTAAGATGAAATATGACGAAGTTTCATGACATGTCTGCATAGATTAGGCTGCATTAGGCTGTCTAGTTGGAAAGATGCGTTTCTTCGAAGCATCTCTCAGCCGCAAAGTTCCATATTAGCAAGTAGGTAGCAGGGGGGAGTTGTAGCAGGCAGACAAACCTTGATGCCCCGGATTTACGCTGTCCGGTATAATCCACTATTATCCTAGCTAGTATCTGTTTAGCAACTTGGAATTAATTCTTAATTACTCCACTCCCTTCGGAGCGATTGGTGCAGGCTTCAGTTAGTTCTGCACATTTGCGATCTATGCGGACGTCGTCTGATCTACTATCTATGGCCTGAGACTCTCGCCGTGATGGCTTCAAGACTTGATTCGCTCTGGATAATTCTGACAAATATGCGGCATCTTTTCTTTTCACCGCATGTATCCCTGTTGTCGAGCATGAAGAGGTCAAGCTGCAGTAAGACGGGTCGGTATGCCGACATGCATGGCTAAGCGAGCCAAGGAAATAACGGTATTGGGACTGGAGGGTCCTATCGGTATCATGCTAAAGAATTGTGGCTTACTTGAATCTATGCAGTTTGTTATATCTAGGTGACTAATGAGTTAAGTCATTACCTGTATCTAGCAGTACTCACAAGGATAGTCGTAACTTCAAAAAAGCCACCCAGGAGTAAAGTTGGGTACTCAATCAATAGTGACTTTCCTATACAACGTCCTATCTCTACATGGAAGGGTCGCTATAACTCTAAGGCCTGGTACTGATAATTACCATTAAATGCCGGCGTCTGCTATGTATCTAAGGTGCTTTGCTAATTTTTTTCCCCTCGTATTCTGTTGTCATCAATTATTCTTTCACCAGCTTACCTTGCTACTGTAAGTAGATGATATCATAAGGACTGTAAATAATACTTTCCTACTGCCATCCATGGTTATGATAAAGTAGTTCTGCATGCTCATAAGAAGTACTGCATATTTAATTTTATTAAATCAGTTAAATAATGATAGATAAGGCTACTTTATTTTGTTTTCTATTTGCTTTTCTTAGCCTGAGAAGTCCTAGGCGGTCTACGAAACCTTATCCCTTCGACCGCAACATTTACCGGTAGATTAGCCTGTTAGGTTTCACTGAATCACCAAACTAAATGCCATGAAATGTGCCGTAGAAACGTACTCGTAACGCCGGATCACCCGTTGGCACATGCCGTTGCTCAAGGTAGTGCCGCATCACCTATCCACTTGTGCCAAGTGCCTCGTCGGCCGTGGTTCATGCTCGCTTTCCGTATCACACTGACGGAGTCTTGCATATGTTAACTCAAATATCTGTGAGTTCCATTCATCATTTTTCTCCAGATCGCCCAGCCTGGTTCTATACCCAACTTAGAAATCTCCGTGGACTTTTTATAGCTGAGTCATACATGTATAATCACGAGGAGATTGATTGCAAATCCTATAGCTGAATCTTTTACGGTCACGTTGACTTCTACCCTAGTTATTTACCTTGGCAGGTCCATTTATTCAGGGGTTAGGAGACATTATCTAGGGAAGTCATGTGATATTCACTACGACTTGGCAACAAATTGCAATGGCTACTGTAAGAATAACTACCCACACCCAAAAGAGTATACGACTCGATAGCTAACTATTTTCTCTGTAAGTTGTAGTTCTTCTCAGATCGTTGTCTTAAAATCGCTTAACACTTTAAATGAATGAGCCTATTAGGGCTAAGAGTTATCAAAACATAATAGTAGAGGTACCATGAGTATATACATCTGTACTACAGCTTATTGAAACCTAGTATTGTCGTATGACATGATATGATATGCACGGGCAACAGCCGCATTTATGACTATGGTTCTCACTCTCTATGTATGCTGAGTTATAGAGAGGCCGCGTGGCTGGTCCATATATATTGCAGGGATTTAAGTGTCAACTTGGCAGCTGATTGACATAGTGGAGATTCCGTAAGTAAGCCAAGCATCTTAGACCTGGGGTAACCCGTTGTGAATCTATAATTACCTCTTCCGGGGTCACGAATGTTAGGCCGTCCCTAGTTTTCGAGGCTTCCATGCTTACTCTTTGACATTTGTCTGTAGTATCTGGTTCTATTTGTAGCTAGAAACAAAATTTTTTTACTTGCCAAGTACGAGATTTCTCGTAGTTGAAAGGGAACCAAATGAGATACCTGGGAACGTAACTGAAGTCAAAGCGTTTAGAAATAAACAGTTTATCATTTGAAATCTAGCATACACCTACTCTCCCGGTCGACCAAGCCAACATCGCATTGCAGATAGTTTAACTGGAAACACTTGAAAAGATAGTGCCTACTGAATTCTATGAATTAAACTATACACTGTGAATAGAAGTTTTGCATATACAATGCTGCAGTTATTCCCAAGAACCTATAACCAAGGTTCACTATTTCCCGTTCTTGATATCATCCGAAATCTTCTCGGCAAACATATCTATTCAGATGTTAGTTATATCCACGGTACAGGGTTCAATTTCTAGTTTCGTCGTAACTCACAAACAGAGGCTTGCGGGAGACCTAAATTTCGTTAGCAATTCACTAACGTAGAGAGGTGTGTAGAGAGAAGCTTACCAGGAGGAAGGAATGGGAAAGCAGAGGCATCAATAACGCGCACTTAATCCAGACATTAGCGTCACCCGTTTTCAATGGATCAGAGACCTTACATCCTTGGACGCCGTAAACTCGAGCATGGCTGTCAACCACGGCAAGAGGGTCACTGGCCTTGCCCATCTTGTTGCTTGCGGCGGGGTGAGAAATGCTGTTGTAAGCCTTCATGATATGCTCGTATATCTGCTCATCGGTCTCCACGCTAGAACCTGGGTAATACTCATCGCCAATCTGGATTTCAGCTAGGACAGGTGCGGCGAGAATCTGGCGCAGACGCTTAAACCCTCCTACAACAAGGTCAATGTCGTGTTGGGTGGTAAGCCAGTTCGGGTTGATCAGGGGAGGGTCTTGCATTGAAGGGGAGTTGATGGTTACGGTTCCTCGCGAGGTGGGACATTGGATGGTGGCCAGCAGCGATGCGTACATATATCCGTCCATTGGCGATGGGGGTGCAGGCGTCCAGAAATCAGAGATGTAAGCTGGGATTGTTGAAAACATGAACTCGGGCCAATCATCAGGAAGCGCGTTGAGTATAGTATTCGTTTCGTTTGCAAAGCCTGCCCGAATGTCCTTAGGCAGATTTTCGAACGCAACGTAGTCGGCGCCAGGGCTAGCATATGGGCCTGTGCCGTTCTTGTTCCATTGCTCCTTACCCCTGAGACCGTTATCGCCGTACTGGAGAGAGGAGAAAGTCTCAACGTTGACACGATACCCAACGCCGTAGTAGACATGGTCGTTCAGATTTTGACCCACGCCGGCCCGGTCCGCGACAACTGGCACTCCATTCTTCTTTAGAAGTTGGGCGGGACCAACGCCTGAAACTTGCAACAGTTGCGGCGAATGGAAAGCACCGCAAGCTACGATCACTTCCTTGCGGGCCTTCAGGTTGTAAGTCTTGCCATTAGTGGTGACTTCCACACCGATCGCCTTCTTGTGTTTGTCGAAAAGAATCTTCTCTCCGCGGGTGAGGTCATATATCTTCAAGTTCCTCCGGGATTTGGAGGGCTCAACGAACGCGGTGGCAGCAGACTCGCGATGGCCGTTTCTGGGGTTGATAGTGCTGACAGCCCAGGACGAGCCCAACAAATTGCCGTTGATAAAAGCCACAGTGTGCTTCAATCCCACCATATCCACTGAATTATTCAAGATTAGTGAGAATGCTCAATTCAAACAATGAACTTAAGGGGTCACTCACTTGCTTTAGCGACCCAAGTAGACCACGGTGAGGCAAAACTGGTGTATGAGACATCTAGCAGACCGCCAGTGGGTACCAGATTCCGGTCATAAGATGGTGTGGAATTAGCCAGCCTCTCGTTAGAGAGCTCCGTAGTGAAGTTCAAACTCTTATAATAATATTTTTGAAGTTTATCATAAGTGTAGCTTTGATCTCCAACCTCATCTGCCCACATTTGCATTGCTCCATAGGAGCTATGAGTGTAAAGCACTATAATTGGATGGTGATTATTAGAATGTCTTCTCTTCTCCATTCGATAATACTAAGATTTATTTGGAGAGTTAAAAGATGATGAAACTTACTGTAGTGTAAGTTGGATGAACCTCCAATCTATGATGAATCAGCACGTATGTATTCAGTGACCTTGCGCAATACTTACTGCTTTCCCTCTCGCGAAGTGAACACTGATATTTCCGACTCCCTATCTCAGCCGTTAACATATTGTCTGTTCCTAGGGCTTTGAAAGTTTGGGGATCTAACAGCTTGTGGTGTGGTGATCAGTCCCCACTCGACAGCAGGGTTCGTCGCATTCGCAGCTTTTGCGTTGTAGTCTGCATCGTATGCAGGAACCTGGCTCTCATTACCTGCAACCTTTTCATACCAGGTACCAGCCTCAATTAGAGCAACTGAGACTGAAGGGTCTTCTGTCAACCTTGAGGCTGTCACACTGCCACCAATGCCAGCTCCAACGATGACATAATCATACTCGGCCGCATAAATTGAACGCTTTGGAACGCTGCCTGCGCTGGAAAGCGAGGATGCAAGAGCAATAGCTACAAGACCAAGTTTTGCTGCCATTGCCAATGATATTTTGACGAACTATGATAATCTGTCTTCGAATGGAGCTTGACGATTCGAGGCCGGACAAACTAGCGCAAGGTTCTTGATCTATATATCTTTCAAAGATATTGCAAGACTTCTAAACTAAAGCGCCATGTAAAATCCCGATACTATTGATATCTGAGCTGCAGCCTAGTGCCGGGGATGGCCCAGGAAGGATTTGATTGAGGAAATTGACCATGGTCAAACGATCGTACCACGCACGTCCACGAGTCCCCGTTTCTAGAAAAAAGGCTTTGCAGTACCTATCTCGGTGAGAAGCTCAAAGGATAATACCACAAGCGAACTACAGTAGGGATCAACTGCTGACCCGGGAAGGATCCGTGGTGAGGCTGATGGCTGAGCTATAGAATCTATCCCCGCTTACAGTAAGGCAACGCAACGAAATAGTACGAATTACAAATTGATGTGGTTGGAAGACCTAGAATCCTAAGATTGCGTACTCTAGATGTAGCGAGGGTAAATCTTGCCGCAAAGGGCGGAGCTGAAAAGGGCAAATTCTATCACGGAACAGAACCGCTGCGCTATACCGTAACACTACTAGCAGAATTGCAACGAAGTCAAATCCACCGCTCCTGTCCGCAGCTATTACGGCAACTTCGTAGCGCAAGAGACCCAAAGCCCAAAGACCCCAGACTAGCCGCGTGTGGATATCTCGTGAAGAAACCTGGTCATCTACATGAATAATTTAATGGCTAGATTTAGAACAGGTAAAAACTACAGAATAGCTTTCTATAGTTCATAAGTTTTAGTTGAGGTTCATTCTACACATAAATAAATGATGCACAACTATTGCGACTATACAAGAACGGATTGCAACACACCTACCTTAGTATAACAATGTACCTAGTTAAGCTGTGGTGGGCCTCGGCCGATGTAATGTTTCACAGCAATCCCGGTAATTATTTTACAACGGTTTGCCTCAGCTGTGTAAGACGGCAATTCTGAACAAGCCAGGTTATGAGCGCGATTTCCACTATTTCGGCACAACCGAGAGACGAGTACAATACCGGTACATTGTTTGCCTCTTGTTTGCCTGCTTGCTTTTTCCAACGCACTTCGTCATGGTACAGCATGCCGGGAAGCGGAAAGCGATTCGGAGTCCCCAAAGTTGGAAATACTCCACTCTTCCGGCGGCTATTCAATCCCAGTGCCGATCGCCACATGGTCAAGTTACCTCGCGTCAATGTTAAGTCCGGGGAGGGGCCAACCTACCCTGTGTGCCAAAATCGTAGCATTAAGCCGAACAAATTGACCAGAAGAAGCATAAGGCCGATACTACATAACCTACATTCACTAAAATACATTACGTAGTACCATCAAAGAGATTTTCTGCATTACGGAGTAATGAAACAGAAAACCTAACGTTACCGTTTAGATAAGTAAAACAAAGACAATAAACCGGGGGGGGGGGGGGGGGGGGGGGGGGGGGGGGGGGGGGGGGGGGGGGGGGGGGGGGGGGGGGGGGGGCGGCG
>MU400560.1:0-192916 GCA_022578965.1 Xylaria sp. FL1777 | reverse complement strand
AAACTTTACCGTTTTTTTAATTAAAAAAAATAAAAAAAACCCCCCCCCCCCCCCCCCCCCCCCCCAGGCCAAAAAGCTTTTTGACAAGGGCGTTTTAAAAATAAAATGAAATGAAAAATAGGAATAAATAAATAAAATAAAATAAAAGTAAAAGGATTAATTATGATCATACCTCTATGGCAGATTGAATGGCCTCGATGCTTACAGGCGGGATTTTGCATCCCGCCCCCGCACTTCGCCGCTTTGATACCTTCGTCACTCAATCCGACCTCAATCCCCCCCTGCATAGTCGCAAGTACCAGAGTGCAAGGATCTCTGATCAGAAGTTATGTCGGCGTCCGCCTTAGAGTCTCTTCCTCTCCTTGTACTAGACCAGATATGCGAATATGTCGCCGAATGCGACCTCGGAAGGCGGTCTCTGCACGCCTTTTCGCTGTCGAGCAAATCGTGTTGTTCCATAGCCGCGCCACAACGCTTCAGTCAGATCCGATTGACGGTGTGGGGTCCGAGTCGGCTGACGACCTGCTTGCGCTTCTGGGAGGAAGTCCTGGGAGTGGACAACCGTTATCGTTTCGTCCGCCGGCTTAAGATCTCGGGCCTCATGTTGGAGGACGATGGCGGAGCCTATCCCAGGGAGATCTTTGGACCGAGGGGAGATGACTGGGATACCGATTTAGAGGGCTATTTCGACATGCATGAGTTTTGTAGACCCTCCGTTAAGATATACGGTCGCAGATACGGCGGCAAGAAACGTGCAGTTTTAGATGAGGCTCGGACTTGGACACCTCTTGCTTTCTTCATTAGTCAGATGTCGGGTCTCAAGGATTTCATATGGGATATGCACAAGACATTGCCTCCGTGCATCCTCTCCGTTATCCATGTAGCGGCTTGTCGCCTTCACATACATAACTTCGTCATAGACAGCCTCATACAATCCGACGATCCGACTCGTCATTGGGATCCACACGAACTCGCACTGGCAACGTCGCCATCTCTATACAGCATTGTGGTGCCCTATTTCTTCTACGACCACGAAGGGGTAGCAAGCAATGCCCGAGAGGTAATATGGAGTATGGCCTCCGGTGCAGCGCCCAACCTGTCACACGTTTGGATGAAGCTGTCCCCCCCAGGAGACTCTATTGCCTTGAGGTCTGCACTTCATTCTTCTCGAATAGTAGAGTGGCCAGGCTTGCCAGGAGACCAGGGGAAGGGCAACATCCGAAGTCTGGTCTTCAGCCACCCAGGCGTATCTGACTTGGATATTCAGGACTGGAGTGGTCGCACTGATTTGGCCGTGTTATGTCATCTCACCATTCGTTGGACCACGGTCGAGACTTATACCCTTAGGGCGTTAGAGGCTCTGACACTCTTAGCCAACTGGGGCGTTTTCGAGTCCCTCCACACGCTGGTCTTAAGCATCCCCGTTTCCCGCTCGCGTCTCTTGCAGGACGCGCTGCTCTCGATTTTGAAGCATCTGAGTCCACTCAAGAAACTGTGCCTAAGCGGTTTCATCGACAATAAAATATTTGAAACTATTTTGCTTCACCATGGCAGGTCTTTACAGATACTTCGACTAGATCCACAAAGTCATTACGGATCACGAAAACGGCTGGTGGTATTTTCAAGCGGTGTGGTCCAAGACATGGCAGAACGATGTCCCAATCTAAAACGCATCGAACTACCTATCAAGAGAAGTCAAGGAGATAATCAAGAAACTGCAATTTATCGAGCGTTCAGCGGCTTCCAGCGACTAGAGCATCTGTCTCTGAAACTCCGTGTCGGGGAAGACACAGAAGTCACAGAGATCGAAGGAAACCCGGACGAAGAAGAAACGTCTGAAGAAGAGGAAGTAACCTCCTTCAGGACTGCTGAAGAGCTTCCCGCCAGATTTATCCGCAATTGCTTGATCAACAGCGCCGTAGACTCCTCTCTGGCGCTTGAAATTTTCCACCTAGTCTCACCACGTACCAATCTGGCGTCTTTGAAAGTATCAGGGTCATGTAAAATAGAGCCCTGGATTGACGACTATGAGTTGAGAGACATGGTCGACTGGATTGGACGTACTTGGGCTTGTGAATATGACGCCGAGGGACGGGTATGCGCGCGAGAACTTGGCAAGGAGTTGAGATTGCGGCTTGAGGGGCAAATGGAGGACATCGAATCAGAAATTTACCTTACGGTGTGGAATAGTATCTGGCCGCAGAAAACGTCCCACTGGTGGGAGGACTGGTCGAGTTTTCCTCTTTCCAAATGATGTGGCTTGTTATCTCAATGACGAGAAAAAATAGTACGAGCTGGTGGCCCGGGTCGTGAAAGTAAGCAGCCGAGTGTTCAATATTGTAATAATTAACGATATTAACCGAGTACAGTCTCGGATAATCTTTACCTCCCTGCAGGACGACGCTACTATTGAAAGCTAAAGCATACCTAGTTGTTTGAAATGGGATATGATTAGTTCTAAAGGATGCGGAGAGATAGATTAGAACTATTTGCAATCGGTGTTTTTACCTTCAACGCATTCGGTGCTCTCTCTTCTTAAGACACTTTGACTACTTAGATAGCTAGGAAATAGGCTTAAGGTCTTTGAACTTGCACACATGTACCTACCTAGAGGTCACAATTATATGTGATGCAAAGAGTTCATTATATTTCTATCTTATATATTGGTGTCCTTATACATATGAGATGGAGGGCAGATAGAGAACTATATAATTGAACCTATCTACGGTATAACTTGCTGATACCACTAGGCGCTAGACTTTACGTATACCCGTCGGCTTCTAAGGAAGACACTCGTTTTCTTTAAGCGTAAAGGTATAGCGGATGAGTTGTATAGGTGGGAGAGGGCAGTACAGCGCTGTTCTGCGTTTTATGTGCTTGGGATATCTTAGCTGCTACTTACCGCGCTTACGGTCTTGAAACTAGGCAGATGAATGATCTAGTAGCTGTATTACAAGATGGGAATAGGAACAGCTTCGTAAGTCTTTGACTTTGCTGCTCTAGTGAAGTACGCCTAGCCCTGTCTGCTTGCTTTAAGTTGCTGCTTCCTTGACCCGTTAAAGGTCCTTCTATTTACTTGTTGACTTCTTTCCCTAACGCTTGTGATAACTCCAAAGTCTGCATATGTGGCTAGGATGAACAGTTGCGGGCGTGGTGCTTGGTTACCTAGGTAATCGCCTTATAGGCCATTGAGTGCTGTTTATTCAATTGGAGGTTTTGCGTAGAGTCAAGCGTCGAAGTGTATATGCTCATCGGTTGAGAAGAAACTCTTTTCGGAAATACACTCTTCTCCGTTACAGCAGCTCATGTGCTTTAATATGGCTAAAAACAAAATGTAAGTGCTTTAAGGAGAATTATTTGTGACCTTAGTAACACGTAGCAGTGACATAGCCTGTACACGAGGGAAACTCATTCAGGAGTCTATGATTCTCGCGCAACACAAATCCATGGTACTGCCATGGCAAGTTATACATCACCACCATCACTCTATTGTGGTAATCAAGTATATATTCATTAGGACTGACTGACCAATTAGTCCGAACAATCATGACGTTCGTTTCGGTGCTTAACTCAAATCGCAAAGTAATGCCTGATAACAGTAAAACAGATGACCGAACTGACTTAGAACTCGCCCATGCACCGGATGCCGACCCCACCGTGGGACACTACCTATTCCATCTCCCAAGCCATGGAAAAGCAGCTGTACAAGAAATTGAAGCCTTGAAAGCAATAAAACTGATGGAGGGTATCGAGGCGCCCAGGCTCTACAGCCCCATCCCAACTCCGACGCCGCAATAATACAGTCTCAACTTATAACTCTGTGCTGATGGAATCAGGAGCTAGCTTGTATCTAACTCCTGCGACAGCTCACCAAAACGAAAAGTAGAGTGTTCTTCTAAGTGTTCGAAACGTTCGAAACGTACGGAGTGTTCGAACTGAATTTTGGATACCGCCAGCCGCATCCACCAGGGACAATCTCATCAGACGGGACTTTACATCTCCATCCGAGCGGCGATATCCTCGCTCACGCCCCTCACTGAATGAAGGGCCAGATCCTCTTCCTCATTCTCACTCTCGCTCTCTTCATATTGATCACTTTCTTCTTCAGGAGACAAATCTCTTAAGGGATCAATATCAACATCATCATCGGGATTCCAGATGTCAAGGCCCGGTTCATCATCTTCGTCATCGTATTCGTCTTCATCGGCGATGATACGACCGGCAAGGTGATCCCCGAGCCAAAATCTAGCACGTTTATTTGCCCCCAAACTGCTAGCCAACGGAGCAGCATGGCGTTTTGTGCTGCAGTTGCTCCCTCGTCTGTGCGGCACTAATGTAGGAGAGTTCATCACAACTGGTAGACCCCTGACATACAAGTAGGCAACCCGCCTCATCTTCTTATTGAAGAAGAAGTAATGCAGGCGCCATATTGCAGCCTCATCGCCATCGAAAGGGTCATCCGGGGGTTGATACGAGAAAACGGTGCAGTCTTTCAGCGTCATCTCCTTATCAAGCATATTCCACATATGGGGCCCCCAAGCAGGACTGTTCACAGGGAAGGCGCCTGCCATCGTCGCAGTGGAAGGGGAGTTACCATAATCACGATACATGGAAACCATATTAGGCGAAAGGAGTGACGTCCCTTGCGGGCGAACACTGTTTAAAAGGCTATCGACGCTAGCCATGACGTGACGCAGGTTTTTCTCGCGACGGAAATCCGACGGACGTAGGACATGTGAGAAGTCATAGTCCGGGTGGCTAGCGTTCAATGTCGCAATGAGATAGGCGAATGTCCGTCGGCTCGAAATCTCGCTTAACGGACCGAAAGGACTGGAACGCGATAAGTTCAGCGATCCGGCCATTTCCTTTCGCTGTGGAGGAGACAAAGAAGCGCCGAATTTGAGAAGTGCAGCATGCTGCGATTCAAGAGAACACTCAATCGACTTGTACAGTTTCTTATCGGAACCGGCGGCTTTCGTAGTATATAAATCGCACCCACCGGTTACCTTACAATCGGGCGTGTTGAAATTCAGCGCCGAAGTGATGACGTCGAAATCGCGAAGGGGTAAGAACTGGGCGTTGAGTCGAGTTTAGCAAGCGGCGCACATCGGGGCTCGTATGTTACCGTTATCTGCATAAGGAGACGAACCTTCATCGTGAATAGTTACCGTTACGATCATCCGAAATAGTTTAGAGAGATAGTACACGAGATGTTGAGGAAGACAGAAGAGTTGGAGGGTGGAGCGGAGCGGTCGGATGACGTCGCGTGGTTGTACGTTCCTGCAACGTGGGTTAAGAAGGGGAACAATGCGCGCGGACAGACAAATGTCCGTCTAGCAGGCCGGTAGATAAGAGTGCATCATGCGGTGATACCTACAAATGATAAAGGGTTGAAGGGGGAGGGGTGGTTTAATAGGACAGAGAGCGTTGTCGAGGTTGTTATAGGTCGGTAGTTGTAGATTGGAAAGTCTGGCACGGCTGTCCAGGGGAGGAACGGGCACAAGACGGGCTTACATGAGCAGGAGGGTTGGGATTGGGATGGGATGGGATGAATGCGGTGTGGACGCTTCGATTGATCAGGTGCTGCTGCTGCTTGGCTGGTTGGCTGTTTGATCGCAGGTACTGTAGGTAAACTAGGCCCCAAGGATGGGGTTACCTTGGCAAGCTCACGCCTGCCAGCCTGGACATCGCATGCACTAGATAGCCCCCGCCGGTTGCGGACAGCCTCCAACCTACTCACTAGTACCATGTGCCTCCACAGCACAATAACCTCCAGCGCCACCTCCACACTAACAACCTTGAAAATGACGATGGCTAATTGGATGGCCGCCCATCCGAAACTCACGAATCAGATAACGCTAACACACCACGAGTAACGGCAAGACTCCTCTCGCAGCAACCTTGCCCCTTCGACACCGGCGTAATGATGATGTAAAACTAGAACCTCGAGTGTTTCTAGGTTAGTAGTCGCTGCCGCCTCCTTTTTCTTTTGAGAAACTGTCTGAGCGAATGATGTAACCCCATCGTGAATTATGCCTGTTTGGACCACTTTGTCTGGTCAATTGGTTGATTGGTTGGTTCGTAAGTCCGCGGTTCTTTCCCAAACCTGCATTCGTGGTAAGTACTTAAGTAAATACCCCTTATCGTACAACCCTTTGTCTCCGCAGGTGCGTTCCGTATAGTCGTCGTAGGTTCGGATGGATACTTCATCTAGGAAAGAGCAGGGGGTGGACCGGATTGTCCGGTCTTGGTGTCTCGAGCGATCAAATAAACCCGGCATTTCTAAGATTCGCCTCGATTTCGTCCATATACTGTAAATAATGCTAAATGAGTATACGTGCAAATGCATAGACTTTGATACCTTCTAGTCTTCCCATACGCCGTGCAGCCAATCAACCAACCAACCAACCAATCGATGAGCGCCCGTATTTTGCATGCAGTATGTACATGGGTATTCGTTACATGATCCGTGTTACTTCATCCTCGACCTGCCAGAAGGAAGACGCGCGTCAGTGGTCCGAGAACATTCCGGGGACGCACGGGGAATATATAGCCGAGACACTATCTAGATAAGAACGAATAAGGAAAATCTGCTTACCTCCATGTCTTCCAGTGAGTCCTGCTGCCCTATGCACCGTAGGACGTTCTTTTTGCTGCTCTCCTGGAGCTCGCCGGCGAGCAAAATTTCGTCGAGTATGTAGTATGCCTTGGTGAAGGAGAATATGATGTCAAGTTCGCAGACATTGCCGTAGTATTTGTCCATCTGTTCGACGTATCGGTGGATGATTTCGAGGGTAATCAGTTCGTTATCGTCAGACGAGCAGCCAGCTATGAAGAAGAGCGAGGCATAACGGCGGTAGACAATCTTGGTATCTAGGTTGGGAGTCAGGAAACTGCCTTGACAGTGTCGTTGAGGCGAGGAGCGAACCTTTGTATTCGAGGAAGTTACACATTCGAGTTCGCCTAGCGAGGACTAGCTGGGAGACGTCCTTGACTATCTTCGCCTTGTCCTTGGGAGACAGGGTGGTGAACCACTTCGCTAAACGCTGAAAAGGGTGGGATGATTAGCTCTAAGGTCAACGTTGTTATGAAATAGGTACCAAGGGATGAGATATCATACCACTTTGCCCTGCCGGGATAGCAGGATTAAGTAGCTACTGTTGATTAGCCCAAGAGACCTGGGAATGACGAATCGTCAGAGGCATACTTGATAGCCATGATGATGCGTTTACATCACCAGCAGTGTGCTGGACTGTGGATGTGGATGTGGATGTGGATAATTTGAGGAGAGCACCAGTAGGTAGTCGTTGGTGTGATGTGATTCCCTTGACTGGTTGCAGGAGCAATTTCTAGGCTGGTATCTGGGTTGGCCACGAGCGGCTCAACTGCCAGCTGGCGATTCTGGTACAGGACAGCTGTCAAATATTCGAAAACGGCCGGTCTACTTTCTCTTTACAGGCACCAATGATACTGGAATGCGGTATATGCCGATATTCCCCACTCAATAAGGCTCCGGTATCCCATTCGGCCGGCTACATTTCCATCTGCATTCACATGTCTTGTAGTTACATAGACGCATTACAAAACACATGACCAATCATATAGGCGGGGCCATTCCTTCGACCGGCCAAAGATAACGTCAGATAAAGCCTTGATATCACCATGCGGCTTGCTTGCTACCTACCTACTGCGTAGATATTCTCACAAGTCCGCATGGAAGGTACTACCTACCTATTAGATAGATTGGAGGCGCCTGTTTTCGCACGATGACAACATTTCCTTAAGTCATAGCGTGCTCAGGTGGGCTAGGGTTTCTAAGGGCAGACGGCGCGACGCAGTATAATATTTGTCCCGTGGGGGGTGACAGTCTAGAAGTCTCCGAACATCCCCATGTCTCGGCCCTTTCGACCTTACTCGTGTCCTTGATGTTGCAATCTCCATTGATTATTAAATACGCTTATAAAGTGCACTACGGAGGGACCCGCAATCGTGTCTCTGTTCGTACTACTTCATTACCAATCTTGAAAGCAGGGTGCCGGTCAGGCTAGCGAGCTACACGTGTAAGTAGATCGCTCTTCGTTGCCCTGAAACCCGTCCCAAAAACGCCCTTCACCAAACCCCACCTCGCAGCGGCAACCGACTCGGGAATATAGTATAAAAGAAAATATTCTTTTTTTTTTCGTACCCCGCCAACTCGCTGTTGACCCAGTATTTAAGTGCTTATTGAATTATTATTGTTTTGTCCGTGGTTGTATACCCTTGAGCTCACCAAGGACGCATCTTTATTGTTCCGACCTTATTAAAGCTCCCACAGTTACGTCTAAAAGTAATCGGCCATGACGCGGATAGTACTATCAACCGGCAACATTATCACCGGCGGCCCCTCTATCATCCGAAAGCCCGGCATAACGAGGTCCAATCTCGAACTCACAAACTCGTTGAGGCGTAACTTCGAAGCTGCACAACAGGACTACGCCACCAGTCCCGTAAGCAGCAATGGCAACGCCCACGAAAATGCACATCAGGTCAACGGAAATAGTCGGCCGACGATAGATGCCTGGACGGCGACTGAAGACTCCGTCTTGTATGTGCCGCGTATCGATTGGACGGCCGCGGGGCTACAAGAAGACCGCGCACAGTACGAAATCACCCTCAAGCTATTCTTCTTGCCAACCGCCCCGGCGGCAGAGCGCACAGAGTACATTAACGAGGCATTGCGCTTGGTGATGAAAGAGCTACGGATAGAGAACATCGACCTTCTGATCGTGTCGTTTCCCGGCATATCGTTCGAAGGCGACTGCGAATGGGAGGCAGATAAAATGAATGCGGCCATGGGGAACGACGAAGAGGAGGTCGCGACATGGGGTGCGCTGGAAAGGCTATACGAGCAGGGGAAGGTCAGTCGGCTGGGCATTGCCGAATTCGGCACCGAGAAGTTGCAGCGGTTCATCAGCCAGGTCAAGGTGCGGCCGGCCGTCGACCAAATCAACATCAAAGACTGTTGCAGCGTGCCACCGCCCCTGACAAAGCTTGCCAACAGCGCAGGCATCGAACTGCTTACTCACGGCGATTGCACCGATATACTGCCGAGCGGTACGTTACGAGAACTGCTGGGACATGGCGCACAGGGTGCCGGCATCCTCGCCGATGATGAAAAGGCGCAGAATGGCCTCCAAGGCAATCTCATTCCGCAATGGGTAGCCAAGTATACCGCTTTCGTCAGCTATAGAGGCGTAATCGAGAACAAGGGTTATTTTGCGGGAGCCGAGTTGGTAAAGGCATAGAAACCAACTGCATTTGCATCCCCCAAATCATCTTTACGAGCACATGCTGGACTATGTGCGGTGTGCGTAATTCTAGGTCTTAATGGCATCGAGCAGGTTGCATAGATTACATGGAGCAGAACAAGTCAGCGTTAAATTACTTACCTACGGAGTTTGTGGTAATGATAGCGCGCATTACAATATCACGATTGATTCTTGGCTTCGCGTCGCGCAGTTCTAATAGATTTAACCTATCATGCTTCTCTTGCGACCCCGCATGCGGACGTCTTCCAACTTTTTGAGTACTACGGGGGCCTGCTTGAACGCTTCTCTGTATGCGCTTTCAAGTATGGCAGTGAATAGCTTCTCTGCGCGGGGGTGTGTACTAGCGAATGCCCTCTCCAGCACGTAGAGATCCACGGCGCGGTCTTCGTCAGAGGTGCTCTGGCTAGCAAGTCCAAAATCAATGATGACAATCTCGCCTTCCAGTAGCCCGTCGCCTTCCACTCTGTGCCCATTCGTAGGTTCCTTTCCCTTTTCCCATGGCCGCAGCATCATATTGCTCGTCGTCAGATCTCCGTGTACGATGCCGATCTTGTGCATGCGTCCCACAGCTGTGCCTATGCGCCGCAGCAGCGCGACCAGATCTGCATCGGCCTCGTTTGTGCCCTCGACGATCGCATCGCCCGCCCTGCCTTCAGCCCTCTCGGCATCGCGTCGTCGTTGCAGCCACTCGTTGATAGCGGCGCGTACAGGGCCCCCCGTGATCCATTCCATCATGAGCCATCCTGCGCTCTCGTCGACAGCGTAAATGGTGGGGACGAGCACACCTTCGCGGCGGCACTTGGCGAGGTTCCGGGCTTCGGAGAGAATACGGTGGCGTGTGAGCCGAGCATCGAGGATGGGATGCCGCCACGCCTTCGGGGGGCGGTATTTCAGAGCGCAAGGGACAGAGGGCAGGAGGTATGTCGACTTGTATAGGCGGCCTTCGGCACCTTGGGTGATGAGCTGTGGTGGGGTGGACGAGGGGTATTCCAGGATCGCGGGGAGCGGGAATTGGTGCGTGGCACTGTCGGCTGCCATGTTGGTGTGTGATGAGGATGCCGAGGCCTCCTTTGGGTATTCTGTATTATATTATTCAAATTATATCATTCTGTCTTCCTTTTTCCCGTCAAAAGCGTGGCAGAAACCCAAGGCAGCAACTAGAGGGGATAAAGTTGAACTGCCCCGCCATATTTCATCTACACTCCGTACGTAGCTGGCACAGTGCCATATAGTTGGCGTTACCACGGTGTACCTAAGCTTCCAAGGTTCTTTTTAAGGGGCGCCATATGGCTGAGATAGCAACTTTCACCATGCATCAGTATGAGATACAACCTCGTGTTAGTATGACATCTGACTAGTTCTGGCTAATTTACGTTTGTTCCTTATAAACAAATCCTGCAATCTGATCTTAGCCTAAGTAGTATTTTCACGAACCACGATTATACTGTAGAACGACCTATTACAGGAACACAACAGGAAATATGTTATGCTCCTGGCACCAACAAGCAGCGTGGCTTATCTCTTATTATATAAAATATTTAGTGAATAGACCTATACACCGAGATCTATCATGAAGACCACATTCTAGAACAACAAGAAGGTTGTGGCTTGGTATAACAAGTTAAACAAGGTAGTAATTACACATGGCTTGAGGTGACCAAAGTCGAGGCCCGATGCGTCATTCTATGAGGATGGAATCGTTGAAGCACGCCACGCCAACAATGTCGAGGAAAGAAGACGAGTATATAATGGGCTGACTGCTTCGTTCGAAATGACATCCATGTCAGCACTCGAAGCATTCAACTATCGAGGAACAACACTATTGAAGAAATAACGTTTCTCAAGCTATTCACCTGATATCGAACTAAACCGTCTGCTTTCCCAGCAGTCCAATAAGCCTAAAGCCAGTACGTATAGCTAATGTTCCCCCTTTTATTATCATAGTTACGCCACCTAGCTAAGAAGTAACTAGACATGTGCGATGTGAAGAAATTTCAGTACGCATGCGGTCACTTTTATATGAAATATATCACCCCGTGCCGTGATCTCGCCGTACCCGGCCATCCGGTCTGGGTTCTTCAGGTCGCCCAGCTTTCTGGCCCTTGCGTCCAGTGCACCCCGCCTAGATCAGACTGATGAAGAGTTATATACTAGCCTTTTCCTCTTTCCTATCCTGTTTGTCTGGACGGAGATCCTGCATCCCGATGTTCCTTACTGGTCTTTGACTATATGCCATAGGCTGAATAGGTACAGGTGTGGATAGGGGTTATCAGGTTCTCTGTGAAGGTCATGTCGTTCCTTTGGATTTTTTTTGCAGCGTTGAAAACGAGGCTACTCTCTAGTTATACGGAGATAGGGACTATAGGTTGCTTTATGGTTAGAAGTCAAACCAGGGTCATTCAATTTCATAACCCAAATGCGAGATACTACTTTTACCTGCTTGATCGCATAACTAGATCATGATTGGATTATCGCCGGCCTGTTCCGTTTAAATATTAACAAGCGATATAAAGAGTATAGGTTCTCAAGATATGGTGAAGCTGTTACTCATAAAGAATCTCTCTAGGGCCTGGTCTACTGAAAAACAGCTTCATGCAAAGGAAGTGCAGTTTCGAAATATTCATTCTCGATCATGTCCTTTACTCTTGAATTGTAAACTAATGTTAATAACCGATAGCATAAGTAGGGTTGAGAATGCTCTCGTAACCTGTAACAACTGCATATATATATCAAAATATAGCTTTGACTTACCTTGGAGGTGAGCTACGACGGCTGCTCCATATGATAATACCGGGACGGCAGATATCTGCTACAATTTCTTTTATCGGGAGATCAGGGTTGATACAAATAAGCACACTGGATTCGTCTAGTTCTAGTAATGCTTGCGGGTCGTTTAGAACAGTTAATCCGGCTGACTGTAGAAGATCCCTAGCTCGCTGCGTATACGCCGGGTCCTGGACATACTTCTTGGACAAGACCGAGAGAATGTTACGCTGGACCAGAGTTGAGTGAAGGGCAGAAACTAAGGCGTGTTGACGTACGTGGTGCCTGACGACTTGCGACTCGATAATAACAGCGCCCAAAGCGAGAGCGACTACTTTACTTAAAGTGAAAGGGACCTCAGATTTTCATCGGGAGGTAGGCCGACTGCAAATCAAAAATCTCTACTCATGGGGCTACGGATGGGCAAGTAGTAAGTTTTTCGATTGATGCGTAAGAAATTGCCCTGTCGCAACGTTTAGTGAAAGAAGCAATCTACAGAAAACCCTCGGTACTATCCTACCACTTTGAACCCCCAACATGCTCATTCTCTCTTGGTCGATCGCGGTTTGAAGCCTCAATGAATACTTCATAATCGACCCCGTTAACTCCTCTCAGAGTAATCTTTCCACTATCCCGCTCCCCATTCTGAAAAAGCTGAAGTTCTTCACCAACTTTTCATATGTTGTCTTTTGTAAAGAAGGGGATCCTAGTATCATAAATTGACTGAATCTCAGAACGGACTGCCCGTATCCGGGAGACTTTATTTTCGTCGATCGGTTCAATTCAAGTTCGAGGTTTCATGACTTGGCCTGGATACGCAGTAAGGTTGTTCAAGAAGAGGGACTGTAAGCAATGTAAAAGGGCGTCGCTGTATAGTAAGACGGCCAGCTAAATACATTACATAGTGTACCTACCTAGCAGATACGCTAAGCCTGATTTGTCTTACTGCACTGTACAACAGGTTAATTCTACCGCAGTGGGAAGGCACGACAAACCACGCGACAAACCAACATGTTTTCAGCTCAACGCGCATGAGTTCAAGTCGAACGCATGACATACATTTACACGTAGGAACGTAAGAAGCTAGTATAGACTGCACCTGCTATGTAGCACGCATAGGACCGAACCTTCCACGTAGGAACTTGTTACAGATTAATTAAAGGCATACCAGTGCTCCGTGCATTATATAGTTACCATCTTTTCCTTTCCCCCATTGTCTGAGCTCGCCGAGGTTCTCAACCTCAACATTTCCAAAACACACCGCTCGAAGGATTTTGTCCTCGGCATCATAGCGGTCCGAGCATCGCACCACGCTACTACTGTACTACATTCGACAACATGCGGCCAGCTGCCCTAGTAGGCGTGGCTCTTTCAGGGCTTTCAGGGACCATGCTCATCGCCATGCCTATCCGTATGCATCCTGAGCCCCCCTGACTCCATCCGAGTGCGTTAGAGGGAAGTCTAGCAGAAGGATGGCCGCATCTCTTCGCAAATCACCCATGGCGTCTACTGCTGCGGACGTATGTACGCAGTATGTATACTAGATATGCTGGGTATGCTTATTTTGTTACCTGCAGCAGAGACCGGGATCGTCGACGTGTACCGCCACGCGTGGTCACAGTGCTGCTGCTGTTGTTATTATGGTAGCCGGTCATTGTGCAGCGCAAACCGACAACAGCTATAAGTATGAAATGACAAGTTCCCGACGGGTTTCCCGTGGGTTCCATGTACTACTACTATATTACTGTACCCCCCAAAAAATAAAAAATAAAAAATCATTCGTCATTTCTAGGGTAGCGGGTTGGCTGGGGCTTTAGGGCTAGGGAGTGCAAAGTCCCAAGAAGAAGAGTCGCATTTCGCCCCTCTCGTCTGCGCCCAACCAACCAGCCACCCCGACCCGACCCAGAACCGCCCACTCCCGCGCCCACCAACGCATCTCTGCACTCAAAAGGGGAATCGATGCTGAACGTCATATTGGCCGCCTCGTCTCCCTCTCATCAGTAACCCAGCCAGCGACCCAGCCAGCGCCGTTGAGGGCCTCTCCACTTGCAAACGGCCACGCGATAGCCGCTCTTGATTCTCTATGGTCCTCTATCGTCTAAGGCTCAAGTTCGCATTATGGCGGAACCCCCCTCTCCGCTGCTGCTGTGGGCCATAGTCCTGCTCGCTGGCGCGCTTTTACTGGCACTTGGAGTCTACCTGATCATCACCACGTCCAGCGCATACAATGCCGCTCCTCTCGAAGTCACTACCTTCATCGACACCGTCGACTTCTCCATAGAAGAAAACGAGAATTGCCATCGCGACGTCGCCAAGGTACCGCGGCTGGAGGATAAAATGCGCTTGAACCGCCTTTTGCGCGAGATTCAGAAACAGGGTGACGACTTGCGCGAGCATCTAAACCGACTGGTAGTAGAAGACGGCGGAACCACCATGCGCCCAGGCGCTCGTGTGTTTTGGGCCGACCACAGGAAGCGATTGGAAGAGCGGGTACATCGGCTAGATATGCTGCGCATGCGATTCATGGTAGTCTTTATGGGGGCCATGACCACAGCGGCGAGCGAACGGGCAAAAGATGCCGCGAGAACAGCACCCAGAACTCTCGAGAAAGTTATTCCGCCAGCTCCGCCAGCTCCTCCAACCCCTCCAGCCCCTCCAGCTCCTCCGCCACCACCTCCGCCGGCGCCGGACCTAACCCCTCGACCAGGCATAACCAAGTCCTATTCGGAGAGCCATCCGCATAAACCACTCAGGCGACTCACGACGCACACTATGGGCCATAATGAGAAGACGGAGACTCCACATAGAAGCGGCTGGTTCGGCGTTGTCGCCGAGTTGCAACGATCCCCCATACTGCGCCAGCGACACGCTTCCATCGAGGCGGCCATGCGATCGCCTCCACCCTTGTCCCCGATTGGTAGTCCATTAGCAGCACTAAGACCCTCGAAAGGGCCACCAATACCCGAAAACCTCCAGCTGTAGCGCCGCGCGTGCCAAGCATTCCCATCATACTCGCGACGGACATACGATTCCGACGCAGCAATGATGGCATTGAAATGGCTGCGTCGTCTCTGACAGCATATAGGCATAAACTGGCACGCTTTTTGCCGCGATAGACCGAACGATTTATGGCGTCACGACGAAACGAACCATGACGAATTATAAAAGAACTAATCCCCCTTCACGATAATGAGTGTTGGTTGGTGGTCCACGGAATGACAGATACAGACTGGCTAGACGATCCACGCATTTTGACTTTTCTTCGCCCAAAACATTATACACGCTACTAAAATTTCCTAAGGTGGTTTGATGGTCTCTTCCTTTCAATGAATGATACCCCCTTATTTTTTCTTCCCGCACGGCACTTTAAGCATCATTTTTACCTCTTTCTTATAACCACCGATTTGCCCTCGATGTCACTCGTTTGCCCTCAAGCTTGGTGCTTTCTCATTAATCGCGACTTACCCCTACGTCACCCCGCCTTTTCTCATCCCACTACGCCTCGCTTCTTGCGCCCTTTGGATTTGGATTCATTATTTTAGAGATGCAGTGTTTATCGCATATTGGTAGTGTAGGTGGGCCTCAATCAATCGAGAGCTGGATAGGTTTACGGTTCATCTGGAACGGCTAGCATGGAATCTGTGTATTTAGGATAATACAATGCACATACATTTCCCCCGGAACTGCAAATGTTTGTATCTCTTACAGCTCAAGGACCTGTCTTCACTAATGAACCCTTCATTCATGTGCTTTCCATCCTCAACTACGTTGCTACACGGCAGACGCACTGCATTTATATCATATTCCAAGAGCAGCCCATATCTCCAAACCAACCAGAAAACGACTTAATGCACGACGTCGTCCGGTCCAGTAGCATTTCTCTCACCCACTATCGCGCTGTTAGACCCTACAGTTTATACTCGGAGTAAAGGGTAAAGGGCAACAACATACCATCCAATGCGACAAGGAATCGACTAACGCAGTTATAGGCCGCGACCTGGCGCAAGTTAGTATAGGTAAGTACGTATCTATCTAGCCGAACAGAGAAAATTGTCGTCCACATCAATCTCTCTCTCTCTTTCTCAGCCAGCAGTGTAAAAACAAAAGAAAAGAAAACGAGAAGGGAAAAAAGTAAAAGAGACAGAGAGAGAGAGAGAGGGAGGGAGAGAGAACCCACAGTAGCAGTAACCTCCACAACCCCCCTATCCCCCAAAACCGCCCTCAGCGCCTCAAAAGTCTCATCCGCCACTCTCACGCGCCTCGTCATCTCATCCGCATACCTCAGCACAGCCCACTCGACATCCCCCAGCCCCTGCCCCTGCCCCGCCGCAGCGCTCCTCTCCTCCTCGCCCACGGCGTCGAGGTCCCCCTTCTTGACGATCTCCAGAGCCCGCGGCCCGAGACCCGCCGCCGCGGCTAGCGGCGCGTGGTGGCCCCATTCGTACCAGGCGCTGTTGCAGACCGCCACGCGGCAGATGGCGAGCTCGCGCAGGGCTGGCTGTAGAGTGGTGCGCGTGCGCACGGCGCCTAGGAACGCGTTCCACCCGTCTGCTACCGGCGGGCTGTGTAGGAGGGCGAGGTCCAGCGGTTGTAGGGGCCGCGGGCTGCGGCGGGCGGCGATGCGGGAGACGATGGCTGCCTCTTCGGGGGTTGTTGTTGGGGGCGGGTTGGTGACGTATGGGATGCGCATTTTGGAGGGGGAAGGGAGGGTTGAATTTTTGACAGAGGGAGGGTTGAATTTTTGATGGGGACAGAGGGATGGGTGAATGGAGGGGAAAAGGCGTTTGTTTTGTGTCCTGCTGGGATGGATATCTATCTGGTTTAGAGGAGAAGACGGGTGGCGGATCGTTGTAGTTATTTCTCAGCTAATTAATCAGATAGTCTTGATTTTTGACGAGGGGTGAATTGCCGAGATTCTGGGACTGTTTTGTCCGTTAGAAGATGGTTTCCGTGGGTAAATGCCGCGGTAATCTGGTGCTGTCGTAAAACCTAAATACGGAAAAAAAGGGACGAGACAGAAAGGTCCTAGATTCATCAATATCATTTGGCATTTGAGACGATGAGAGTTGGTTGCGAACCCAATGGCCTAGATATATTCGAGACTTGAAATAGTGCCTCGGGAACCAATCATTCCTTTAGTTCGTATGCCTATGCCGAACAACGGATCCGAAGAGGGGAATTGCGCCCGCGTGAATACTTTGCCGGATCCGCCGGTCTTATCCGATGGACCACTTCTTTTCCGAAAAGCTATGGCAAGCAAAAGATGCTAGAAATAGCAGTCACACGTTCCTAACAAGTCACGGAGAGACAATCAAGGTCTGTGTTGGTTGGTATGATGGAACTTTGTGATCGATTATATAACTGCCATGTTGACTGGAGCTTGAGCAAAGTCTGGAACTTCGGGAATACTAAATAGTATCCTAGATCAGATGTTCAATAGCAGCACCCGAGTGCTGATTGTATCCTCCGCGCCTGGAACCAATCTGAAGCTCAGTTCAATATCCATACCACACCCTCATCTTCTATGTCTTCGGCCTTAATGCGTGGAGCTTGCTCTCCCTGGCGCTTTCGGGCGCCATCCCCTGGATAGATTTGGAAAAGTAATGATAATCTTGCACCTCAAGACGCTTCAAATATATACGGTAAATCTGGAGGGAAGCAAAAGAGAGAAACCCGTTCTTTTCAGCAACCTAGACGCCATGCAACCCAGCCAATAGACCCCTACTTATTCTGTCGCCTGGCCTTTCGTATACTCCCAGCAATGCCATCCATGGATTAAATAAATATAAGAAAATGCGATAATCATCAAGAACGCCATTCGATTTAAGTGCTAGCCACAGCCGCGATGTAGAAGTACAATATGTTAACGAAAACGCGGTAGGTGAAATGGGCATGCGAATAGAACAAGTGATCATGCCATCGGATATCGTGTAATGTTGCTAATGAACAAGACCATCGACTTTAAAGTCATGGTGATAATGATGTGCGTCGTGTAATCAACGTGTTGTCGTCGTAGTAATCGGTCCTTGCGAAGGAACAATCTCTATCGGATCAACGAGATCGGGGGAAGCGTGTCCATTAAGAGGCTGGCCCGTGACGGTAGGACTGCCCTTTTCGGGCGTGGGTCTCCTTGACGTCGTCTCTGGCTCCTCTGGGATAGTTGCGAACTTCTTAAGAACCCGCTTGAGCGCTGGCCGGCGAATAGGCTTGCTGAGAAACTCATTCATGCCAGATTCTATACAATTCTTAACATTGCTTTCGTCGGAAAATGCTGTTAATGCCACAATAGGAGCAGAATAACCAATTTCTCGTATCAGGCGAGTGCTCTGTAAGCCATCGACGTTAGGCATTTGGATGTCCATGAAGATGAGATCAAAATCTGTATTATTCTCCATGTTCGCCTTGACCAGGTCGTAGGCTTCCTGCCCGTCTTTAGCGATGGTAACGTCGTATACGTCTTCCAACTTCAGCATTCGACTGACGACCTCGATGTTGGTAGGGTTATCCTCGGCAACCAAAACACGCAATTTTCCTTCGCCTTTGTTGGCGCGTGCCTTTTCCGCAGCTTTCATTTGGTCATCGGGCGTCGGCTTGCTTCCAGCTTTGGGATTCGCAGCAAAGAAAGGCTGACTCAGGCCAACAAGGCGAGGTTGCTGATCGAGAACGCTTGCCTTGACTTCGGCTGTTGTCTGTGGTAGAGAACTCCTCCTTATCTCACCCTCAGCCGAGACGACACTAGTTGGTCGCGATTTGATACTACTTGAGGCAGTACTTGAAGACCTGGTTGACTGTCAGCTATCGTAGCTCTTACCATTTCGATTATAGCTAGCCTTACCTGTCTTTGGTGTATTTGAGCGGGATACGCATAGTGAAGACAGTACCGAAGCCCAGTGTACTTGTCATTGTTATAGAACCACCCATTAAGTTGGCCAACTGTTGGCAGATACTTAGACCTAGCCCAGTTCCGCCAAATTTCTTACTCAAGCCCAGGTCCCCCTGAACAAACGGTTCAAATACTCGTGTCCTCATATGTTCTGGAATACCAGGCCCCGTATCTTCCACTTCAAATTCGAAGATGAACGGCTTTGCGTTCGGCGGAGGTGGAGTCTGGGACCTTTCGACGCTATATAAGTGCGGTGCGATCTTTGGATCCAAGGGATTGATCGACAAAGCTGTTCCAGACGGGGGGGTCTCCCTTGAGATAGCCGAGTTGTTGGACATGGATCCACCTCGATGTTGAAGTCTTCCTTGATAACTCGATGTATTTCGGGAGAACGAAGAAGTCCTACTCTCATCGTTCGATTCCGCTTCGCCTATACACTTAATACGAACAGACACTCTCCCATGAGCCGGAGTGAATTTCAAGCTATTGCTGACAAGATTGATTAGCACCTGCAAGATTCTGTGCTGGTCACCCCAGAGGTGCATATCTTGCATTCGACCCACACCTCGAGGGCCCAGGACTGGAAGCTTCTCTTCGAGACTGTTGCGCTCTGGATTTTGATCTGATTCAATGACATCGGAACCAAAAAACTCCACCGAGAAAGTAATATGACCTTCACGGGCTTGCTTGTCGAAAATAGTAAGAACTTGTGACCGAATATCCCCCAACCGAAACTCTTTCTCGTCGAGGCTTAGTTGGTGACCAATCTGGTTCTTTGAGAAGTTTAGGAGATCTTCTAACAGGTGAAACAGCAAATCGCCTGATTTGTATAGTACTTTCAGTGATTGCTTAATGCGTCCTAAATCGTCTTCTTCCATACACACAGAGGCCATGCCTAAAATTCCGTTCAGAGGAGTTTTTAATTCGTGCGAAATATTGGCAATGAACAGGGTTTTGCTCTCATTAGCTGCCTCTGCAGCCTTTTTGCTCTCCTCAAGCTCTCGTGTTCTTTGGGCCACCTTCTCCTCCATTGAAGTGTATTGTCTCAGGAGTTCGTCACTCATCTCATTGAAAGTTGTGGTTAATTCAGTTAGCTCGTCGGTAATGATATGCTTGCGATTAGCAACTTTGCCGGGAATTTTGAATACATTGCGACGAGACTCGCTGGGATGCTCTGAAGGTGGAGGCCTCGGCCTGACATTTTCCTTAAACCATTTCTTAAATCCGGTCAACACACTCCGCGACATCTTGCTACTGCTTCGACCTGACGTGGCGTGATCCTCATCGTAATCTGCATCGTCCCCGTATGCTTCAGCATAACCTGGGGGGGCAATTGATTTCTCGGTAGCAATTTTTAAGCGTCGGATCGGTTTCACACTCAGATGGGCGCAAGGAAAAATAAACAACAGCACTACTCCGGCAGTCCCAAAGACAGTGCCTAATAAGATATGCTGCAGCGTGTTGATAGGGATGAAAGCCTCCTCCCTAGCCTGCTCGACAATGAGAGTCCAGTTGACTAATGTAGTTGGAGGACGCGCATAGCCAACAGCCACAGCCACTCCTTGTTCGTTTGTCGTAGAAAGAATGCTACTAGCATTATTGACCGCAAGGTTGCGATTCGTAAAAGCCTTGTATGCTGCATTGTAATCTGTGACTCTAAATGGTTGGTTATAGTCATGAGAGGATAAATCGTGCTTGGTGTGTCGGCTCGTTTGATTGTCCCTGGTAAGGGGCGGGAGGACAAATTGCACGTCGACGCTTGAGAAGTTTGCAGCTGCTGGTGCGGTCGAATTTGCAGGCAAGTTGTATTTGCTGAACCGATTCCAACCGGTGGCAGGTCCTATGAGCAAAACGTTCCCGGTGTTACCCAGTCCTTCCAGAGAGCTCACAATATCAATAATGGTGGTTGCTTCCGCAACCACAGTCATGTAGCCAAGTATGACAACCGGTCTTGGGGTCCACCGAATGGGCAATGTCAAGGAAATCAGAGCATACGACTGATTAATAACGAGGGGGCCAAGTACAAGACCATTAGCACCCGCGTCAATCCGTATGTCGGGAAAAGGCCTGGCCACAACGACGGTGTTGTTTGGATCGAGAGGGTCGGGATCTGTGCTACTGTAGTACGTAATATTAGGATACAGCGTCGGTGGGTAGCCGAATGTCGTGTTCCCTAAGTAAACATCAGAGCCGTCAGGGGCCGTGTACGGCAACAAGATATCGGAGATGCTGTCGGCCGTGACATTGACGAGACCGTTGGGATCACCGGTTTCGTTTCGTGAGAAGAGCTTAGCCTGTAGAAGATTCAATTTGCCGCCAGAGTTAAGGGCAGTCTGAAGATCTTGTACCGACGAAGACCAGTTCTCGGCGGTGTAGTTGCCCATATAGAATTGACGAAAGCTAGCTTGAAGTAGTAGTCTCGTCGAAATGCCCATGCATGATGTCGAAATGAGTTCGATCTGAGAGGCAATCTGGGCGGCTTTAAGTGAGGCTGTTAACGCAAGGCCATCGGATTCGACATCCACTACAAATCTGTGGACGTAAACCCATGTTGGGATAGATATAATAGCGAGAGAGATCAAAACAGCCAACAGCACTAGGGCGGCCAGCTGCTCCCGAATGGCGATCCTCATGTTTCCCGGCCTATGACAAGGGAAGGGGATGATCAAGCGACGTCGGCATATGCATGGTTCCGATCCAGCTGTCGCCGTCGGATGCGACTCGACGCCACGGGAGAAGAGGCACGTGGAGGGAACCAATACCGAATGAAGCTGAACCGTATATTAATAGGAGTCGGCTCCCAGACCGTTGCAGAGAGAGAGCGCGAGGCTATGTCGGCGCCCTTCGACTCCCACAGTTCTGTTCTTCTATTTTCCCTTGTTTTGTTGCGATGGTGTTAAGGTGATATCCTGTGCTACTGTATGCGGTATTGATTGTCTGTGGATCGACCGTGGTCGGTTGTCTAACGATTGGATAAACCGAGGGCAAGCAAGTGGCTTTCTGTGGTAAAAGATATTCTCCCCGGCTGATTAAACTCGACCTAGTCCGGGAAATGGTGTACAGTGAGTGAATGGGAAAGAGAAGGACAGACTGGGCCGAGCGAGTCGTCGCAATGGCTTGCGCGTGCGAAGGGCGAGGGTTGTGATGAGAGGACACTGTCAGTCGCGGCTGGAAGCGAGACGAAGAAAAGATCGACAGAGCTTAGAGCCGTCGCATGTGTAAAGTATAATAGGTGGCACGCATGCTGGAGGGTTACTGCTTACAGATTAGCATACCAGACTAATGGGCACCTACTGACTACCTATATGTACATACTTACCTACTGTATACCTATACCCTACTGTACCTACGGCGTAGACTCTATCTAAGTAAGTAGGTATGTAAGTACAGTATGTAGGTAGGCGGGTAATTTTGGGGTGAGACGGCAGACCGATGGATTCGCCGGTTTGAGCACACAATACGACGCAGCCGCAGAACTCAGGCTTACCTACGACATATACCTACCTACTTACTTACAGTGTGCACTGCTGCGTATACTACGGTATTTACATGGTATGAGTACCTGTAAGAGGCAGTACGCAATAAGTACCTCATGTAGCGTGCACTTGCCAAGGATGTTAAAAGTTCCGAGTGTGCTGCATTAAAGGCGGCTTGTTTCAAGTACCTGCCTGGTAGGTAAGTATGTAAGTTTTCTCTCTCGGTCTCTATCTTTAGATATTCCATAAACTGAGTATTTTCAAGGACATAGGGGATTGACTGCCTGTGCAACGTCTCTTTCCTAACAATATGGAACAATAGGGATGTAAAACTTTTAACAAGCCCGTTATGAATCATCCAACTTAACTAATAACTACACTATTATGCTAGTGAACACGTAGTGTTGCCAATTGGCCAAGGGGGCTAGATGTTGACCAGGGGGAAAAGGGAGTGTATCTACAGTACCTAGATTCGCCAAGATTGAGACAAGGGTAATGCCTTTTACTAATGCCAGTTCGAGAGCCTGTGTGCTTGTTATATTGCAGAGAAGCTTTTTTGAAGCTGCTTGGGTATTAGTAGTGCATCTGAAGTATATCCTACTTATTTACCAGCCGCATGGACTAGAATCAAGGTAATTTACCCCCAATTAATACCTTCCTAGGTAGGTAGAATTACCTCAACAATTCCGTCCTAAGAAAGCACAGTTGAAAAAAGATGAATACCTATTATTTGTGTATCTCAATGGGTTTGGACGAGGTACCTACCAGATACCAAGCTAAATGGTTGGTTGGAACAGCTGTATAGTACTTACATGGTTGGATGTACAGCTCCGGTGGAGTGGGACTTCGATGAGCAGTGCAAGATGTACGCAGTGGGTTGGTATCTGGAAGAAGGTGAAGCGAAGAACAGGCCATATTCTTGGCATAAGATGCTAACGCATGGTTGGAGTCTAGCTGAAGCTGGGTGTGGTCTAGACTTGCACGAGCTCGGGGTAATTGGTGGAACTCAGACTCAAGCCGGACTCTAACCCACATACATACTGCGTATATGTAGGTATGCGTAGGTACTTTTCTTTTACTTACATCTGCTAGCTTACAGCGCCTCGACAACAAGAGGGACGGTCGTACAGCATACAACAGAGCTGTAGGTAAGGTATGTCGACGTTCGGGGATTCGTGCCAAGTATTACTCAAGTACTTAGACAGCCAAGCCTCCCATTGGTCCTACTGAGGTACTACAGCTGTAGTGTACCGTTTCCTACTTCCGTTGGTAGGTACTTATGTATCCATGGATGTATTACAGTGACATCTAACAGGAATAACACGTGGGGTACATACTGAGTGGCACGGCACAACGCCCAATCAGGACCTATGCTTGGCTTAGTCTGGTCATGTTCAGCATGAGTGGGCGATGTATATGCATGGCACAAGACATTTTGGATCGGCGCTTTTGCGTCGGGATCGCCTTCAAGCATCAGGTCATTCATGTACATACAAGGTAGGTGTTGGAACTCGCAGGAAACTAGTCTACACTACGCATACCGTCTCGCCCGGAGATATTTGTCCTCTTGTATGGCATCTTCCTAATTATCACACTAGGAATAAGTGTCTATCCGTAGTCATCTGCCGTAGCGTACAAATTAATAAACACTCGCCTTTCAAATTAATGTTAAAATGCACTTATATACGAATTATTTCTAATGTCTTTTAGCTTCAAGTTTAGTGATGGGTACACTTACGCATAGCATAGTTTTACCTTCGCTTAGGTATCCAACTCCGGTCAGAATCCCGCGGGTAGGTACAATAACTCATACCATGATACATATACGCATAAGAGGAGGACCTACGGAAGCCTGTATCATAGGAAATTCATGCCTATGATTTAAGTGTAGTTATATAGCGCATGCCTAAAGATTATACGGTACATGTAAGTATTCCCTCTAGTTGTAAGAGCTTTTACTACCATGTGGGTAAGGTAGGGCGATTCAGTGGATTAGTGGGCTATCAATGCGCTTTGAGCTGTCTTGTGGCGCCTGCAATTCCAAAGAGCTGTTATGCAATGGGCGTATCAATTCCAGCCGCAAACCACCACCTCACATCTGAAACGATAATATTCATGAAACTTAACTGGACATCGACAAGGAAGTCAGATGGCAACCTACGCAGTATATACCCTCCCTACAAGCATTATTTGTTATGGTTCTCATGTATATTATTCCCGGCTATTTCCAATGAGCAGGTATACACACAAGGTATCCTAGTTCTCCTTGAAGGATATAGGTATCACGATACGTGTGTCTACCAATTACCAATTACCTCGGCACTATCTAGCCATACATACAATTTCCTATATATTCTCGTAAGTATCAACCTCACGCCACCATAGTCACGACGGTCGTGTAAACAAATAAAGCTGGAACAAGGAAAACGGCCCTCGCTCGCTCGCGTGCTCTGTATAATCCTTGACGAAGCCAAATGTTATGTATGGCAATAACCTAGTCATCATAAGAGAAGACATCTGCGTGCACCAACTCAAACCTTTTTCTACGATAGGCCGCCGAAACCGGTACCATGACACGTGAGCTACTGCATTTCCAGTCGTCCAAGATGCAAAGCCTATATCAATGCGCTTCAAGACTGACAGCGCTGTCTTAAGTCTGCGTTGAGCTAGATACCTTAGTCAATCAATATTTTTTGCCCTGCCCCTACCTAATGGCATAGTCTAAGGTCTAAGGTACACGCGTGTATGTCAATGATTCCTAAAACATCTCGCACTATCGCTATCCAGATGCTACATTACTTTCTGCCTCCAGATCGGACGAAGACGCGAGTGATAACGTATGGTGTGCGGAGGAGAGGAGTACAAGTGTCAATTTATATGAAGCCTTCGGAAGACCCCTCAAGAGGACGTCCTGTCCGACTTCTATTCAGTTCACCAGCGCGGGGGCCGTAGCACGAGGGGGATAACTTGTTCCACGATGGAGATTCCCTTCCCGGTGTCTTCTTCCTCGGCGTGATAACCCCCATCGCTCTGGTAATTATCCACGGCCTCAGCTAGTATAGAAGCACGAAAGTCAATAAACTAGGGCGAGAGTGTTGCTGACTCTTTAGACCCCCTATTATTCTCATCATCATTGAGCAGTTTTGCACCACGACGAGCATGTACTCAGAATATCATCCTCTTCCGCCGGGAAATTGCATTTAAACGACGGAGCACAAGCAAGGGCTTCGTGCGCCGATTCACACGACAGCTTTGGGGCTGTGAGGAGGGGGAAGTCATGAGATCAACATGTACAGAGCCCATTCTCATTTAATATGTGTACCCGCGCAATCTGTCCTGTTAAGCCCACCCTACTTTCGAGATCCTCAGCTTGTTTTCTCAGCATCTATTAACTAGGTACACACCATTATAGACACGATACCCTCGTGTCCAAGATCTACAACATGGACGACGCGATGACAGATTCCGAGCAGAGCGTTCAAAAAGAAACAGAGATGGATACCGCGACATTCGTGATGATACTAACCACGCAACAGGCATCTAACAAAGGCTCAGACGGCCTAACAATGTCGGAAACGGTTCTGCCAGTAGAATCGAATCCATCCCAGACAGTGACGCGTGCCTTGACAACGATATTCACACCTCCGGCGTCATGTGAAGGTCGATTCTACGTAGAAGAGAGACCTGCCGATCTGCTCACGACGCTGGGTGTCTTCAGCGGTACAAAGGATAGACTGTATCGCACATGTCAGCCTGATCCCGAGGCTTACAATAACTACTACAGCCCGGGAGCATGTCCGTACAACATGGATATTGCGGCGGTTTCTTCCGATTTAAACAATACTGCTACTGTAACATACACGGACATTTGTTGCCAAAGGCACGTATCCTAGCGGAAGGCGAGAAATTGTGCATAGAACAGTTGGTCACTAACAAATAATCTCTATTGACAGTGGCTTCGTCTGGGATTTCCATTCATGCTACTCCATAGTATCAACGAGAATGATGGTCTTGATAGCCCCCACAGTGTCTACACAGGATCTGTTTGTTCCGGTTTCTCGACTATACGCATGGCATCCTCCGATAATGGCGGTCTGGGAAACCACTGATCTATCGCTTTTCCCATCCGAGGTGATGAGACAAAAGTCCTCCATAGCAGAGTATGGATGGGCAGCATATCCGACCAGTTCGGTGACATCAATGCCATCGGAGAGCAGCACTCCTTCATCGGAACAGAACAACGAGCCTAAAGACAGGTCATTGAGCCTCGGTGCAATTATCGGCATTGTTATCACAGCTCTCGTTGTCGTGTGTCTTTCTGTAACCTTGATTTGCTTTTATAGACGGTGCCGTCAGCTTCAAAATAAGCGTTGTGAACCGGCAGCGCCGTTGACTGGTACTCGGAGATCTTGGCTAGGGAACGCATGGAGGGCTGAGATGAATTCACCAGCAACGACCAACCCCGTACCGGATAGAGAAGCAACTCAGCTTGAGCATAGGGATCGCCAAACCAGTAACAGGCACTACGAGAAGCAAGCACCTATCGAACTGGATGGCGGGTTGGCATTAAGCCCACTATACGGCCCCGAAGGTCAAGGGCGCCAAAGCATTGTATCGCCAGTCTCTGATGATCATGTTGCCTCGTTCAACCGGGCCCCTTGAGAATTTGTCTTAGCAAACGGACGATGGGGAAAGAACGGTAGGATGGAGTATGTAGGAATGTGTCAGAGAAATTGAGAAGATTTTAAGTACGCGGTGTTTTTCGGCACGTGCTATTGAAAGCTGGAACTCCAGGCTCAAGAGCATTCGCTGGCCCCGCGTGCGTCATCATGTGGAAATACGAGGAAATTGTGAATTGGCTTACCGTAGGGCGTTCAATGGCCAGTCCTAAACTAGCCTTGTTCACCCCCCTTCTCATGCGTATAATTGAATGTAGCAGGCCAGTAGACGCGGATTCTTCCATTAACTTAGATGAACAGTTACGCTTCGGGTCGAAATTTCCCACGCTTCTCTTTCATGGCTTGAACCTTTTTCCTGTCCTCGTCAAACTTCTTCAAGAGTTCCATCTGTTCCGCCTTTCGCTTCTCGCGCAGCTGGAAGCGGTAGAAGTTCTGTGTCTCGTCCTTCTTCTTCTGTTGCTTGTCGAGCATCCTCTGCTTCGCCTCCTCTGCTTCGTCCCGCCTGGCCGGAGCGCTGCGGCCGCCGCGAGTAACCATGACAAAACCATCGTCATCTGGCTCGTTGCGTAATCTCTTAGCCAATTGATGTGCCTCCTCTTCCTTCCTATTGAAGACGGTGAAGTATGCATCGACCACGGCTTGCACGACATCATTTCCTGGGTAAGAGAGCTTGTTATGCGTCTTCAACCATTGCGCACCGAGTGCCGGAACACCTTCTTTAAGCCCTTCTCCCCAGACAGGATAGTTCCTCGCTTTCTTGAGCTTCTTAATAGCTTTCAGCACAACTTCGACGCTTTTCTCGTCTGCAAGCAAAGCGACGGCGGAGCTCCCAGTGCGATGCAGTTCTCGTGCCCATGTATTTGGGAGCTCTGCGGTAGCCTCTTCTTTTTTGTGTTGCTGCTCCTCATCTTCCCGTTTCCTCTTTTTATGATGCTTAGCCAACCGCTCGGCCTGCGCCGGTTCATGGGAGATGTTGGCACTCCTTTTATTCTGTTCGAATGTGATGCTCTCGAATCGACCGGCTCCTACCAAGCTGGAGAACAAAGCACGGAAATGCGCCTCGGTGCTATCAGTGGGGACGTTGGACAGATATAAGCTTCGCGAGTCATCCGGCGTAGCTATTTTCGGGGCATTTCGTCGCAGATATATATAATGTGTCGCGTGGACTGGGTAGGAGGGCAGCGGGGGAATCGAGATTGGTAAGGTAGAAAAGCCCTCGGAGGACGTCGAACCATCCGGCATTTTTTCGTTTAAGATCTTGACCTTGGTGCAGTTGAAGGGCCTACCGATAAAAATCAGGTAAAGAGTATGTACGTGTATAATGGATCCAGGTTGCAGAATTCCTTATTATAATCCAGATAGGTAGAGACGGTAGGGAAGGTCAACTGAAGGTCAACTTTTGCTCTACCAAAATTTTAGTGGAGACCATTGGCTGAGCTCGGAAGAGAAAGATCGCAACAGCCGGCAAAACTATTTACAGCTGTAAGACACCTGGCTTAAGGTCAGCAGCGGCTACTAAGTAGCTTTTTTCTAGAAGCACTCATCAATTGCCGAGTTATTAGCCAAGTCGTTGTTGTATCATAACACCATGGAAAAGTATTGTATATCGAAAATTCAATCTTAGGTAAAAGGTATCTCGTGAGTCATATCTAACACGAATGCATACTTCCTCTAGGAAGATCTATTCCAATGTAGGCAATTCTAGACAATGCCTCACCATCCTAGCCAAATCTCATGATAGGCTAGACCAGTACGAGCTCTTGGCTGATGATGAAATGCGGGCGCCGCGGACACCCTTTACCCGAGAAGACCGTGCAGTGGTGGTATTGGAGATCGCATACAAAGAATAGGCTTTGTCTCCTTCGTGTTTTGTCTTAATATCTTGAAACCATGCTTGCTTAATTCTAATAATGCCCTGATTTTATATCTGCTATATTTGATCTAGGGGAGATACAGAGCCATGGCGCGCTTCCAATATATCCAACAATTTCTCTCAGGAACGAGAACGGATGCAAGTAGCAAGCCACCTCGTCTGCTCTCTTTCCGCTCTTCGACCTATCTAATAGTAGCAACTGGTATGTCTGCCGCATGAGCTGTATCTAATTAAATTTTTATGTTCCATGAAACTCGACAATTGCTCACCCTCGTCTAGTGAACCTGGCTATCTTCACCGATGTCTTCTTCTATGGGTTAATTGCGCCTGTACTTCCCTTCGCTTTATCGACTCAAGTTGGTGTTCCCGAGGATACGGTTCAACACTGGGTATCTATACTTCTGGCAGTCTACAGCGCAGCTTTATTCGTGGGGAGCCCCATTGCGGGGATTTATGCAGATCATACATCCTCGAGAAGATGGCCGCTCCTTCTAGGCCTGGTGGCCCTCGCTGGCTCGACCTTTTTGCTAGCCTTTGGTAATTCCGTGGGACTCTTCGTTCTAGGCAGAGTGCTGCAGGGCTTGAGTGCTGCTGTCGTATGGAGTGTGGGTTGTGCTCTTCTTGTCGACACAATGGGGAGCTCGGTTGGTGTGGCGATGGGATATGTTAACATTTCGATGAGCATTGCCCTCCTCCTTGCTCCTGTGATCGGTGGCGTTGCCTACACTAATGCCGGATATCTTGCCGTGTACTACGTTGCTTTCGGCATCGTGGGATTAGATATTCTACTGCGACTAGTCATGATTGAGAAGAAGGTTGCTAGACAGTGGATCAAGGAACCCGAACCCGAGAATTCTGAAGTCGACGTGGAAAAGACTCGTCCGACAAATTCCTCAAGTAACGAACCTCTGAGAAACTCTACTAGTATTACCAACACAGAAACTGGAGTAATAACAGCAGAAATAACAGCAGTTGCGCAAGCCAGTCATCATGATGACCATGGCAATGAATCAGAAACAGATCAAGAAAAGAACAAAAGCCGCCCAATTATTGCACTTTTGAAGTCACCAAGACTCATTGCAGCTCTGTACGGTATTCTGGTCGAATCGGGCATTCTGTAAGTCAATAGTATCTGCCGACGGTTGTGCCTACCCACTCACGTTTAGAATAGCTTAGGCTTTGATGCTGTTTTAGCGCTCTTTGTTCAAGGATTATTTGGATGGAACTCAACGGCAGTGGCGATCCTCTTCCTGGCTCTCTTCATCCCGGGCTTTATTGCGCCCTTAGCAGGCTGGTTGTCTGACAAGTATGGCGCTAAATGGCCGTCATTCGCTGGTTTCGTGGCGACTATTCCAGTCTTGATCTCTTTGCGATTTGTCACAGAGAACACTATCCAGCATAAGGTGCTCCTAGCTTTCTTGCTCGCTCTTGCTGGCATCACACTTCCCTTCTCTATGACCCCTCTCATGGCGGAAATTAGCTATGTTATAGAGGCCAAAGAGGCCGAGAACCCGGGTATCTTCGGAACAAAAGGTGTCTACGGCCTCGCGTACGGACTGTTCAACATGGCATTCGCATTAGGCGGGATAATTGGCCCTATATGGGCTGGTTATGTTGTCAAAGCCGCAGGATGGGGTACGCTCACGTGGAACTTTGGCCTGTGGTCTGCCTCGGCTGCTCTGGTCGTTTTCCTGTGGGGAGACAATACACCACGGACTCCTGCTGCGGAAAATACCAACATAGAAAGTACATAGCCTCTTATAAGGCAACCATAACGAGATCTGTATGAAATCTGTATGAGTAATGATATATTGATGATGGAGATAGAACCCTACTCATGAATAGAAGATTCCTAGAAAAGAATAAAAAAAGAAATAAGATATAAAACGTCAAAGTGCTTTTTGTCAGGGGGTTGTGTCCTGGGGTGAATAGGTCGGCTAGTTAACAATTGGATAGCAAGTAGATAGCAAGTTGGACCTAATAGTCTAGTTAATTGGTTCTTGACCCCCTGAAATATCTGGGGGACAGTAGGTAGAGAGGCCACCATCGCCACTCCCATCGGGTAGATGTGACTAAAGACACGAATAAAACAAGGACTCCAGTACGCATGGCAATTGAAAGCCGAGCATATTAAAGAGAAGCATATGACATGTTTCTGTCTTCTACAATGAATATTAGTGATAAGACGAAAAGATACAGATATGTAAGGGAAGACATACCTAACTACTTTCGTGTTACCGTTCATGAGAAGTAACAGGATTCATCTAAATTAGTTCGAAATCACAATAGATGATTTTAGGATGCGACAGCCATAATGAAGACTTGTTGCACCGAAGGAGGAGGCATCATGTGGTCACATCGAGCTGCCACTGATCTTCTGGCCGGAAATGCTGAAAAGCCTCCTGAAAGCGATGCTTGAGGTCCATCTTGTATGATTGGACGGGCATAGCATAGTAAGTCCAGAAATTGGTCTTTCAGAAGTTGCTATTTAGTTGCCCGTATCATGATGATGAAAAGACGGCGTGGGAATAAGTCTACTGATGGCAAATCTGTTTTACTGCCTAGGGCTCGCCAGGTCTATATAATATAGGCTAGTACCAATCCCCCTACATTCAGCTGTAATAGTGTAGTGGTTATCATTCTAGCCTTCCAAGCTTGAGACCGGCGTTCGATTCGCCGTTACAGCATAGATCAATTTAACTTTTTACCCCCTATTAACACAGACTAGGTAAGCAAGACAGCGACCCATTAGCCCCGCCATCCGGCAGAGCAGCGGATCGTGACCATTACACGTCTCGAAATTACCTAGGTACTGAGTATCGACCATTATACTTTATATGTATCTTGTTAGCTTACGAAGTTGGACGTATTTATCGTGAGACCGATCTTATCCCGTTTCATTTCCGACAACGTTAGTGAGACGTTTGTTACAAACGTACCGATCATGCGACATTTTTGGGGAGTCGGAGCTTGTTATCTCGACACAATTCTATCGTATGTGCTCATCATGATTCATGAATACTACGTTCGTGTTATTGACTATGATGCGCAGCGTACCCCGGTATCCCTCTGAAGACGAAAAGCTACGAGCTCTAAGTATTTCTAGGAGACGAGGGGGGAACTGCCCAAATACTTTGGAAGTCCTTCGGGATCTTCTTCGAGATGCCGGCGTGCTCACCACCTTAGGCTTGATCGCGGTACTTCCTAACCAACAGTCTCCTGCTATAGGAAAGATCGAGGAATCACTCGGGTCTGGCGTCTCATTGCAAGCATGCCTGTTCCGTGAAGAATTCCACGAACCACCCTCCAGCTACATTATTAGAAGCGCTGCTACGGACTCGCGCACCATCATCAACTATAACGATCTGCCCGAGATGACCTGCGATGAGTTCTTTCGAATCGCCGATACGTTAAACGCAGACGATACTTGGTATCATTTCGAGGTACCTATCACCTCGGAGAGCTAGTAGCCTCTACTGTATATTCGAGGCTGACGAGTGTAGGGGCGAATACCGGATGTCACCCTCCAGTGCATGAAGCACCTCCGCGCCTCGCATGCAGGCGCCCGCATCAGCGTAGAGCTAGAGAAGCCGGGGAGAGATGGGTTACAAGAACTCGCCCCGGAAGCGGATGTAGTATTCTACTCTAAAAGCTGGGCAATGGTCAGTGGCCGCGATTTCATATCCTGGTAGTCTTGCCTTGCGCACTACCGGCACTTGTGCCTTCGGAAATTTTCTACCGGAAAGGTCTTCACGCATAGGTATTGATTCCAATACGACTTGTAGGGCAATGGGTACCACGATGCCGAAGAGTGTCTTCGAGCGCAAGCCAAACTGGCCCCCACTGCGTAAGCGGCGCATGAAAGACCCTGGTCGTACATCACGACGTATCTCACCCACTATCGTTACTGACCTCGTCCTCCCATAGCCTGCTTCTGTGCTGCACTTGGGGTGAGCAGGGTGCATATGCTTTGGAACCTCGCACTGGCGCTTACTGCAGCATCGTCGCATTTCATCCGGAGGGTTCGAAAGTGATTGAGTGAGTGCCAAGTACCGAAAATATTTTCTTTTTCTTCAGTCTAATTGACTTCTTAGCACCATTGGGGCTGGGGATACATTTATAGCGGGGGTTTTGTTTACGTTTCTGGAGGGACGCAAGACTTGGTCTTTGGAACAGAGACTTACCTTTGCGAATCGACTCGCCGGTTTCAAGGTTGTTCAAGAAGGGTTTTCGGGACTTTCCAGCCATATGCAGCTTTGACCACAAGGGGAAATGTGTAATGTGCACACCTTATTTCGGTGGTATTTATAGTCACGGGTATCCAAATCCCCAAATATCAGTTAGGTAGATCTCCCTTCACAGACCTCCGGTTTTGGGACCCGGGTATATCATGAACTCGAGAGCTAATGATTCAGAGTCAAACTTCGTGGGAGAAAATTTCGAGTTAAACACAGCTGGCATCAAAGGTGTAGACCCATACCGCAGTTTAAACCCGACAATTTTACTCTCAACTAACCCCGTTTTGCCGCAATTAATGCCACTATTGCTGCTCCTACACTGGATCCATCCTTGGCTTTTCCTATACTAATTCGTGACTCTATTTTATCACCAATCTGAGGTATCGCCCTAAGAGCATCTCTCATATATTTCTCGAAGCCAGGGTAATGCTCTGCCACGCTACCATCAATTGCTACATCGACGACTGAGCTTTGCGTCCCAGAGTTATCATCATTGGATTGAGTAGAAGGTTGCCTCAATATCCCGCTCTGGACAATGACTGAGCCAACTGCTGTACCCGCCAATCTTGCTCCACGCCTGCCAATAGCAATGGCAATGAGCTTCACGGCAAGGGCGTCTTCATCGCTAATCATTTCTATCTCAATTCCAAAGGTAGAGCTAATTTTATTTCGTAGAGTGTCAAGCGTATCTGAATCATCAACTTCCGCCGTCGATAGGATTGATGCATCTACTGACCAGCGACGCCACAAGCCCATAGTAGGATTAGGGTATAGCGCACTTTGACGGTGCCCTCGGAAAAGCTTTAGGTGCTCATCGCAGTACAGCTCCAGGACGACTAAGCGAAGTAATTCACCAAGGAACATACCAGACGTCCTTTTCTCGAACATTTGATCCCCCGGATTAACACTATGGGTGTCCAACTCAACGTCAAATTGAGTCACTGGCAGAACAGACAACTTGTTGTCAAATGAACCCCATTCGGTGCTCATAAACATTGTTCCGGTCAATCGGTCGACTATACCGTCTATAGGCTTCGTGATGTCGCAGAGATTCTGTAAATACACTCCATTAGTTCCCGTTCCGAAAATTGCGCCAACCGTGGGACGTGTATGCACAAGCGGCAAGGTGTATGCACGAGACATGATAGTTCCGAGAGCATCGTTTACAATGGCGGTAACCTTGACTGGGAGCTTCAGTAAGTCGATCTCGGACTGTAACAACAAGCACACGTCCTGGTTGACAACTTCCGGAATGTCATATCCCTTTGTCCAGCGAAGCAATATTCCTGAATTGATACCAGCCTGGTATGCGGGGAACGAAAACGCAAAACCGAGGGGAAAGAAAGGGTGATTCGGGTCCACGTCAGCGACATTCGAAGAAAGCCGGTGGTAGCTTTCTAGGAAAAGCCTGATCCTTTGGCTTATAAACGCGAAGAGCCCCTTTGATGTCTCGGAAATCATGACGTTGCGAGGCACAGATACTTGCGATTGTAGGATGCGAAACGTTGAATCGCCGTTCAGTTCTACGGAACATACACGGAGATTCGTCCCGCCTAGATCAAGGCCGAGAGCAATACCCTGAATAATAGGTTAGCAGATAGCGTCGCAGAACTGCCCGCTTTGTAACAATGGGCACCTTTTCTCGGCCCGTGGCAACCTGGGTTACATATGTAGGTATCTGGCAGACAGAAGCTGTCATTTCATGTAATCCTAGTTCTATAACCCAGGAGTCAACCGAAGTCCTACTTCATCACAAGGCTCTGCGTCTCACCTAATTCGCGGACAAATTCCCTTACACACCGACAAATATCATCGTTAGTGTATTCAAACTCGCGGCAAAGCTTTTGAGTATGGGACAAGAGTGGCGTAGAGATTGAGCAGGAACTTCTGCGAGTTTCAGGAGACGTCATGATGACTCAAGCCTGGGATCTTTGAACGAAGTCTCTCAACCGAGTAAACATGGGTTCTCTTCTCAGGGAACATGATAGTGTGAACATGGCAAGGTAGACTACGGTGTGACTGATTCTGGCCGATGCAGATGTTTGGGAGTTGGCTTGCAGAGTACATAATGTATCTAGGTAGCGTATACTGGAGGCCTGCGTGTACCTCCCAGGTAGGTAAGATGTAGGTATTGAGTTGGTTAAATTGCGGAACACCTGTATGCAAGGTAGTGTCCATGCAGGTAACATCTAATAACGGTCCCTTCCCGACACCTCAATCTGAGAATGTAGGTAACTGCGGGCTCCGTGAGAGGTACAATGGGGAGTGCTTAGGTACCTGCCGGTACTCTTACGGTGGATTCCATGTCGATTATCTCCAACACTTCCAAATCTTCAATACCGGTATCCTACAGGTTCTCACTACTAACTGTTCTATTGGAACGCTACCTAACCAGTGCTCCCCCTCACACCGTCCCCCAAAGTAGAAAGTATCCTGTATTTGCCGTACTTAATACCTGTACCCAACATCAAAAATATACCTAGAGCGAGAGCCAGTTTCAGGCTTTGTCCAAAATGTGCATAAGCGATCCCGTGACCCCGATATATCTGCCAAATATAAATGCAGTTCTCCTATTGATAGTGGGCTTTCCTTTCTAGATAACAACCGCTCTAATCAATTTTATTCTTCGCCTGGTTCTCACCCTAGCAATGATTTTTGTCATTTTATTGAGTGTTCATTAATGTTACTACACACCTTATGACTTCCCATGCCTTTCCAAGCGTATGATTTGCTTACGCGGCCGCAAAGATCTTGTCTTTCGCGACTATCAGCCAGCTTAGGATAGCGACGATTCCAATACTTACTAGTCAGCCCTCTTCATCTCTCCTCAGGCCTACAAGAGCTTCCCTGATTGGGAATTAACACAATGGGGAGAGTAGGTAAAGTTTTCATCATCTAATAAACGCTGCTTCAAAATGAATGGTGCTATCTCCTTATTGTATCGCTATCCCTTACACCAGCTACTGAATATTCTTGTACCTAGTTCTGGAAGCGGAAGGGGAAGCAATCTTCGTTGCGCTCCTTTGAGGAACCAGATCCCTTCAACAATGTTGGGGAAGGTCACCTGAGCACCAATGACTCGAGGCTGTTACCGTCCGAGGATTTCCATCCAAATGCATTGGAAAGGCATACCTTAGAACCAATTGTGCGGCGCACTGGACAATATGGCCTCTTGACTCCCGGATCTTCACGCCGACTACCTAGTAGTCATGGATCCGTCGGGCCCTCGGTCGCTCTCGCGCCTTCTTCTGGGACAACATATTCCATTGCTTCACCGTTACCTGTAAACCCTTTAGGTCTTACAATGGTTTACTCTTGTCGAAATCCGGTCATAGATCTCATTTTCATACATGGGCTTGGGGGAACCTCGATGAGCACGTGGTCATGGAACCGCGATCCTGTAAACTTTTGGCCTCTGTGGCTTGGTAACGATCGCGACCTTTCGCGATCTAGGATCTTCACATTTGGATATGACGCCAGCCTTACGGGTGGCTCTACTGGCTTGGGCATCTTAGACTTTGCTAAAGATCTCTTGTTTCGCATGAAGACATATTCCTCCGATCTAGGCGGTCAAAAAGAAGCCGGGATAGGTCGGGTGTGGTAGTATTCCGCCATCATGTTACTCCAAACGAAACTGACGAAGTGCGTCCAGTTGCCCATAATCTTCATCGTCCATAGCATGGGTGGGCTTGTCTTCAAAAAGGTGTGATACGTAGTGTACTTCCTAATTGCTGGTCAAGACTCGCAGCTTACGTTGGCAGGCATTCATTCTTGGAAAAAACGACTCTCAGTTCTCGGATATGATTGCTAATGTGGGTGGAGTTGTCTTTCTTGGAACGCCACATAAAGGCACGCATCTGGCGCAGACATTGAATAGCATTCTTCGTGTAACTCCGCTTATAAACGCGAAACGGTATATTGCCGAATTAGAAAGGAACTCTGGCTCTTTACAAGATATCAACGAACAGTTTCGCAACATGTGCCGCGATATACATTTGGTTTCCTTTTATGAAAGCCTGAAAACTAACCTTGGTGCTGGCATCAAAAGATTGGTGAGCGATGGATTCACTGAAGACAATAGTGAGCACTAAGGCTGACATCTCTTTCAGATTGTCGAGAAAGAGTCCGGCGTCCTAGATTACCCAGGCGAGACATCTAGTTCTCTTATGGCAGATCACCATGGCATGGCAAAATTCGAAACTCCTTTAGACGCAAATTTCACCAACGTCGCGAATGTGCTTAGGTGGCTGATGAAGAAAGTAGTTAGTCCGGGGCACACCATCTCAGGTATTAACCTATTCAGAAATTATGACCATTTATGCTGACTTGAAAAAACCAGACCAGTTAGCAAATCTCACAATGGTCGAAAACACTGGCACAGCTAACACCGAGTTTACTGGGAACCCCGGCGAATCAGCAATTGACCGCCTTCGGAAGATCTTGGGTATCGCAGATAATATTGAAGAGGAGAATGACTATTTCACCGAAAAAATCATGCAAGGCTCCTGCCAGTGGCTTTTCCGCAAAAAGGGTCTTACAGAGTGGCTTTCGACAAGTCCTACTTCTTCTCAAATTCTGTGGATCACAGGCCCTCCTGGATCTGGTAAATCGGTATTGTCCAGTTTCGTTATTGGCTTCCTGAGAAATCGGCGATCTGCGGACTCGTGTCAATATCACTTTTTCTTGGGAGGGCATAGACAGAAGAGAACAATCTCCTACTTAATTCGCAGCATTGCTTTCCAGGTTGCTGTATCTTTCCCTTATTTCGGAGCCCAGTTGATTAATCTACACGAAGCTACCGACATTACATTTGAACGACAGAAAATCTCGTTCATATGGGAGAAGATCTTTGAGGGCTTGTTGTTTAGACTCCCCGGCCAGCCCCCGATGTTCTGGGTCATAGATGGACTTGATGAGGCCGAATCTCCCACGGAACTTTTCAGGTTGCTTTCTAGAACAAAGTCTGATGTCAAGCTCAAAGTTATGTTGGTTAGTCGTGCTACGAAGGATCTGTCTAACGACATTGCGCACCTTTTACCCTCTATTGTCCGTGAAACACTGGCGGCTTCGGATACAGCCGAAGACATTCGGGAATATATTAGCTCGGTTATCCAAAAGATCTTTCCACGTGAGTTTAGACACGATGAAATCGTGCAAGATATTGTCACGAAGGCATCAGGGTCATTCCTTTGGGTAAAGCTGACGCTAGAGAAACTCAAAGACAACTGGTACACGCAAGATGATATAAGGAAAGCCCTTGACGAGCTACCAATAGGGATGGAACCGTTGTATGAGCGTATGATGCAAACCATATCGCAACAGCCCGAGAAGACCAGAATGATGGCATTGCGCATACTCACTTGGGTGACATGTGCATTTGTACCTCTAGAGCTTACTGAGCTGGAAGCAGCTCTGAGGCCCGAGTTCAATGGCTTTGTGAATCTTGGACGAACGGCAGAGGAGATATGCGGCCAATTCGTCTTGGTCACTAACTCTAAAATTGCCTTGGTGCACCACACCGCCCGTCAGTTTCTGCTCCGCAAAAGTCCAAATCCTCCTCTTGGTACACCAGAAGAAGAAAATCACAAGCATGCTGCCCTGGTTTGCATGCGGTTTCTATCAGATGCTTTCACATGGCGCCAGTTGTTCTCCTCCATACAACTCTCGTGCCAGTCACACGACTCTACGCGACGGGCTGTAACCTATAAGAAGCAGCCTTTCCTCCTCTACTCACTGTCCTATTGGGCTTACCACGTTAGCCAAGCCCCTATTTCAACGAATGAGTTTCTAGATGACGTACTGGAATTCCTTAAGCAGCACTGCCTTTTGTGGATTAACGGTGCTGTTTTGGCTGGGGACCTCCGTGTTCTTGTTCATGCGGCACAGCATTTGAAAATCTTTGTCAAGAGGCGCACACTAAAGGCTAACACAGGGCTCCCATTGAGCCTTACGGTAGCTCGAGATCCGGAACTACAACAATGGGCTAACGACATTATTCGAATCGTGGGAAGATTTGGTTCTAACCTGCTTGACAATCCATCGTCAATTCACAAACATGTAATCCCTTTCTGCCCCAGAGACACGATCATTGCTCGAACGTTTGGGTCGTCTCATCAATTACAGTCCACGTTTTCTGTCAATGGAATCACTTCTGTTAATTGGGACGCCTGCCTAGCGCGACTTAACATCGATGACGGTCGCATTGCCTCTCAACTGCTTTGCAAGGACACTATCCTTATCATGCTGATCGCAACAGAAGGAGTAATGGTAATCTTCCGAGTTGAAACCCTTGAAGAAATAGGAAGGATCTCACATGGAGAGTATGTGATGCAAATCGTCAGTAGTAAGACATCAAACTTGGTCGCAACCGGGGGCTTTCAGACCATTCGAGTTTGGGACGTTACTACCGGGGTAGAAATACAGCGTTTTGCCAAAGAGCGCCACCATCATACCAAAGCATTGGCATTTGGAGAAATGGATATCGAATTATATGTCGCTTTCGATGACGGCGAGGTGAAGTGCTTTGATATTTATAACGGCAAGGAAAAGTGGCAGTTCTCCGCCATGGAACGCGAGTCTCATAACTACGGTTGCTCACGTTTTATGACTTTTAGCCCTGATCATTCCCAAATAGCTTTAATTTTCCGGGGCCGCCCGTTGGTGCTTTGGCATATTCAACCATCCCCCGAAGTATATGTAGCGCCCCGGAAATGTGTCCTCGCTGAGGATAGGCTCCGATTTCCCGCACAAGGAGATGTGTTTAATAGTCCGGAACTTGCTATATGGCACCCAGTCTTAAATCATCTCCTGATTCTCTACGAAGATACGAAGATTGTCGAATGGAATATTGTTGACGATGAACAGCTTGTGTACAGTCACACAAGGGCAAGGTCAATGTCATTGAGTCATGATGGTAACTTCCTGCTAACAAGTGACGCGAATGGATCGTTGAGTATTTGGAGTATTCCAGGCTTTCGTTTGATATATCAAATAGAGCATGATGAACTCGTCATTGACCTAGCGTTTTCACCAGACGGTACACGATTGTATGACCTCCGTGGTTCGTTCTGTAACGTGTGGGAACCTGAGGTGCTAATTCGAGCCGATGACCTTGACCGAGACGAAAAATCTAGCACGAATGAGGCGATCACGTCTGAGCCGGTGCTTGATAGTAGTGGCCATTCCCGTACAGCTATCACTTCACTTGCTTGTGGGCCTTCAACTCGCTTCTACTGCGCTGGGAAAGAAGATGGTTCCGTCACTATATACGACATGAATACCGGACAGAAGCTACGTAAGGTGACCAATCATTCAACATCATCCGCAGTCATCCAATTGGAATGGTCTGAGACGGGCCGGTTCCTTGGCTCGGTTGACGACTCGGGACGAGTTATTGTAAAGAGGCTCGATGCACCTACCCCTAAGAAAAACAGATGGGCAGTATTCCCAGTCTGCGATATACGTATAAGTAACAACGATCCAATCGAACAGATTCATTTTAGTGCCGATGAGAATTATTTATTGATCGCAAGCTCAACCTCTGGCTGTGTTTGGAGCTTGAGAACCAAAAGTGAGGTTTGCCGCTCTAAGCTATTTCCTTACGGAGGAATATGGGTGAATCACCCGAGAGATAACGCATCAATGGTTCTCATTACTGGGACAGAAGAACTTCAGTATAATTGGCATGATCTTTCGCCCATATCTCATGACGAACAGAGTCCTACGGCCATGGACGATCAAGTCTCGAGAACATCTAGGGAAAAGATACAAGAAGCAGTAGAGATTGGGAAAAAGTGGCTTCTTATGGAAGTCACAAGTGACAGCCATTACCAGGAGCATACCGGATTACGGCGTTATTTTGAGCTCTTAGATCTTGCAACGATCGGGCTCGATCGCCAGCCTAGACAGAAACGTACAAGTAGGTATCTTGTCAAAGGACTAAACGATCACATCAGGGAACTCATAGGCTGCTCCCAGGATCGAGTGGTCTTCCTCGACCATCAGTTCTGGGTCTGCACGTGGGAGATAGAACCCAACTACACGAAGCATAAACGTCATTTTTTCCTACCAAAGGACTGGATTAACCCGACCACATTGGAAATGATCTTTCTCAACAAGCATGGGACCATACTATGCCCGAAAGGCGGAGATGTGGCGGTCATAAATTCAGACGTTTAGGAAATTTGGGTCTTCTATGCTATGGTCTTCTATGCTATGGGCAAGTGCAATGCATTGAGCAAATGTGTTATGGGCATCGTCGACTTGAAGAGCATGACGCTTGACGAGCACTGATCGGCTCACGTTGATTAAAGGGGCTAAACAATCTTCCAGCAGCCTATCGCAAGCAGGAGCATATCCTATACCTTGTTGTTTGCCCTATTCTGCTCTCCTTCAACTCACGGCAAGAACAATACTATTGCATTACACACTCCTTCCGTGACGTTAGCTAGTATCCTCCATAGACCTCAAATTTAATGCTGCTAAAGGTAGCTGTATAGAATGAGTGCCACAAGAGATTCTCGCACAATTTCTTTCTATTCTTTTCGTAACGAAGATCGCATCCATGTCAAGATGACTTAGAGTGATCTTGAGTCTACCACGCAAGTAGAAGTTCGGGTGGTCATCTATCGGCCTGGCCGTAAACTACATTGACCAGAACCCAAGAATGGTTAATGGTTGACTTGGTATCACGAATGTGATTGGTGATATTAGCAGAAGATCTTCCATAGGTCCTGAGCATTGCTAGGGAAACCCTGAGGGTTAAAACACACTATAATGCGAAGAGTCTATCCGACTGCAACACAAACAATGCCTCAGTTTATAATTGCAGGTGTATTGACCGGTGTAGATCTCTGCATTCGGTATTCGGTATTCGGCATTCACTCATCTTGTGCATAATTCTGATCAAGAAACTCTTAATGCTAACGCACCGAAGGTCTTCATGGCCTGATAGTATGAACTGGAATGGAAAATTTTCATTGCCGCTAACGATTGATTAGGTGACATCGAGTAGGCAATTGCTTGGGGAATACACTCCGTATGGCTAGTCGGAAGTCTTCCCGCTGAAAGCCTAGATTCTAGAAATATAGAACTTATATACACAACTATATCGACCTCCGGTAATCACGAAGATATTAATAAGTCTTAAGATGAGCGAGGACTGGGCTGTGTAGATCTTTCGTACAACATACATATGTAGAGTCACGGACTAGATGCGGGCTAAGACCCGTCCCCGTGCGGGCTCGGCCACCCCTTTTGGTGGCTCGTCCGCTCAAAAAATCCGGTATCTCTGGCTTGGCTATGGGGAGCTGTCGGGCCCCGCGTTTTCAGGGTCCTAGGGCTGTAAGTGACAAATTATTTGGCATATTGTCTATATTTTCCACGAAACGGAACGACAGCATAACTGATTACGTTCTTAGAGTATCAATGGGGTTTGGCCTTCATATGCACACGGCATCTTCCGTTTTGGGGCGGGTCAGATCTTCTAATCGTCGGGCATACATATCTAACCCATGTAAGTTGTTGTCTAGAAAGGTAGCTGACAGGTTCTTATCATACGCAGTAAGGCGTACATATGCTTGAAGTTCGCTTATTCGCTCGCATTATGCCGATAGGTCGGTCAAGACTGGGCACTTGGCGGGCCTTGGCTTACCTCTGACGTTTACAACTGTTTGCGCATATGGCAACGACCGGGTCTATTTCGACCCTACTTCGGAAAGCCATGCAACACTGCTATGAGGCGAGAACTAGCTAGCAGACTTTTTCAAAGCTTCGTTGATGATCTTCGCCATGATTTCTGTTCCGGTAAAAGTGCCGCGAAGCGGAGATTGAGGTGCTCGGAAGAGTGTTGCAGGGAAGTTCCTGGAAAAGACACCTACTGTAGGATGTGATATGGTACGACCTTTGAGATAGTACGACCTGCTCATTCCTAGGGATTCATCCGCTTCATTGTCGATCGGCGATGTTTGCTACAGTACAAATTGCTAGAAGTGAGTTAACTGTCTAACATAAGAGTAGTTTGGAGTATGAAGGCTGATATGCATGGTACGGTAGGCCGCTCACCATGTGACCACATGGCCCCGGTATGATTGGATCGTGGTAATGGATACTACGCTCTATGCTAGAGATAGACGTAAATCTGAAGTCTAGCTATGTACGACTCGACGATCTTTGTGGTCTGTTTTCATGCGCGTTAAGTTGAGGCAGGAATTTTCAGCTATGACGATAACGTGATCTCACTGATCTTTTGTTTATACAGCCTCAACCACCAATATAGTGAGGAGGCACTATACGAACAATAAGAGTGATCTAGATCCCGTGTAAAAGTTCACCTCGTCACGATCAGCCCGTTGGACGTTGCACAGGCATCACACTAAGGCTCAGGGGAGGGATGTTTGAATGTCTTCACCCTGAGCAAACTTTCTCGAATGTGGGGAATGATGGAGGCTGTGTATGATAACACTTTGTCTCAGCACGTATGCTTAATGTGCAGCTTAAATTCTGTCACCATCCAATAATTGCTTGAGCCAATCCGTAACTCGCTGACATAACTCAACCGCTCTGGGAGATGGCCCCGTAGAATTATACTTCCGACGGTGAAGCGACCGGTACAGTATGCTCTTACTGGCGGTGTGACTAGAGAGACTTGGTAGGGAGATCTTTGGATGTGAATCACATGATAAAGTTCACCCTAGAAGGTGGTTAAAGTATTCTGGAACAGTAGGATAGAGAAAGGGAGGGTGACTAACACATGCTAGCACGAATAGGCTTCATAATATATCCTCAATTGTCTGGCCGATTAACGGAGCTGCGGTGCCGTAAGCGGACTAATAATGTCCTAGGATATAGTCCGAATCCAATTGTCTCTAGCATGTGTCGAGTATCATCTTTTCCACTGGTGCCTATAGCTGATAGATTGACAAGCGACAGATCCCGGGACGAAAACGGGAGAATAAGGTTTCCTCTAGCAGGTGATTGAAGCATTCCTGTATAGAACTGGGGATTCTAAAATGGAGAACTGCCAAGAAGAGGCATCCGGGTGCGATGATAAGGTTCACCCTAGAAGGTCTTTTGAAATAGTTCTGACCACGTGGGATCTTGTTGTATGGCCAATAGGCTCGATTCGTCGAAGTCTAGTTGCTAGTAGCTTCTAGGATACTGACTAAGATTTTAAACAATTGCAGTTGACAGAAAACCTTGATAAGAGGCTCGTGTGAAGAATATTTGGAATGCTCGATGGATTTTTTGAGCCTGCCTTCGTGGTAGTACTCGAATTCTTGATGTCTCGTCTTAATGCAAGGCTCAGCCGGAAGCCTAGAAGCCTGATTCTCTTAAGAATGTAACGAGGGCAGCAAGACCAATGCTGGGCGGATGTGAGGAAGCTGAAGAGTATCGACCTTGGGGTTTCAACACCGGATTACCACGATTGGTATAACCGTCTTGTTCGGGGTGGCGCGTTTGTTCAACTTAAGGTATGTGGTAATTCTCAGAGCTGTCAAGGCACACCCGCGTACCATGTGGGGATAAGCTAGAAGCCTAAAAACTTAAACAGCCTTCTAGAAAGATCTCGCTACTGCTCAGGCACGTTGAATCCTGTCGATCATCTGGGGAAAGGGAGAGAAGGTTTCGTTGTCTCCATAAGAACTACTTTGACGATGGCTCTCTAGCTGGGCGGCCTACTTGTAGTTAGAGGATATTGTAACACCAGTGCTACACGATATCTACAGTTAGACCGAAAGTTAAACCCCCTTTAGCATAGCGATGCTCTCGAATAAGATGTGTAGCTTACTCCTGAGGCGGAGGTGAGGCTACGTCACGGCATTGAAGCCAAAAGGAACCTCATCCAGGACGAATAAACGTGCTTGCACCCTCTGAGAGGCCACATGATTTTGAGCTAAACCCTGCAAATGCTCGAAGAGCTGGGTCTGAATCGTATGGTCGTGAGGAAGCTTGTAGCTGTAGACTTACCTAGGGGCTAAACCATAGGGAATGACGACAAGCAGCATTTAGCACCTTATCAGCACGACTCAACCTAGGAGCGTGATGTGTCCTGTAGCTATATCGTGCTTCACATAGCAATCAATCTCCATGGGTCGAATGGCATAAGCGCCAATAATTCCAGGATATCGACGAGAGCTCACAGCAACTGTAGCGGTGTGAAAAAGAAAGCGCCAGTTCTCGTTGCGTTCCCATAGAGTTTGAGGGACAAAGCCGTATGCTCATCCAGTCTTCTTAAACGTTTTGTCGTTCATGGCCATTAGTTAGGGCGGATGTGCTCCCCAGAGCTTACGGGTAGTTCCAATAGAACAAGAATCCCTTAGCTCAAGCACAACTAAATTATAATTAACTTGACCCTTTCTAGAAGGCCGAGTGAGAAAGTAGTATTAAGGAGTCATGGAAAGATAAGGCCGGAAAACGCGGAGAAAGTTAAAATGAGGGAAAATTATGAAGATACTATTCCCCATCCATCGCTTTCGGTTTCTATTAGGCTGGAAGTGGTTTGTTTTCTGGCAGCTTAGCTAATCTAAAACCGGCAGAGTGTAGTTCGGAAAACTTGCATTATCCTAACAACGGACTGTCACTAGCTCTCCGGATAGAGAGCTAATTGTCCTGTTAGACCGTCGGTACCCATAGACTTGCTCGACTACAGCGGAACGCAAGTAACATTCCTTCAAGTGAGATCTAGTAGATACCAAATTTAGTGGAGTGTCGTTATTGCCGACTACCGAGGTGATTTACGGCCTGAATTCAGTACAAGCTACTCCTCCCTCCCCAGTTGTAGTTGATACGCTAATAATACACGATGAGGCAATCTCCTAGATTACAGCCTATACGATGTAACCATAGATGGAGACGTAGGCGGGAGCCACAAAAGTTATATCTGATCGGAAGCAACTAGTGCAAGTCAAATCCCTCATGGCCAAAGGTGTCAATGAGAGGGGAAAAAAGTAACGTAAAAACTGAACTCTAAATGAAGCAAGTCACGCAATTATCGTACAATAACTACAATAAGAGTTGTTAGATAGTTAGAACTACTTCGGAGACTTCGGAGAATTTACGGAAAAGACGGTCTTGTATTCTTGTAGCTTTAAGGTTCACAACACGTATTGATCGACATAAACCACGATCTCTTCGTCCAGTAACAAAGAGAGTGTCAACACTGGCAGTCCCTGCTGACACATGTATACCGATAACCCTATACATAAAGCAGGTTACATCGCGCGGTGCATGGAATACCTGTCCCAGGTGCCACGCAGGAACCGGTGTAGAGAAAAAGTCCTTCTCCTGCGCATCAACCCACCCATCAGAATCCAATAGGGCGAGCAAAATATGTACTGTAGAATGATCCCGGCCGCTCATCCTCGGCGCTAGACAAGGGAGAGTTACGGTCTTGGGATCGACTACTGCGCGAGGTGCATGATAAGGGGTAAGAATCCCTGAGCTACGAATGCAGCGAGATGCATATGTAATGTATAGTAAAGAGAGCGCTGAGACGAACCCACCCTTTTTTTTTGTGTTCCCCTCACCTCCCTACTCTACTACACACTACTGTGTCTACATATACAGGTAGATAGCCAAACCGATTCCGGACCTCGTTCACTAGATCCGTAACTTACTTTCGTTACCGGCGGTTTCTTCCCCTCCCGTCGCCACGTGCCTGTGGATTTGGGGGAATGAGCGATGAGGGTTTTCTATGGAACAAGCTTAATTCATTTCCTGACGTAAGGGCCCAGTCACAAGATGACGGCTCCCATCGCGATGATTTGACCGCCATCATGTCAAAAGTGAAGCTCCGTGATTATCGTATGTCGAGCAACGAGGAGGGTTGGGCGGGCTGGCTGGGGCTCATCTGTTGTAAACGATAACGTCGCGATGGCGACGGCGAAATAGATTAATTACGTACTTTTCTTCTGCTGGATGCTAGAGTTTTTTCCTATGATCGTCATCGTCGTCGAGGTATTCCGTTCGTCCTAACCACACCTCCATCAGCAAGCAGTAGACGCGCAAAAAGACGCTCAAGCGCAGCGTCTTACGTAACTTGGTGTGGGCTCTCGTGGGATTTCGGTACTGTGGACGTTGGTGGTTTTTGTGTGTGCGCGCGTGTGCGTGTGTGCTTCTCTCTTCTACGCTGTGACGCACTAAAGTCCCACCGACATGTAAAATCGAGAATCGCCGATGTAACAAGGCCTCGGCAGTACCGTTCGTTGGTAATGTAGGTCTGCTGTCTATTATATCATATCTCCTGATTTTGTGGTAGTTCGCCTCATTTTGAATACCGGTACACTGCCGATTTGTTGTTTCAAGTTCTCGATTAAAGCAGAATACGATGAAACTAGCAGAATGTTGTACTGGTATTCCATATAGGAAGCTGGGCACATGCAAAGAGACGCCACCCAACTGAGGATTTTCTGCATGTTGGTCCGAGTTTGTGCATTGTCCCGTCACAACGTGATATTTGGTAATTACAAGCCTCTTCATTCCCCTGCAGACCGAAGCCACCGGCATATTTGTCTAGGGCTCTGAGTGGATAGACGACATGGAGGGCACTTGCTCAGGCGTCGGCCGTCTGTACCGCATCTAGTGTAGGTAACATTGTAGCCTCCGTACGTACAGTACACCGTCATCATCCCAGAGTAGCCTGCTGCATCAGGTGGGGGAGTTCTATAGGCCTATCATGTCTCTCCTTGCTCAGAAGAATGGAGCCAGAGTGGTTGAAGGGTTATCCGGAATCTCTTCGTATATCTATTCTTATACTAGTTAGGTCACCATCTACACTCTTCCCCGTGTTTGACTAGCCGGAAAAATGCCTTCAATGTTTCTGGCCGGCATTGGCTATCTCAAATCCCTGTTGACTACAGCAGGGTGCCATCTCCTCAGACTCGGTGCCTACATCAACACAAGCACAGTATCATAGCGACAGATGCCATACGTACGATGGTAAAAAGACAGGGGCTCAAGTTGAACTCGCATTAGTTCTGGCCGTTAGGTAGGCACCTACTGTGCTAGTGCAATACTGTACTACTTAGCCGAATGCCGAGCAAGTCGAGTCTAGTGTAGTAGCTTAGCGTACACCATCAATTTGAATTTTCGAGACCACACGTAGAAATTTTTATTATTGAGTATTCTATTTTGGGGACGGCGAAGGCTTAGGGTTTGCGAAGAAAACAGTGTTGGCTATTAGCTGGAGGCGTGGCTCAACGAAAATAGCGGCGGCTAAGGTAATTGCAGGTGTCTATGCCATAAGTTGGATAAAAGATTATGAAACAGAAATCGAGGTATTTTAAATTAGTGGTTCTATTATATGCGCGGCGAGCTTACGTGTTGGTCTCACTTGGGCATTCTTTGCTTACCCCGGGTTTGTACTAGATTTTGGGGAGGCTGTTAAAATATCGATTCAGGTCGTGTGGGCATGACTCAACAACACACAACTAATGGAGGCATATCAAATAATGTGGGTGATGCTTCTATCGCAATGAAGTAGGAACAGTGGGCTCTGCGTTGTCTGCGTGATCAATGCCTTTTCATTCCCCGTACATCTATACAAGACCCCTTATATCCGTGCACAGAACCCCTTCCGATGAGTATGTAATAGAACGAATGCATAAACGCCAAATCCCTCCGTGGTATAATGCCGCTGGGGCTAATATCTACAAATCCTCTTTCTTCGCCTAACCTTCCAGAACAATGCTATTTTCCGTGGAACGCCAGCAAGGTGACCTAGTAGCCTCACTTTCTATGCTGACCAGCCGTGCCCCAAACAAGCCCCTAGTTCTGGATAACGCCGTGTGAAGTTTTCGTGCATACCCCAGTTTCGTAAATCCCATACATATTCCAAAAACTCGTCAGTGGCGTAAATCGAACCTGTGGAAAAATCGACCGTGAACGCCTCCGTAATAGCAATCGGCCAACTTTTGACCCGCAAATTGGTAAAGTAAATGTGACGAAACTCTAGTGTGTTATAAATGCTCTGCCTCTCGATAATCGCGCTGCGAAGATAGGGCCATAGAACGAAATCCATCCATTGAGGATGAGGTATTTGTTGCTGTTTCGTTTGGGGCGGAAAGATTTGCCTTAGTCCGATATATGTGTCTCTTGTCGGTTGTACTAGCCAAGCGATTAGAGCCTTAAATAATAGGAAGCAACCGACACGTTCCAACGGGAGCTCGAGATTATTTAGATCGAATATTGTTGTTACAATGCCGACAAGTGGATAATCAGGAGTCGTTTGTACCTGCGGGCCCTGTAGACCAAGAGAACCCAGTAGATGCCCATGGGCATGTAGAAGTGGTCTCACGTTCGGAGGACGCGGACCCAATAAAATATCGCGGTGCGACAGCTCTCCAGCATGATCCGTCAAGCGTCGACAATCAGCGACATAGCCACAGATCAGTGCATCCTCTTGGCAACAAGCATCTAAAGTTAAAACCGGGATCTCCCAATATAACGGACCCGGCCGCTGGGCTACACCGTTGCCTGGGACGCCTAGTAGTACACCGGGTACACGTTCCATGGCGCCTGATGGTAGGTTGGGGAGATTGGAACGATGCCGATTTGAGGAGGGCATCCAAACTCTAGAATTAACTGATTAGACTTCAGCTTTGTAGATATGATTAGAAAATTGTGAGGAGAACCTACCTGATTTGACATCATCGAAACCCACATCACCATTTGTGATGATTGACGCGGCTGGCGAGTGTATGGCGGGTGGCATGCTTGACCTCTCGAGCATAACAGCCGAGGTGTTAGGCGGGAAGTAAGTGCTGCCATACTCATCTGGTACTGGAGATGCAGGACTGGAGACTGTCGAAGGTAAAGAACACGGGACCGAAGCAGGCCAGATACTTGTGGTGTCGGGCACGTTGCTGTAAGGAGGCAGATCCGACACTACAGGATATTCCGGCGTAGAATGCCCGTATGAGGACGACGGCTGAGAGCTCGAACTATTGTATGCTATATAATGGTTAGCTTTGATAAGATTTCAGATTAGAAGGTCTATCCAGGTTTTGGAGGGCCGTACAATTCGGATATGGCACATTATGGCCCGCGGTACGAATTCCTAAGCTTTCGCGTAGCCGCCTGACTTCGTCTTCGAGCGCCCTATTTCTTCCCAATAAATCTTGGACCGTCTGGTCTCGACTGTGTTGGCTCCGGAGCTCATCTATCTCTCTCTCAAGATTTTCTATGTGTTCCTTTGTGCGTGCACGAATGGCTCTTTGAGCCTCTCGATCATTTGCACGTTTCCGAGCAAGCTGCGAAGGTGTGAGAGTAGATACACTCCTAGTACCTGAATGCTACTGTTAACGGCATATCTCCTACACATGAGGCTCTCTATGGAAATAACTTACCCTTACGCTTGCCACCTTTGGTCTTGTCTGTAGCGGGCTTGGCCATACTGACTGACGATTCCGAGTTTGATACAGCTGGAGATGAGTTCCTGGAAGGTGATGACTGAGGCGGGTGGTGATCCATGTCGGCAAGGTAGGAACACAGATAGTTCCTCAGGAGCGGTTCGAGGGTTGACTGGCGACCGTTTTGTATACCTAGAGGAAGAGGTTCGAGGGCAGGTCCAAGAAGATCAGTAATGAATGATCTAAGACCGCCAGGGGTCGTCCCATTGGCGTCATGGCAATATATATAACGAGGACTGGATGGGGCACAGGGCAGCGGAGCGACCCACCACGACACGACCCTCTGGCAGTTCACAGCTCTACACTACTGCTGTAGAGCAGCAGACTAACAAGCCCCCTGTCGATTGGTATCGACGATGAGGAGGACTCAGAACCAGACGGATCCCTGCTGCCCTGTTGTTTTGATTTCGTAGTCTAGACCCTCCCTGACACCGCCTACACTACCACGTACACCACACTTTCCTACGTCGGTTGGCCGCCCGAGTTACGGACTACGTAGTCAAGACCCGCGTGTGCCTTGAGCCTGTAGCCTGCTGCTATACAGCTCAGCTTGCTAATTAACCTCATTACCAGTCGATGGCACTCAGCTATGGTTGGATGTGGGGATCCTTTGGCAACCGCAAATTCACAAAGATCTCTGGGATGACGGCTTCGCCGTTGAATGAGCGTAGATAGATAGCTATCTGCAAGACATCTGCAAGACATGTGGTAGCGATCTTATCGACGCCCGTCCTCATATCGTCTTCGACTGCTGGATGGTGGGATGGTCAGGATGGCACAGGATAGCAAGGATGGCCTAGCAAAATAGACTTTACGCTATGAAGGCGCTATATGTGGAGGTACGTAAGTATAATTAGTAGCTGGCAGTGCCATGTACAGTAGAGGCACATGGTAGCCCATAAATTCGCTCGTCCACTAAGTGATGGCGCCTGAGCCAATAATGAATCGGCCCTTCAACGTCAAAAAACGTCACACATACAGTATGATATATATAACATCGGTGTAACAAACTTTGAGTTGCAGGTCATATGCAAAGTGTAGACAGAGAAGATCCATCGCTCTGTGGGACTGCCTGGTGCCCTCAGAAAGCTGTTACAGGCGACTTAGCTATGGAGGATTATCTAATCTGGGTTCTAGATAGGTCTTTCAGCTAGGGCTAGAATAATGGATATAGCTAAGTGCTAACTACCTAGCTGATGAAACGGGTAGTTGATGTGGATCAAGGCATCTTCCGAACAAGACTGCTAGGTACTTTCCTGCGTGGATGGCAGGGCTTTCTTTTCTCCAAGTTGGTAGCCTATGATAGCCAGAAACTCCAGGGTACATGTGCAGTCATATTCTATCGTTGCTATACACTGAAGTCATGATGAAAACACTACACGTGGCTGATTATGAGAGCACTAACACGGAATAGAAATTCACGTGAATGAAAACAGATGGCCAAGATGAAAATAAAAAGGGGGATAAATCATCACAATAAAATGATGATGCTACCTTTTTAGTAGTGAAGATGGCTGGATCAATCCATGAATTAATAAGTGTACACCACCAGCTTAAGCTTACATCGAAATAACTCACCAAGTCGCGTAACACGATTGCCGAGTATTCATATTGCTTGAGGACATATGACGAAGTCTTTACGCCGTAATGGACCTTAAGTCACCTGCCGTTTTGTATACTCAAATCCACGTAACAACTAGCAAACTTCTAGAAGTTTTCTGAGGTTCGCCCCAACCTTGGGATGATGGTGCAGTAGAAATTATGGAACAATGTCCTCTCCAAACTGCTAGTGCTGCAGCCAACAAACTCTGTTGTGTCTGCCATATTCTTAGGGGTTAGAGAAAGCAGGAGAAGGACGAAAGAGGGGGGAAAACCGCATCGTACCTGAGCCCGGAGCAGCTTGGACGGAGCAGCGGATGTATATAACTTGCAGTTGATTGGACAAATCAAAGTGTTGTGGCTCACAGATCTAGAGCCTAGAAAGTCTCCGAGAACAGGGGGATATACGTATGATCCACGAGACAAGGCTGCGGCTTAAACACAACGTTAACTGGGTCCCATTATTTTGCTTTAATCGATTCCTCAAGTTCAAGAAAACAGGAACAGGAACAATACGTCCGATTATTTTTTTCTCCTTTTTGTTTGATTTTGAGTGGCGAGGTATTAACATGTAGCAAGCTCGGGATTCTCGTCCTTCACTGCATCGACTAGCTCATCCATATTACCAACTTGTGTCGGACCAACACAACCGGAGGGCGGCAAGGCCCAGTCGGGAAGAGGGCTAACGTAGCTCCAGCTACCTCCAGCGTCCTCATAGCGCAGACTATGCAACCACAAGGACAGTTCTTGTGCTCCGGGATCCGTGTATAGGGGGGTATCGCAGATCTCGCAAAGCTTTCCAGACATCTTCTCTGCTTTTTTCTTGTAATATTGATCTACCATTTCGTCATGATAAGCCACAGCATCAGCTACGTCATCCTTTCCCATCCGGTTCAGTCTAGATACTATGTCTTCATCTGTATTCTCGAGCGCGTCGGGATCATTGAACCCAAGGTTAATGCCCCAAACCTTTTGGTTTGCATAAATCGGATCATTTTGGATTGGATGCCCCAGATGTTGCAAATGAACACGAAGCTGGTGAGTCCTGCCGGTCACAGGGAGACAACGAACAATCGAGTATCCTTCCTTGCGTGTCCACGGCCTAGACTTATCTTCAGCGGACTCCTGAGATGGACAGGATGGCCGTATTCGCGGTTCCCGTGGGGGATAATAAGCCAGCTTCTTGAACACAGTCCGGGCGGATTTTCCATCTGCTCTTATCCTGTTCAGACCAAGTTTGGGCGATATTTGAAGGATAGGTTGGTTACAGACGACTTCCCCATCGGGAAAATTGCCAATAACTCTAGCAATGTACTCTTTACGGACGGACCGCTTTTTGATCTGCTCCCCAAGAGACTCCGCCGACTTGGGGTGTTTCGCAATGAACATGATGCCACTGGTCAACCTGTCTAACCTATTGCAAGGATAAGCGATCCACTCGGGACCACGCTCAGACTTCATGATTTCTATAATCGAATTGAAATTGTAGCGGCCAGCAGGGTGGACAGGTATCCCCGACGGCTTGTTGATCACGATCATATCATCATCTTCGTGGAGGATACCTATGGGATGCGCTGATATAGGTGGTTCATGGCGATGGATGGTATGAGACACCAGATCGCCATTCTTAAGAACGTAATTAGGAGGCACGATCTTCCCGTTTACACATACCTGACCCGTCTCGATAGCATGCTTATAGTAGGAGAGCGGGCGGTCTCTGAACTCGCTCTCAAAGACATCCAGCACTTCCCTGCGCCTCCAGCGCTCCTTGCACCAGGTATTGTAAGTGTAGTGGTAGGGCGCCACGCGTCGCAAGCCGTTCTCGAGGTAGTAGGGCGCAGGCCAAGCAGGGTTGGGTTGCTTTTGTTCTTGTTCTTGTTGTTGCTGCTGCTGTTGTTCGGTCAATGCCGAGTTTTCTTTCTCGGATTTCTCAACGGTCGTCACGTTTTCTATAGACAACAACTCGAATTCGGGCACAACGACAGCTGCAGGTGCATTTATCGATGACGACGGCGGCGGCCTGGCGGGTTGACTCATGATTGGAAAGCATGAGCGGCTTCTCGCCCGATTAATAAGGGTTGAAATCCAATTCGAACGCACCACTTTGGTTTGGAAAGAAGTTGATAGAAGGTAAGTATTTGGGCAATAGCATAACTATATCATACTATGTAGGTAAGTAGATACTTAGAGGTAGGTAGTCTTGGAGCTAGCATCGCGATTACCACGTACTGCGTACCAAGTATTGTGGTAAGTACATTGAGGGGCCAACCGTAAAAATTGGCGGCTAGGGCCGGCAGAATTTTACCCCTGGCGGACCGCCCAAGCAAGCCCTGGCGCCTGGCCGACCGGTCCGGCGCCAGTTCCAAGGTACACCACCTACCTACGTAACTACTTACCTAGGTAGCACTAAACTACTGTACCTGACCCGCCCTATCTCCAGCCTGAACCTCGGCTTCATCCCCTATCTAGCTTCATCATTCGTGTCTATAGTGGGAAATAGTATTTCGTTCAAGTCGTGTCCCCTTCACCGTGTCGAATGCTTCGCTGACTCACCAACAAACATCTTCTCGTGTGGAACAGCATGGCATCGTCAAAACACCTAAAAAGTCGAACGCGGCAGGTTAGTCACCAGAGCCTTTTAATCCCCTTTAGGAATATCTCGCTCTTACTGCTCCTGCAAGCTGCCGAAACTCTGAAGAAGTCTTGCCTCATGCGGAGTTTACTGACTCCAGTGTTCTAAATATAGGATTACCTCTTCACGTTGGAATATAGAACGCGATGGTATGGTATATTGCTTCTTGCTTCTTAGGGACAAGCGGGCTCATTGCTGAATTCGCTAACCTACGTATAGGAGCGACAATGACATGTATGATCACATGAACAACTCTGTCTATAACTTCCTGTCAGTAGGCCTCTTCATTACCAACGGCAGAGACTCTCCCCTAACCATCCGTGGCTCCGTCATGTAGCTTCGACTCTGTCATCAACTCGTATCTTATTGATCACTGTGGACTGCACCCACCTACCTCGGCCCAACACCCGCTGATGGCTCACACCCACTGCGATTATTTTTCGGCCATCAGCTACCCCAGCGTGGCCGAGCTGTGCTTGCGAGTTAACAAGCTTAGCAAATCTAGCGTAGTCTACGAAGTGGCACTGTTCGAGAAGCACGTGGAGGAAGTCAAGGCTGTTGGCGAATTTGTTCATGTGTTCGTCGACCGCGCCTCTAAACGCCCGAATGCCAATGGCATGAATGACCAGCTCCGGCACGGCCTGGAGAAATTACTCGTGGCCGAGTCTCCTAGCACATTATAGCTACCGCGCATCATTGGGGCCTCCGAGCGCTCGCGTGTCTGATCTAGTCCATCTGAGACCCCTACTGGTACTCTAGTTGTTGTCTCGTACCGTCTTGATCTCCGCTCGTCAACATTTTCTCCAACAGTTCCAGGTCCCCAAGTGCAAGCTCAGGCGACTGCTTGGGGTTGGGCTCTCCCGAGATGAACGCCTCAGCCCAAGCATGAACTTCCTCGTTGACTCCAGGGTTGTTCTCGAAAGTCTTCTCTTCGGTCTTGGCGTCCGCCCCGAGGCCACGAACTGTAACGACCTTGTTGGGGCCCGCCTTAACATGACCGTCCTCACAAGCGAAGTCAAAGTCAAAGTATTGCATTGTTGTTCCCACACAATGAATGTACGAACCCAGGACGCCAGATTTAGTTTGTAATACAGCATTGATGGTGTCCTTAGGAGGCAGGTGGCTTTTGATCAACGATGTCACTGCAATACTCGATGTTAGTTATCGCCATTTGCCGCCTAGTCTGTGAGTGTTTTTGGAATCATGGAACGCTTCTAGAGCACGGTTATAGTCCTAGCAGAGCTTTTGCACTCTGAATAGGGCTAAAACAAGAAGACAATAATGCTCAGAGCCACTTACGCGCTATCACGCTGGCTACAGAATCCTCTTTGCCCAGCAACATTCTAATCGCGGCAGTATAGTGAACACCTCCGTCGAGAAGGAAGCCACCCTGGTACTCGGGCTTAGTGCGCCAGGGGGTCTTGTAGTATCTGTTCTCCATCTGCATCATCGAATTCAGTCTTACAACAAAGCCTGTTAGGCGACCCAGCTTCTTGATTTCCTCTGCGGCGTAGTTCCAGCTCTCAATGAAGCGGAAGTTTTCGGCGATGGCCAAGGTAGCTTTAGTCTCTATCGAAACCTTCTTATAGTACTCAATAAGCTTGATGGCCGTGTCGAGATCCTTAGCAATGGGCTTCTCGGCCAAGACATGCTTGCCGGCAGCCAAGGCTTTCTCGATGTAGCTTGGTTGGTCCACGATGGGAAGGGCCAGGATAACTCCGGCAATGTCTTCACGCTTCAAGAGATCTTCGTACGACTTGTCTTGACCAGATTCGGCCGAATAGACTTCGACGTGAGTGCCAGCATCAGTCAGGAGCTTGGCGGTTGCTTCAGCTGAGTTCAACGAACGCGACCAAACAGCCTTAACAGAAACTAGAGGACAGGCAAGTGCGGCAGGCTAGATTTGCATCTGTTAGCGGCGGATCTTAATAAAGAGCCATACTCCATTCTAGGACGTTAATGATAGCAGATTCTAGTAAGAATTCTGTAACTCATGCGCTGTCGTCGAAAATAGTAGGACATGGCTAGAATATACTCACCACATGACGTTCCCTCGCAAAAATACCCCCGCCAATAAGAGCGATGCCCAAAGGTGCCGCCATTCGGACCAGTCTCAAGGGGTTGGAGGCAACACCGTTATCGCCAACCGTACAAATTACAAGCGCTTTTTCTAGCTCTCGCGAGAGTTAAGGGTTAAGGGAAGGTGATAATTTGTGACGACGGTGATAGAGAAATATGAAAGGTTCAATAGATCTTTTATAACCAGTGCACATATGATCAATCATCACAGCTGGATCGCGCTTGTTTCGCCTATCTAGACTAGATAGACGAAGAGCCAACCGTTTTCCCCGTCCAGTGCGGAGTCACCTAATTTGGCAACTTTAACAGTCCCATCACCCGACTGGCGCGAGTCTTGGTTCCAGTCTCCGCCGGGAACCGGCAGCCTGCGGGGTTGGAAAACGCTGACGGTTAGAAAAGATATTTTCAGCTGAGGCAAAGTGTACCCGTCAACTCCGTTAGATCGTTCAACCCGGACCGGCTACCCACTCGGGAGTCCGTGTACGAATATAGTATTGGGATTACCTTAATAAGAATACATAGAGGTAATGTGAAGAAGCGTACATACGATACCGCTCCAACCTTGTTCAATAAACCGCTAGTCAAGTAATGTTCCTTCTACACATTTTCAAGACTTCAAGATGCAAACAACAAATAATAAGTAGTCAACCGATGTTATTTTCGCCTCAATTAAGTAATAAGCGTTACAACTGACGGTCATTTAACTGTTATGAGCGATCAAACTTTGATCAAATCGTGAAAACTACAAACTGTTGCTCATTTCTTCACTCAGCACACCAAAGCCTTGATACTATGTACACTGCCACCGACTGCTACGGTGACATCGATCTTCTCGAAACTCCGCGGCGGCGGAAAATGTAGCGCACACCCTCTATCTACGTGTATACATGACCGATGTGAAATTAACTCCGCGCGGCGGTCGAATATAACCGTTCTCCTAGCACACAGGTGAAAGAAGCTACAACATAAATAACATTCTTCTTCGTATATGCACTTTCGACTTATGTCTGACCTGCACGCCTTTTTTCGCTAAGTCATTACCCATTCTCCAAGATACTAAGTTGTCCAGGCAGTGCTCCTTGAAAGAATCACGCAATGGTCAAAGTCGCAGTGGCCGGTGGTTCGGGGCGTGAGTTCAGCCTGTATCTATCCCGCAGACCGATACGATGACTGAAATTTCCGCAGAGGTTGCGCAAGAGGTCGTCGATGCTCTCGTGGCATCAGGGAAACATGACATAACCATATTCAGCAGAGGAGTGAGTGCAATCTCAATGGCCTGTTGAACGAGAATCTGATATTGATTGTGCAATTGTAGTCGGCACCAACCGCTGCCCTCGCGCCCGGAGTGAAGTGGCAAGCCGTCGATTATAACGACAAGAAGGCTCTGGTCGAGGCACTTCGAGGAATACATACCGTCTTGTCTTTTGTCCAATTACTTTCGGACCCTGAGCAAAAAGCGCAGAAGAATCTGATCGACGCCGCAATCAGTGCTGGTGTCAAACGCTTTGCACCTAGCGAATATGGAAGGTAACGCCATCGACAGCTCCTCTGACGTGTATTTAAGAGCAACTGACTTCATCCGTAGTCGAGGGACGGAGAACATACCGAACACGCTGGAGTTTTGATTTGCTATTTTAGAAGAAGTTTTAGCTCCTGAAACATGTTTTAAGAGTAGTTTAAGTTAAGACATGCATGCTAATAAGACACGCAAATAAAACATGCAAATATAAAGATATATAAACTAGAAACATACAAACTAAAAACATATAAACGCAGAAACATATAAACGCAGAAAACATACAAACATAAAAAATATATAGACGTAAAAAAGAAAAACATATATACGCAAGCAAATATAGCAAGCAAAGTTTTATATAATATATTTATTTAAGGCAGTAGTACTATATGCTTATTAATAAAACAAACTAACAGCTAAAATAAATAGTAAGCTTTTAATTTTAATAATATATATATAGAAAATGTACTAACTAATAAATAACTAAACTTATACTAGTATTTATATATTATTAATTAATTATAGCAGCAAAAAAACAGCTAAAAATAAAGGCTTTATTAACATTATATTTTTTTATGTTAGCTTTTAAAGCAAAACTTATAATATAAAACTTATATTTAGTTGCGTTATAACTATTATTATATTATAATAAATATACATATTAAGCATTAATAACTAATAGTATAATATATTAAAGTAGCTATTATAATAAAATAAAACTATAAAGTTTGCATATATTAAAAAATCATAAAGTTAATAAAGCTATATAGTATATTAAAAGCAAAAATATAAACTAAAGTAAAACTATAATAAAAATAAAAGTATTTAAGTAGCTAAAGTAATAAAAATAAAAGCTTGCAAGCATTAAACAATTATAAAGTTAATAAAGTATATATAGCATATAAAAAGCTAAAATATAAACTAAAGCAAAACTGTTTTAAAAATAAAAAATAAAAAATAAGTAATAAAAGTAGCAAAAGTAAAAGAAATAAATATAATAATAATAAAAGCAGTTAATAGTTTATATATTAGCTTTATTAGCTATAGCTAGTTCTATAACTAATTGTTAGCTATAAAGCATATATAATTACTTTAGCTATTATATTTAGCTAAAAAAATTATGTTTTTATATTTTTTATTTTTAATACAGAAAAGATATTAGCCTTTATAAAATTTCTAAAAGTTAATACTATACGCTAACAAGCTAATAATAAGTAATAAAAGCTAATAGTATTTTTAAAAATAAAAAATAAACTAGTAAATCTAGCATTAAAATTAATATTATTTATTAAATAAATAATTATATAAGTAAACAAACTTAAATTATTTTTTTAAAAGCCTTTAATGCGTTAATATTATTATTAATACTTATTAGTTGCTTTAAACTTGTTCTTTAAAAAGCTTTAGTAAAGTAAATATATAATTACTAAAACAAATAAATTGTTTTTTTGTTTTTACTTACTATAAACAATATTTAGCTATAAACAGTTATTAGATTAAAATCACTTAATCTTAATTAGCTTTATATATATTAAGCTTTAATAAGCTAATAGTTATTTATATTAAAAACTTACTATTAACTAGTACTTATAGTACATAAATGCTTATAATTAACTATTAAACTTTGTTATTTTAGTACTTTTAATGCTTAGTTTATAGCTTATATAATTAACTAATAAGTGCTTATATAATTAACTAATAAACATTTAAACTTAATTATTTTAGCACTTTTATGTAGTACTTAAGTAATATACTTTATATAATTAACTAATAAATGCTTACATTATTAATTAATAATGCTTTTATATGTTTTAGCACTTTTAGTATAGCTTGCATAATTAACTAATAAATGCTTATGTTATTAACTAGTAATATATGCCACTTTTTAAATACTTTTATATGTTTTAGCATTTTTAGTATAGCTTGCATAATTAACTAATAAATGCTTATATAATTAACTAGTAAATACTTATATAATTAACTAGTAAATGCTTATATAATTAATTAGTAAATACTTATAGCTTATATAATTAATACTAAACTTAGTTATTTTAGCACTTTTTAATGCTTAATTTATAGTTTTTACAATTAATTAATAAATGCCTACATACTTAATTAACTAATAAATGCCTTTATACTTAATTAATTATTAAACTAGCTAAGTGCACTACTAAGCTTAAATATTTTAGCTACATAATTAACTAATAAATAAGCAGTTATTAAAACTTTTTATTTTTTAATAAATAATGCTTATAAAGTTTTGCCTTGCTTTTAAATAATAGCTAATAATATATTATTAATTGCTTACGATATATTGTTTTTTTTTAAATTACGCTTAGAACATTTTATGCAAAATCTATTAAACTTATTTATAAAAGGATTAATTAGTTAGTTTGTAGTCTTAGCATATGCTAAGTTAAATTAAGACCTTTTATAATTAACCAGTAAATGCTTGCGCTACTATTTGCTTATTAAGTGCACTAAACTTAGTTATTTTAGCACTTTTATTTCAGCAATCTTAGAAATTTGTAGCACTATTAACTAATAAATGCATAGCTACTAAAACTTTTTATATTTTTTATAACATATTATTGCCTTTTAAATTATAACTTTTTATAAGATTTATTTATAAAAAGATTATATATAGTTAGTTATAATTTTAATCCTAGTGGTAAATAGCTAGCTTGCTATTATAGTTGCGCTAGTTATAAATATTTATAAATGTCCATAAATATTTACTTAAATATCTTTAAAAGCTTAATCCTTTAGTGTACTTAATCCTTTAATGTACTTAATCCCTTAGTATACTTTTTAATCCTTTAATGTCTTTAAGTTGCTTTTACTTTTTATAGGCCTTTATACTTAGTTATTTTAGCACTTTTATAATTAATTAATAAATGCTTATGCTATTATTTTAGTAGTTATTATAGCTTGCTAACTAAGTTATATATTAACACTTAATAGTGCTAAGTTTATAGCTTATATAATTAACTAATAAATGTATAACTATTAAAACCTTTTATATTTCTTATAATATATTATTGCCCTTTAAATTATAGTTTTATAAAACTTATTCATAAAGAGATTAATTAGTTACACTAAATTCCGGTAGTGGGTAGCTAGCCTGCTATTATGGCTATAAATACTAGTTATAAACACTCACTTAAATATCTTTAAAACTTTATTATATTTCACTAGTAACACTATAAAGTATAAATAAATGCTTTATACTTAATTCTTTAGTGTACTTAAACCTTTAATATACTTAATCCCTTAAAAGGCTTTAGTATATAAACTGTGATTTTTAGTATACTTAAGTGCTTTATACTTAATTCTTTAGAAAGCTTTAATATATTACTTATATATTAAAGTCTTTAGTACACTTAAGTGCCTTAATTCCTTAGTGTACTTAATCCCTTAAAAGGCTTTAGCATATAAATTATGGTCTTTAGTATATTTAAGTGCTTTATACTTAATCTTTTAAAAGGCTTTAGCATATTACTTATATATTAAAGTCTTTAATACATTTAAGTGCTTTAATTTTTTAGTATACTTAATTCCTTAAAAGGCTTTAGTATATAGATTATAGTTTTTAATACACTTAAGTGCTTTATACTTAATCCTTTAAAAAGCTTTAGTATATTATTTATACATTAAAGTCTTTAGTACACTTAAGTGCCTTAATTCCTTAGTATACTTATACCTTAAAAAGCTTTAACATATAAACTATAATTTTTAGTATACTTAAGTGCTTTAATTCTTTAATATACTTAATTCCTTAGAAAGCTTTAGTATATAAACTATAGTTTTAATATACTTAAGTACTTTATATTTAATTCCTTAATATATTTAATCCTTTAGTAATTATAACACATATAATAACTTACTTAATTATTATAGCCTTTATATTATAATAGCTATATTACATATTAATTAATTAAATTAATAATTATAGCTTTTTATATAATTACTAATTATACTTTATTTATAATAAACTTAGTATAATTAACTAATATAACTTTATAGTTTTAATATATATTAACATTAAAATTACTTAATTATTAGTATACGCTAAAAGTATTACTAGTAGTTTTAGCGCATATTTAAGTCTAGTTATAATAAAAATAAAACTTAGCTTATATTAAAATTTAGTAAATTTACTTTGCTTTAGTATATATAAGTTTACTAAATAAGCTTAAATATACTTTTATGTAGTATAATAATTAAAGCATATTTTATATTAATTAATAAAGTTAGCTTTTTTATATATTTACTAACCTTTGTTAGCTTTAAAACATAGCTTAAAGGTTTTTTTTATATGTTTACTATTGCTAAAAAAAAATTTATATAAAAATCAAATTATAATAACTTATAAAATAGCAATTTAAGCAAGTTTTAAAGAAGTTAAAACTTTAAAGCTAACTTTAACTTATAGTATTTCTTTATTAAAAATAAGCCAATAAAACATAAGCAAAATAAAGATATACTTACTATAATTTAATAGCTGCATACGTTTTACTATGTATATATAATTCCTTATTACTTGATTTACTTTAGACTTAATTTATTACTTATAGCAAAAAGTACAATTAAGGGTATTATTATATAAAGTATTTATAATAAAGTAAAACGTATAAGGTATTAATAAATAGAACTAATAAAGTGTAAACATATAGCATATATAAAGAGATAATATATAAAAAAATGCATATATATGTAATAAAACCTACTTAGCTATATTATAGCTATAGTGGCTTAGCTAGCTAAAGAAAATACGTATAAATTATAACAACATAACTAATTAATTAAACTAATATAAAAACATAATTAAACTAATGTAATAATACTATTATATTAATATAATAATATAATTAAACTAATATAATAATACTATTAAACTAGTGTAATAATATAATTAAACTAGTGTAATAATATTATTAAACTAATGTTATAACATAATTAAATAAAACAATATAACTAAATGAAATAATATAACTAAATAAAATAACATAACTAAACTAATGTAATAACATAACTTAACTAATATAACAATATAACTAAACTAATATAATAATATAGCTAAACAAAACAACAATATTTAAGGTTATATATTTTAATTAAGTAGCTTATTAGCTTAATTAATTAAGTTTTTCATATATTTTCTAAAATGTAAAAAAAGCTTATAAAATAGTTTTGTTTAAATTATTACGTAGATTTAAAAAATCTTTGCAAAATTATTGTAGTTTTTTTATATGTAGCTTTTAAGCTAGCAATATTTTATAACCTTTTAATCTTTATATAGTTTGCTTGCAAAGCTTTTAAATAATAGCTTTATTAAAAGTTTTGTATTAAACTAAAAGTTTAATTTAAAGCTTGTTAAAATTTTTAAGAAAGCTAATTAAAGATGTTATACTAAATATAATAAACAGCAGGTTGTTTTATATAAACTAGCTACGTGTTATATATACTTTAGCAGGCCACTATTCTTACGTATTATTTTGCATATTATTTTGCGCATTGTTTTATGTATTGTTTTACGTATTTTTTTAAGCATTGTTTTGCGCTTTAAACGTACTACTAGCTAAAAAGTTAAGCAACTAAGAGCTTGTAATACTAGGCCAAATGTGCTAAAAAATAAACAATTAACTTAATAAGCTAACGTTTATAGTTTGCTGCAAAATAAATAAGCTAGTATAAGAAAAATCTAGCGAAAAAAATAATAGTTTGTTAGCAAAAAATAATTTACTATTTAATAAATGCTGCTATAAAAAAAACTAGCTACTTTAGCTACTAGCTTTATTAAGCTTTAAAATAAACGCTTTATTTTATAACCTTTTGTTTAAGCTACTAGTTAATAGTAGCGCTAAGTTATAAACAAATTATAGCTTATTATTTAATATGTTATTTTATAAGTTTAGTAGCAAAAATAGTTTATTATTATTATTACTTAAGCTATTAAAAGCTTATTTTATATATTAATAAAAACTTAGTTTATTAAGTTCTTGTTTTATTTTTGCTATAATTTATAACTTATTAAAATTAATTATTATATATACGTTAAGCAAAAAACAGCTTTAAATAAAGAAATTATACTCTTGTTAAAACTAAAGAATAATAAAAAACATAGCTATAAAAACAAGATTTTTATATTATTAGTGCTTTGCTTAGTATACTGTTCTATAGTGTTATTAATACAAAAAAAAGGGTCTAAAAGCATAATTAAAAAGGCTTTATTAAAAGCACTTATTAATAGATAATTTAAAAGCAGTAAGCTAGCTATATACTAAGCAAGCTTATTATAGCTTTTATTAGCACAAAAAAAAAAGTTTAGAAATATAATTAAAAAAGCTTTATTAAAAGCACTTATTAATAAATAATTTACGTTTTTATAAGCAAGCTTACTATAGCTTTTACAAGTTAAAATAAAGTAAACACTATTTAAATCTAAAGAATTAACCTAGTATTAAACAATAGCTTTAATATATTTTGCTTTACTAGCTTTAAAGCTAATTTATTAGCTTGCAATAGCTAAATAGCTATACAAAATTTAAACTTTGCATTTTGTTTTTATTATGTTTGCTGCTTTTAGCTTATTTATTATAGTATTATAAAAGTATTAAAGTATTTAAAATTTATATATTATACGTTTAATTTTTATTATTTTAGCAAGCTTTTTATTGTTTATTAGCAAGTTTTATGCTATATGTTCTTTAATAAAAACTTCGCGTTTTTTAGTTAAAAGGTTTTATATAATCTAGCTAATTAAAAATAAATCGTTTTAAAAGTTTAGTAATAAGTTTGCTATAATAAATAATAAAAGCTTTTTGTACTAACAAACGTTAAAAATAAAAAAAGGAAAAAATTATAAACAAACAAAAAAAAAGAGAATTTAAAAGCAATAATACATTGGAAAAAAGCTAGCATACTAAACTAACTTATATATATATGTTTAAAAACCTTTTAAGTTATATATTAAATAAACTTGTATAAGTGCATATAGTACTATAAATATTTATTTTTATTTGCAACTAAATAAAAAGATTATTAAAAAACCAAAACTGTAATAAGTAATATATATTTATAGCTAAAAATATATAACAGCAGTAAAAAACATAAAATAAAAAATATGTATTATTAATTAATTAAATTAATATTAAAGCATAAAGCTAACTGTTTTATAGTTATTATTGTTTTCTTTTTGTAGTATTTTAGCATTATTACTATTACTGCTAATAAAATATTAATAGCATTAGCTAATTTTTGACTTTTAAACTTAACGCTTTTAATACTATTTATTACGCTGCAGTTCTTAAGGCAATAAAAAGCCTAGGTTTTTTATGCTGCATAATTTTATTGCACTATGCGCAAAGTATTAGCTATAATAGTTATATGCTTATATATAGTACTAACTATAAAAATTAACGCTATTTATTTGTTAGCGCTTAGCTAGCGCTAAGTACTAAATGCTATAAACTTAACTATAGTACTTAATTAAAACACGTGCTTAAAAATAGCTTTATTAATACAACAAGCTATATGTTTATATTTAAAGATTAGCTTAAAATCTACAAACAACTTAATAATAATAGCAAGCTTATTTAGCTTAATAATAGCAAGCTTTATATTTTAGTAAAACTTTTGCTTAAGCTAATACTTTAGTTTTATAAAAGCTTTTTATAATATAATGTTATTAAGCTTATTTTTTACGTTTAAAATTATATAAGCTATACTAGTAACACGTAGTGCTAAAAGAACATTATTACTAGTTTATACGTTTTATGCCTTTATAAGCAACTAGTTTTAAAAAAAAAACTTATATTTAAAATATTAATATTTTTTGCTAGCATTATAAAGCACGTTTTAAACCTTACGTATTTTTGTTTAAAAAGTTTTTATTGCTTTAGCCTTTTAATACTAAGTAATAATCTGCTAGCAAAAATTTATGTAGCTTTATTTTAATATTTGCTAGAAATAATAAAAGGCAGCACAATACTTATTAACAATATGCAACAAAAGTTATGCTGTTATATTAACGTAATAAAACCTAAAAACGTTAGCAAAAAAAGCAAAGTTATTATTATAAAAAGTAAAAAACTTAAATATAAAGGTATTATTAAGCAAATAAAAATATAGCAGTAAGTTTTATAACAATATTTTGTTAGTAATAAACAAGTTAAGCATAATTTTATATTTTAGTTAATATTATAAAACAAAAAACAAAAATAAAACTATAAAAACAATTATAAAGAAAAATTAAGTGTTATATATTTATATTAGTTAATTTTTAATAAATATGCATATTTAAAGAAAACTAATATAAAAGCTCCATATATAAAATTATATAAACTAACTAATTAATAAACTAATAAACTATAAACAATAAAACTATTATTATAAGTTAAGATTTGCACTTATATTTAGCAGTAATATAAGCAATAATTATAACTACTTTTATTTTTGCTTTTGTTTTTATTGCTTTTGTTTTTATTGTTATTATTTTTACTGTTTTTATTTATATTGTTTTTATTTATGTTGTTTTTATTTATGTTGCTTTTGTTTTTATTGCAATATTTCTTAAATTAGTTGTTTTAATTTTAGTGTTATTGCTAATACTAGTGCTAAAGCTAAAGCTAGAGCTAAAGTTAGTTATATTAATTAGCTAAAGCTTAGTTTAAAAGTTAAAGCATTTATTTGGTTTTTTAACTATTAGTTATAAGCTTTTATATTATATAAATAAAGCAATTTTTAGCTTATAATAAAAGCAAGCTTAAATTTTATAACTTTAAGTGTAGTGCAATAAAATGTAGTGTAATAAGCTTACAAAACATAAATTTTAAGGAACTTTATTGATTTTATATTATATTATTTTCTATATATATATTTTAAATACTATAGTTTTTATCTTATGTTTTACAAAAAATATATCTCACTTTATTAAGATCTCAGAAAACACCTAAAAGATAAAAAGTAAGTACATTAGGTTAGCTAACACTCTAGTTATAACTTTAGCTAATTTTAGTGTGGCAGCTACTAGTGTTGCGCTTAAGTGCGCAGCTAATATACATTTTATATAGGCCACCTTTTACACTATAATCTTAGGAAACAAAATCATGGTTTTATAGCAATAGCTAGCTAAACCACCTTTGCAACACTTAAAAAAATAGCAAAAATTATTTAGCACTAATATATAATAGCCTTAATACACATGTAACGTTTTTATAAAATTTTATTTTTGTAATATACTTAAGTATTTATAAAGAAATAAATATATTAAGTAAGCTAATACTTAATTATAACCCCTGCTAATTTTAATGTAATAGCTATTAATACTACGTGTAGCTAATGTATTTATGTAGTTATAAGCCACCCTTTAATAACGTTTTATAAAAAATCATTTTGCATAATATTTGCTAGCTTTATTATAATAAGGTTTATTAAATTTATACGTATTATGCTTAAATATAATTTTTATAGCGCTACTAAGTAACATATTTCTTATAGTTTATCTTTAATACTATAGTTAGCATACTTTTTTTATATATAGCTTTATAATGCAGCAACTTTATTAAAGCTCTTAATTTAGCTATATAGCTAGCAAACAATAGCTAAGCAGCAAAAGCTACTACTGTTTACTAGTAATATAGTTTAATCGCAAAGTTTTAAACAAATAGCCGCGTTATAAAGTATAAATCTTAAAAGAAATTAACTTTTAAACGTAAAGTATTAATGCTATAGCAGCTAACTAAATAAAAATTATAAAAGGCTATATAAATTCTACAAAACAAAGATTTAAATAATATATGCTTTAAACATTATAAAAAATGCATGCTATATAATAATAAAACTATTAGTTATTTTGTAGCATTGTTATTAATAAAAAAAAGCAAAACTTATTTGCATTAAGTATAGCAAGTTATAAAAAAAGCACTTTAGCAAAACTTTGCAACTTTAACTACGTAAAAAAAATGCTTGTTTTTAACATGCTTGCTAATTTATATTATAATAAGCTAATTTTAAAACAAGGTAAAAAAAGTTAATGCATAAAAAGTTGTAGCATTAATATAACTTGTTGTTTTATTAATATAAGCTTACTTTAAAAAAGTTATTTAGCTAAATGCTTATTTGTAGCTATTTAGCAAACTATGCAATTATATAAGCTATTATAGTAATATAGTTGTTATATTTATATATTTAGCTTGTTATTAAATCAATGTTTTAATAATTAATATTTGTAGTAATTAACATTTATAGTAATATTTAGCAATATACTAAATAATTTAAATTAATAAAAGAGGTATTTTTAAAAATTAATAGCTTTGCAAGTATTTTAAGCTTTAGTGCTTATTAGTTTTATAGCTAAATAATGCACGTGCTAAAATAAGTTGTTTTAACTCCTTAAAATGCCATAGTTTTACTTATAAATGCGTTTATAAAGTTTTTATTGTCCTTAAATAGCCACTAGAAGCTTTTTTGCTAACCAGGGTATTTTTTAAACAAGGGCACATTATACGTTAGCATAATATCTTAAAACTAACCTTGCTTAAGCTATTGTTTTATACTAAGATTTATAGGGTTAAATAGTCCGTTCCTGGCATATAATAATTATAAGATAAAAGTTGTTGCTAAAAGTTCAAATAAATGCAAAGATAGCCTGTTATAAATCAATGGTAAAAGCTAGAGCTAATTAAAAAGCATTTAATTCTCTGCTAATAATAATAAAAGCTAAAGTTAGCTAAAAGGCATTTAGTTTTTTGCTAATAATAATAAAAGCTAAAGTTAGCTAAAAAGCATTTAATTCTTTGTTAGCATTACTTCGGCTATTATAAAATGCTTTAATAATAATAAATCATTATAACTTATTATTAACTTACATTAAAAAGCTAGTTAGCAAAGGTTAAATTTATGTTCTTAAATATTTTTACCTTAATAATAAACATTAATACTATTCCAGGTTTTTTTTATTAATGTTTTATTTATATATATTGTTTAAAGTTTTAAGCTTGCTTAAAAACTTAACTATATAGTATACTATTAATTAACAAAGTACATTAATAGCTTTAATTTTCTAGTATTAACTTTTAGCTAGTTATAAACTAATTACTTTGCTTATTTATAATAAAAATTAAAGGTAAAAACTAGTTATAATACTAAAAGTAATTATAATAGTGGTAAACAAGTTTAATGATAAACTAAAGCTTTTTAGTTTAGTAAAACAATTATTAAGCAATTATTAAAGCACTTATTATTAAGCCACGCTATTATTAAAACATACTGTTATTAAAGTATATTATTATTAAGCCATGCTATTATTAAAACACACCGTTAATACCCCTAATAACGGTATACCTTAATAACAATATGTTTTAACAATAGCGTGGCTTAATAATGAGTGCTTTAATAACAGGTGTTTTAATAATAAGGTACCTTAATAAAGGTATGCCTTAATAACACAGCATGCCTTAATAATAGCATGCCTTAATGAGGTGCCTTAATAATTAATAAGCACACTATTATTAAGGCATCCTTTTTATTATTAAAGCACACTATTAAAGCATGCTATTATTAGTAGCTAAAACAGCATATATATATATTTGTTTAAGTATAGTGTTAACTATATAATTATATACCTTAAGCATGTTATGTAGTATAAGCAACGCTTAAAACTAAACGATATATTGTTATATATAATAAGATTAAACCTTATGTAATAACATCCCTTTTATACCTTTACAACCTTATAAAATATCATCTTTAGGATTACTTTTACTTATTATCTTTAGACTACATAATACCTTAGTCCACGCACGTGCGGCCTGATCAACCGTCGCGATGTACGGGCTAGGGGATTGGCAGACACCATAAAACCGCCAACCAATGCTTGCTCTCTCAGCCAACCAATCAGCTCGCTTTCATACCTCCAACCAGCACGCTTTCAACCAATCAGCGCGCTTTCAATCAATCAGCTCAATTTCAAACCAATCAGCTCGATTTCAACCAATCAGCTCAATTTCAAACCATCAGCTCGTTTTCAACCCACTAGCCTGCCGAACAGATGCGGCGTCTTGTTAAGATATGCACGCAGTATGCCTTCCACAACTAGCAGCAGCTGTATTTTCAGACGTCCTCAAAAAAACACTCCATATTTACCTCACTACATGCTACAGTAAGACCAATTCACTCCCGTTTTAGCTAGTCCCTGACTAATTGTCTGTTCAATAGATAAATACTGAATACCAACCGTTACATATGCGTCTATGGGAAACAGGGTGGGCAACCGAAACAGAGGGAGAAACTAGGACGGAATGCAAGGAACAAAACCTAGGTACCTAGGTAGTTAGTAGATGTGACCCTATGTTGTGGAGAAGCTAAAAGGTTGTCTGGCCTGGCCACCCAGCACAACCTGGAAGCTTTTCCATAAGGCATCTAGCCTGGCCCGCTAGATGTCTTACAGTAGGTACAACATATGTCATAGTTCAATAACAACAGAATTTATGGCGTACCTATATGCACTACAGAATTTTCTACGATACATTTCAAGACAACATGTAGCAAGTAAACTACAGAGCTCTATCTGCAGCTAGGCACTAGAGACAATATGACAGCACATCTATGAAGGAGCGAGGTACCTAGGTATTTAATTTTGCCCCGATGAGTTTTGTTGGAAGGAGTGCTTGGCTCGATCTTATGATTGTACTGCAAACAACCTACTTAGCCTGTTGACATGTTTATCCTTAAGTGCACCGTAAGATCAATTGCGCTGTGATTTATTATGTGTATCTTAGATCCCCCTGATGTATGTATATTTTAATATGCTGTTACTAATACTAACAGTTTATAAGTAGTTTATAGAAAACCTTTCCTTTTGGTTTTTGCTAGGATTTAGTTTTATTTATAGTGCAAGCAGCTAAAATTAGCTTAGCTTACTAATACGAAAGCATAACTACAAATAGTTAAAACATAGCGCTTAAATAAATTATTTATTGTTATATATAAAACAAGTTATAATAAACAGTATTATTTTATTATATTTTTTAAAATTAAAAACAGCTTATATTTTAAGCTTAGCTAGTTTATAAAGCAAAGAATTATTACTATAAAGCTTACTTAAAGCAAACATTAAATTATATAACTAAACTAAACTATTACCTAAATATAAAACAATTAAAACAGCAATAAAACAAAGGTAAACGTAGCAGCTATAATATAGGCTAGAAGTATTTCTAAAGCATAGCTAGATAATGTTTATAAGGTTAAACCGTATGTTCCGCGAGGTTAAGGCGAGATTAAACAGCAACTCCATACACCAGATAGCCCTCAAAAGGACAACAATCAGCAACTTAATACACCCTTATCTCCTTGCTTACTGGATTATCCCATTAAAGCTTCCTATCATCAAGACCAAGGCTTATCCACCAAGGGTAAGGATTATGATAATAATGACCCTTTTACCAAGGGAGACGGTCATGATGATAATGGCCCTTCCACTAAAAAAGATGAAGGTCATAGGGACTCTTCCACCAAGGAAAACGAAGGTCATAGGGACCCTTCTACTAAGGAAGACAAAGTTCATAGGGACCCTTCCACCAAGAAAAACGAAGGTCATAAGGACCCTTCTACTAAGGAAGACGAAGGTCATAAGGACCCTTCCACCAAGGAAGACAAAGTTTATAAGGACCCTTTTACCAAGGAAGACGAAGGTCATGGGGATAATGACCCGCAAAGTAACAAACAGCAACTTAATACACCCTTATTTTTTTGCCTACCGGATCATCCCATTTAGGCTTTCTATCATTAAGCCTCCTATTATTAAGACCAGGGCTTATCCACCAAGGGAAACAGTCATAATAATAATGACCTTATCAAGCAATTCAACGAAGCTCTTTCTTTTTAGAGAGCCAAAGGTCAAAAGCGAGCTGTTAATAAACCTCCAGATCTTAACTCTAGTCCCGTAGTACGTTTAACATCTGTTGCATCTTCTTTATCCGACTTGCTTGATTTGTATAGCTCTTACCATCCTTCAAGTGTCACGCCTCAGATATTTCCAGACGATAGCCTTGAGCAGCCTTTCTTGTCCCATGTTTCCCATGAGCCTCGTCGAATATCTGGCCAGCAAAGTGATAGCCAAGAGCCTCGTCAAATGTTTAGCCAGCAAAGCAATAGCGGCGTGTCCTATGTTTTCCAGGAGCCTCGTCGAATATTTGGCCAGCAAAGTAATAGCGGTGGCAGCAAAACTGCTAAACAAATTAACAGCAAAGCTGACTCCTATTGCTTGTCATTTGTTTTAGCTGCAACTAGTCTCCCACTTACTCTACGTATTCAAAACGAGAACAAACAACCTTTAGCGCTTCCACTATATAAACTAAAACCCAGTGGCTTTATCTAGTTGCAACAATAGAAATGCAGCTTAAGTGCACAATTACTAAAAATAAACAGCATTTTAAGTAGCACTAATATAGAACTAAAAACCAGTATATTGCAAGTAATTTTAAAGCTTTAATAATAATACAAGTTATTTATAGCTTAAATTAATCTAAAAATAGCTTAAAATATAATAAATAAGTAGATTTTTTAAAGATTAGTTATATTATAACTAGCTCAAGAAATAATAGTTGCTAAAATAAACTATATAAAAGTTTCCTTTAATGAATAACTTATAGCAGCGTTAATTAAGGTGTTTAGTTTATATAACAAAAATAAAAAACAATAAACCATTATTAAATAAGTGTTTTAAGCAAAAACTCCTTATACTTAGTTAAGCATAGCTTTATTGCTTATTAAATATAGCTTTGTTGCTTAATTATTTATAATATATACCTAATATATAAACTATAAATTCCTTGCATATTTTCACTACATATATATTTTTACTTAATACTACACGTATATTTTTATTTAACACTACGCATACATTTTTATTTAACGCTATATAATACATATAATAATGCAACTATTATTACGCTTTATATGCAAAGTACACCTTTTTATATTAAATATTATAGCTATATTATGCTATTTGTTTGTTTTACTAGTTTTTAATAGTAAATTAACACTTTTGTTTTATTAGCAGTATATTAATATTAAATAATATAAATATTTACTTTAGCTGCTTTTACTGCAACATTAAAATTGCTAAAAGCAACTTAAACGCTAATGTTTATTTTTATTTAAGTGTTTTTTAGTTTGCTACTTTTATTGAAATATTGTTTGCTTATTAAAATACGTATTAATAACTTATAAAAAAGTCCGCATTTAAAGCAAAGCTAAGCTTACTTAGTGCAGCTATATAAGCTTTTTAGTTCTCTTGTTTTAAAAACAAATATAACAAAATACTTAAAAATAAAAAGTTGTTTTTTAACCTCTAATATTTTAAATAATACCTGCTACTAAAAATAAAATAACTATAAAGGTATTATATAATATTTGCTAGTGCATAAAGCACTTAATATATAATGTATTTACTAGTGTTGCTTTTTTAATTGTTCGTAAATATATACTTTAGCTAATTACTTAATAAAAAATAGCTATTATACTATTTTAAGTACGCGTTATTTTATTATTACTGCTTGTTACCTTTTTTCCCTTTTATTTTTCTTTTTTTCTTTTATTTTACTACTTGCAAAAAACAGCAAAACTTAGCTACTATAACGTTTTGCAAACTTATTTACCTTTGTTAACTATTTCTATTGCCAATATGCAAACTCCACGGTTTATACGGTTGACTAACAAGAGCGGCTCTGGCTTTTCACCTAATACCCCTAAACAAAAAGAAACGCCGACTCTTCAGCCAACCCTTCTGAAAACACTGACTCCTCAGAAGCTAGATACCCCCGAGGAGACACATATTTCCGAGAAAACACATGCCCCCGAGAAGACACATGCCCCTAAGAAAACACATGCCCCCAAGAAGACACATGCCCCCGAGAAGACACATGCCCCCGAAAAGACACATGCCTCCGAGAAGACACATGCCCCCGAGAAAACACATGCCCCCGAGAAGACACATGCTGCTAAAACACATGCTCCTAAAAACACTACCTTTACTCTTTCTACTTTTTCCAAGATCATTAGCATGTTAAAAAACAGCAAAGTATGTTTTCTGTTCGTTAAAAAAGTTATAAGTATACTTAATAAAATAAACAACCTAATTAAAACTATTATAGATATATTTTAAAAAGTAGTATGCTATTAAAACAGCATTAAAGATTTTTAAATATAAGTATTTTATTTATAAAACTTAGCTTTAAATAAAAAGCTATAAAAAAGCAAGTATAATATTTTTAAATAATAAATAAAAAAGTTATATAATAAGATATGCAAAAATATTACAAATAAAAAACAAAAAATTAAAAACTAAAAAGCAAAAGCAGTTAGATTTTTAATTATGCTAAATGCTTTAAGCTTGCAGTTTTAGCACTTAATTAAGTTAAAATTTTGCAACTTTTTTAATAAACTTTAAAACTAAATAATATAAAATAATATAAGCTATTTATTTGCTGTAGCATTATTAAATATATAAACATATTATTAAATTGCGCTAAGTGCTATTAAAAAGCAAAGCATCTAAAAAACTTTTAATATATAAATAATTAATATAAAGAGCTTTAATAGTATTATTTACTACAAATTAACTAAAAAAAAAATAAAAGCAGCTTAAGTAATAATTAGCTTACATAAGTTCTTAATAAGCAAGCTATTTATACTAAAGCTAGTTAAAAATAAAAAATTTAATAAGGCTATTAAATTATTTAAAATAAACAAACAAGCAATTAAACAGCAGTTTTTTTTCGCTAAAGCTAACTTATTTAAAATTAAAAACAGCAGTAATATAACATCTTAAAAAAAGCCTATGTTTATAAAGCTTAACACATTTAAATTTATAACTAAATGTTTTTGCAAAGCTACTATTTTATTAAACCTAAAAACAGCTTTTAATAAAATATATTAATTAATAAAATATAATATTTTAAAGCCTTTTTTAAACATAGTAGCAAAAATAAAAAAAGCAATATATATATATTATTACTAAATTTAGTTAATATATAGCTTTAGCATAAAACAATTAAAGCGCAAGTTAAACTTTAACTATTTAATTAAAAAAATAACTAATTGTATATATAAACTAAAAATGCAGGTAAACAAAAAGCTTAATGCAAAAAAAGACTTTTTTAACATAAAAAAAAGCCTGGTTTTTTTTTAAAACAATTTTAGCTTAATTAAGGTTTTTAAGCAAAAAGCTTTAAATTAACTAGCTAGCAATAATACAAAACAGTAAAAATATATATGTACTTAAAAAACAAAATAATTAAAAGATATAATATAATATAACTATTAAGTTAGTAAATATAAATACTAATATTGTTAATTTTATAATAATAACATTGTTTTATGCAATAATAATATAATTATAACGCTAAATATATTATTAGCTTAGCTTTATAATAGCTTTAAAATGCCTTTTGTTTTTAAAGCTCTTTAAGTAAACCTAAATAATAACTTTTAGTCTTTAAACAAGGTTATATATATTTAAAAAGTTAGCCTAGTTTTTTTAACCACTATATAAAATATATTTAATTTAATAATTAATTAAGTAGCTATTTTGTTTTGCTTAAATTTAAAGCTTATGCTATAACATATTAAAAAAAAAGTTATAAATATTTATAATGTTAATTTTTTTTTGCTTAGCATATATAGCTAACGTTAAGTTATTTAAATTTAGGATAAATATGTTTTGCTTTTTAAACTGTTTTTTTAATGAGCTAATTATAGCACGTATGCTACACAAAAAGCCTTAGCTGCTAGTTTAATACTGCTTAAACCTAGCATTTAAAAAAGCTTTAATAGCTGCATTAATAACTGCATAATCTTAATATAAGCTAATTTACTTAATATTATAGCTTGTATGCTATTTAGTTTAATTAACTAAGTTAAATAGCTTTATAACTAGTTTTAAAGGTTAAAAGTCTTTTGAGAGCCTAACAGTGATTTTTGTTTGCTTGCGTTTTAAAAAAGGCTCTTTGTGAGGTAAGAACTTTAAGTTTAACTTTTTTCTTAAGTTAGACTTTGTTTTTAAGTTAAACTTTAACTTGTGCTGCTTAACCGGTTTCCTTTATATGCTTTTGTATTAAAACTTAATGTATTAACTAAGATTTGTTTAAAATAAAAAGGTTTTGTTATACTTATTGCAGTAATGCAAGCATTTCTTAAGGTATATAGCGCAAGTATGCTAATTAAGATCTTTTTTCTTTGCAAAAGTTATAATACACTTATTGTAGCTATATAAGTGTTCTTTAAAGTATACAGCATAATTATGCTAATTAAAATAATCCTTTTATGCAAAAGTTAAAATATATTTATTATAGCTATATAAGCGTTCTTTAAAATATATAGCATAAATATGCTAATTAAGATCTGCTTTTTATATAAAGGTTAAAATACACTTATTATAGCTATATAAGCATTCCTTAAAGTGTATAGCGCAATTATGCTAATTAAAATGGTTTTTTTATGCAAAAGTTAAAATATATTTATTATAGCTATATAAGCATTCCTTAAAGTATATAATGCAAATATGCTAATTAAGATTTTTTTTCTTTGCAAAAGTTAAGTTATATTTATTGCAGCAATGCAAGCGTTCTTTAAAGTATATAGCTTAAATATACTGCTTAAAATATAATTTATTTATAAAATATTGCTTTTATATATACAGGTTGCAATCTTTAATTAAGCATAAAAAACTATTTTAATAATTTTTAATTTTATTGTTGTTTAGTTTTAAATAGTTATATTGCTTATAAAAGCAATAAGTTTTGCTTAAAAAAAACTTATTTAAGCACTTTTAGTAGTTATATATACTGCTTAAAAAATAATAGTTATATTTATAACATATAAGCATATTTACTAAAAGCTAAAACATATTACATTTTAAATATAAAAAGTTATAGCTGCTATTTTTAATTTATAGTTTAACTAAAAGCAAAGCACTTTTTAAAAACATTAGCTAAAAGCATTTTATATTTTGTAGCTTTAAATAAATACTTTAGACTTTATTACTTATAGTATTATAAAGCATAATAAGTAAGCTATTTTATAAAATTAACTGCAATATTATATTTATGTTTATTATAACATAAAAATTAAACATTTTTTACGTATAATTAGCAGTAGTAATAATAAACTTTATAGTTAAGTAATTCTTATTTTAGCTTAAAATAAAATTAAAGTTATAATTGTTTAAAGCATTTTAATATTTTGTTTTTATTATAATACTATATTGCAAACATTTTTTTATAGTTACTTTTATTAAGTAATAAATAAAAAGAACTATTAAAAAGCTTATTAAATTAAAATTTAGCTTAAACTTAAGCTTTTTAGTACTTAAATAAAAGTAGTTCTTTTTTAGGTTTTATAGCTTATAGCATAGTTTATAAGCAATTTTAAATAAAAACTGCTTAAGCGTTAAGTTCTTTTTGTTAACATTTAAGTTTATTGCATTTTAGTTACATTTTTATAGCATATTAAATTATAATTATGCTTACTATAAAATAGTATTATTGTTTTAGAATATTTTCTAAACAAAAAGAACGCTTTAAGTATAAAACAAATAAAAAACCTTTTTTTTAAACTAATTAATTAATAAAATAATAAGATAATTATTAAACTTATATTAGCTAATATTATATTTTATAGCAATTTAAATTAAAGTGCTATATATATAGTTATAAAGGCGTTAGTTAAACTAGTAATATTTTAAGCAGTAAAAAAAGTTCTAATAAACTATAAGCTACTTAAATAAGGATTTTTTTAGTAAATGCAAGTTTTATTATAATAATAGCTTTTTAACAAGATTTAAATATATATTAGTTTATAGTATGTTAAAAAGTTCCTTAAAACGCTTATTACTATTATTAATAATCTTTTTAAACTAATAAAGCTGCTGTTTATAAGTTAACCTTATACTAAAAATTAAGTAAATTATATTATAGTTTATAAAAGCATTAAATAAGTATTTAAGCTTAAGTTCTTTAGTTTTAAAGTTTTTTTTATTATAATAAGTACGTAACCATTGTTTTAATAATAGTAAAACAACTAAAACTATACGTTGTTTTATAAAGTTTATATTAATAAACGTTATAAATAAGTTATTAAGCGTATAGTTTGCTAATATTGCATAGTTATTATTATTAATAATAAAGAGTTTTATGTAGTTATATGCTGCATTTAAAGAAAAGCTAAAAAAGCCAAGGTTAAACTATAATTAAAGCTTTGTTTAATTACAAAATCCAGTAAATATATTTTTATTTTTGGATTTCTTAAAGAAATTAAGCATATTTTTAATTGTTTTGCTAATATATTGTTTAAATGCTTTTTTATTAGCATAAAATAACTAGCTAAGCTTTTTAAAGTAGTTTTAGCATTCTTTTAATATTTTTTTTTAGATTATGCTTTATACTATAGATTTAAAGAGAACTTTAAGTATTTAAGTTATATAAGCAGAGTTTAAAAAAGCCACTTTTAGTACTACTTAAAAATAACCGTAGTTATTTTAAACCTGGTTGCCTTTTTTGCAAATAATAATACTATTGTTTAACTTAGCTTTTTTAGCACTAATTAACTTATAAATAAAAGCAAAAGCTTTATTTAAATTTAGAGTTCTAACATTATAATAATAACTATAATTAGTATTATGTTTTTTAGCGTTAACTAACTTATAGTTAAAAGTAAAAACTTTGTATTTAAGCTTCTTTAAATCTAGAGTTTTAATATTATAATAACTATAATTAGTGTTGTATTTTTTAGCATACTTATACTTAAATCCCTTTAAATCTAAAGTCTTAATATTATTATAGTTATTATAATTAGGTTTATTGCTGTTTTTAATAAGCTGTTTTAGTTTATTTTTAGCAGCAAGCATGTTTTAGTTTTTTATTTTCTTAGTAAGCTAAATGTATATAGCTAAATAAATAAAAGCGTTATTAGGGCTAAAAGGGAAAAAACAAGGGTATTGCTTCGTTAACGTATAGTAGCAAAATAAAATGTTAAAAGTAGCAAGTTTAATATTACCACTTAATAAATAGCTAAAATGTTAAAGGTATAATAAATAAAAAGTTAAGCTATTTAACTTACTTAACAAAAAGCAAAGTATAAAATAAGTATAAACTAGCAAAAATAAACAAACTAGCAAAAATAAAGACTAGTAAAAATAAACAAACTAGCAAAAATAAACAAACTAGCAAAAATAAACAAACTAATAAAAATATATAAACTAGCAAAAATATATATAAGTTAAAACTAATATAAGCTAATTAAGTAAAAGGTTTAAGTAAACTTATTAACTAAAAAAAATGTTGCTAATACATTTATTAATAAAAAAACACTTGTAAACTAAAAAGATTTTTGCTAATATACTTATTAATAAAAAAACATATATAAACTAAAAAATGCGTTGCTAAAAACCTTTTAATTAAAAGGATTATTACTAATATACCTATTAACTAAAAAACATTTATAAACTAAAAAATATATCGTTAAAAACTTATTAACTAAAAGAATTATTATTAATATATCTATAAACCAAAAAATATATTACTAAAAACTTGTTATTAAAAGATATATTAGCTAAAAAACGCATAACTAAAAAATGTATAAAATATAAAACGCATTAATTTAAATAATATATTAAAAAAGCTTTAAGCTTAAAATATTTATAAGCAAAGATTATAATACTAAAGCAACTATAAAAAATAAGTACTTAAGCCTTTATTATTATAAAGCTGCAAAAACTAAAAAGTTTAACTTATATATAGTTATAGCTTAATTAAAAAATATTTATATATACATTTTATTTATATAACATTATATATTATTTATTTATAGCATAACATAAACTATATTTAAAAGCTTTTTATACTTTTTTTTAGCTTTTTAGCTAAAGTTATTATTTTTTTTTTTAAAATTAAAGGTTTGCAAAAATACGCAAATTAGTTAAGCTTAAAGATGTTATGTAGTATAGCTTACATAGCTATTTTTATAGCACTTATTACATTTAAGCAGCATTTAAACAGTTATTAAAATATTAAAAATAAATTAATTAATGTTTTTAGTTATTATATAAGCAACATAAATAAAACAATAAAAAAACGCATTATACGCTTTTATACACTTAATAATGTTAAAACAGCTGTAGGCCTTATATAATAGTACTTAAAAGTAAACTAAGCAATATATTAAATATTTCTTAAAATTTTAGCTAATAAAATAAAATAAGAACGGTTTCCTTTTATAAAATAAGTAATTATACCTTAAGGCTAAAATAACAACAGCAATAATAATAATAGTAATAATAATAACAGCAATAATAATAAAACAAAATCTAACAATAAAACAAAATTTAAACAATAAAGCTAAATCTAATAATGAAACTAAATCTAATAATAAAACTAAAAATAACAGCAGTATTAACAATAATAATACTAATAATAGTAATATTAACAATAATAGTAATACTAAAAATAAAAGCAACTTATATATTATATTTAAGCGCTTAGCAAGCTAAAAGTTTAGCTAAAATAAAAATATATCTTAAACAAAAAAACAAGCTTGCTTAATTTTAAATAAACTTAAGTTTAAAAAACGCTAATATATAATAACACTAATTATTATTTAAAGTTTTATACTTTTTTATTAAAAGCTATAAAATTAATTGCTTATAATTTACATTAAGTTATATTATATATATATATAATTATAACATAAATACTTAAATAAGTTTACTTTATATATATATATATATATATATGCTAAAGTAAATAATGCTACCTTTAATTAATTAATTAAAGTTAATTAGTTAAGTTATTAAAACTAACTTATAGTAGCTAGCTGTATTTAATTAGCTTAATTTAATATGCTTCTTTAATTAAAGCGCTATAAATTTTTTAATTACTAAAATTAAAACTACTTTAAAACTTACTGTTTTTAGTGTTTTATAAGCTATAAATTCAAAAATTCTATACAAATATTTTTTTAGGATTAATAAACTTATATAAAACTCTTTATATTTATGTTTTAAAGCTAACAAAAATCAATAAATATATAAAAAAATTAACTTTAATTAATTAACAAAGTTATGCTTAATAGTTATAAAGCATATTAAGCTTATTTAATAAACTAAACGTAGTATTAAAACGTGTTAAGTTTACTAAATCTTAGTTTATATTAAGTTTTACTTTTATTACAAATAAACTTTAGCGTAATTAATAATTACTAAAATTAAGTAATTTTAATTAACTAATTAGCTAACTGTATTAAGTTTACTATATATAGCAATTACGCAAAAAGCTATAGCTACTAAAATTAAGTAATTTTAATTTTAGCATATATTAAGCTAACTACATTAAGTTTATTATACAAAGAGCTATAGCTACTTATTTACTTACTTATATACTACACTAATTAAACTAATCTTAATTGCAAATTAGTTTAATATATAACTATTAATATTTAAGGGCATTTATATATTACCTAGTAATAAAAAAGTAATAATATATTATAAGCTATTATTAATATAAAAAGTTTTAGTAATTGTATATTTATTAGTTAACTATGCAAGCTATAAATTAAGCACTAGGAGTATAAAAGCATTTATTAGTTAATTATTATGTAAGCTATAAACTAAGCACTAAGGAGTGCAGTTAATTATGCAAGCTATAAACTAAGCGTATTAGTTAATTATATAAGCATTTATTAATTAATTGCGTAAGCTATGCTAAGATATATAGATAAAAGGTAACAACTACTGCGCAGGCATTAAAACCAATGAATTTGCGGTTAAGCTAATAATGCTAGTCCTAAAGGACATGCGGGCTACAAACAAAGCACTAAGCTGTGCTAAGATAACGTTAATTGTATAGGCTGTAAGCATTTATTGGTTAATTATGTGGGCATTTGTTAGTTAATATGTAGGCATTTATTAGTTAATTATATAAGCATTTACTAGTTAATTATGCAAGCTATACTAAAACATATAAAAGCATACAAAAAGCTACGCAAGCATTTATTAGTTAATTATGTAAGCTATAAATAAAGCATTAAGCTATGCTAAAATAACGTTAATTATATAAGCTATAAGCATTTATAAGTTAATTATATATATATAAGCATTTATTAGCAATTGCGTAAGCTATGCTAAAAGCATACAAAAAGTAGAAAATAAAGCACTAAGAAGTGCTAAAATAACTAAAACTAGTAATTAATTATATAAGCATTTACTAGTTAATTAAATATATAAATAAAGCATTAAAAAGTGCTAAAATAACTAAATTTAGTAGTATACTTAATATTTATTAGTTAATTATATAAGCTGCAAATAAAGCACTAAAAAATGTTAAAATATATAAAAAGTAGTAATAATTGTACATTTATTAGTTAGTTATATAAGCATTTATCGGTTAATTATATAAGCTATAAACTAAAACTAGAAGTGCTAAAATAACTAAGTTTAGTAGTTAATTATATAAGCTATAAATATTTATTAATTAATTATGCAAGCTATACTAAAAGTGCTAATATAACTAAGTTTAAATGTTTGTTAATTAATTATATAAGCATTTATTAGTTAACTATAAAAGCTATAAACTAAGCACTAAAAGTGCTAAAATATATAAAAGTATTAAATACTTACTATATATAAAAAGCAGTAAACATTTACTACTTATAGTTAATTATGTAAGCATTTATAAACAAGTATATATAAATAAGCACTAAAGTGCTAACTTAGCTAGCTTAACAATTAATTAAGTATAAAGGCATTTATTAATATTAGTTAATTAAGAACTAAGTATATAAACTATGGGCTAAGGTTAAGTTTAGCAAGGTTAATTGTATTAAAAGTGCTAAAATAACTAAATATCTTTATATATTAAATATTTTAATTAGTATACTTTTAAAAAGTCTTTTAAAAGCTTATTTATATATTTATGTTTTTAGCAAATAATATTAAAAACTAATACTAGTTCTATTAAGTTATCTTTATAATAATTAAAGCTATATTTTTTATATTTAACTATTTTAAGAGATTTACTATTTAAGATATAATGTGTTAAATTATTGCTAAAGGTTTATAGTTTAATGTTAAACTTAAAATAAAAAAGTAATTATTAAACTATATAAACTTGCTTAAATAAAAAAACAATAATAAAATAGCAGCAAAAAAAAATATACGCTAAAAACTATTTATAAGCATATAAGCAGTTTTTATATAGCATATATTTACTTTATTAAACTAATAAGCTTTTTAAATATATAAAAACTTAATAAAGATATGTTTTGTTTTATAATAATAATTAGCTTTTTTAGTAAATTAAGTTTATTATGCTTTAATGCTTACACTTAATTTAATAATAAATTATAGCTGCAAACAATAACTAACTTAAAAAAATCAAAGTTTTTTAAAAAATACTAAAGATCTTTTATTATTACTACTATTATTACTACTATTATTATTATTACTACTACATTAATAACTAATTATTTATATATATTAAGGCTTTATAAATAAACTTAATTTTTTTAGCTAAATATAATAGCTTAAATAATAATTATATGTAGTTTATGCTTATTAATATTGCAGTATATAGCTTTTCTTTAAGTGTTTTAATACTTAATATTTCTTTTTATTAGCATGCAAGTTTTAGCTTAAGTTATATAAGGCTATAATGTAATATATAGCTTTCCTTTAAGTGTTTTTATGTTTTTTTGCTAGCAGTATATAGTTTTTTTTTAGGTATTTTAGTATGCTTTTTTTTGTTAGCGTGCTAATTTTAGCTTAAGTTATATAAAGCTGCAATATATAGTTTTCCTTTAAGTATTTATGCCTTTTTTTGTTAGCAGTATATAGTTTTTCTTTAAGTATTTATGCTTTATTAGCAATATATATGTTTTTTTTTAAGTATTAATGCTTTTTTTTGCGTTTTTTATTTATTTTGCAGCAAAAAACAAACTAAAAAGTTTATATTTTAGCTGCTTAATTATAAATAACTTTTTAAGCAAAACTAACTTTTATAAATAAGCAGCTTAAAATTTAAATATTTTATTAAGTTTTAACTTTTTTTATTACTACTATTATATTATTATTGTTTATTATTTTTTTTTACTTTATATTATTTTGTAAGTATAATAGTTTAAAAATAACTATAGCAAATATAATTTTATAAAAAACTATTAATACTACTATTTATATTAGTAAAATAAAAATCATTTATATAATTGTTATATGTTTACTTTATTATTTATATGCTAACTAAAAGCTTTATATAGTTTATAATAGCACTTTTTAAGATTTTTTTTGTTTAAAAAAAAAAAAAGTATATAATAGCAGTTTTTAAGCATTAGTTTTTAATTAACTAAACAACATTGCTTTTATTTTTAATAATATTAACGTTATACTTAATATAAAGCTTAAGTTAATTACTTATTATAAATTTATTAAAAATAAGTTTTTTAGCGCAGTACATAATGCATTAGCTTAGTTTTTATAAAACATATATGTTTTTAAGTTTAAAGTTTATTATGTAAGCTGTTAATTCTACTATAATAAAAATAACAAAAAGCTTACTAAAGTTTATGCAAAAGCGTACGCTTAAGTTAAAAAAAAAAAAACTTAAAACATTAAATGCATAGTAAACAAAATGCATTATAATTAAAGTTAAGGCTTCTAAGAAATAAGGCTGCTTTACTAAAAGCAAAGTAAGTAAATAAGCAAAGTGCATTATAATTATAATATAGTTAAAATTTAGTATAAAAGCATAATAAACAAAGTAAATAACGTTTAAAATTAATAGTTAAGTTTTAATGCAGCATAAAACAAACAGTTTAAGTGTTTACAACAAGTTACACACTAGTGGTAACTACTAACACTACTAATACTACTAATTCTACTAACCATTAAGTGGCTACTAAGTCCACTAAGTGGTTAATTTCTTTAGCTAAATTTAGTAGGCCTAAGTAATAATACTTAACAGCGTAAATACTGCATAGCTAGCACAACTAACTATAGCTAGCAGAGCTAACGCATAAACCACCTGCTTTTATCACTTATTACTTCTACTACTTACTACTTTCACCACTTACTACTTTCACCACTTACTACTTCCACCACTTATTACTTCTATTACTTACCACTTACTTACCTTATACCTAGGTACCCTTTTACACCACTAGCACCTTTTACACCACCAGTACTACCAACGACTGATCTTGATTTTTCCGTCTGAATTTAGTGGCCTAGGTAATCCTTGCAGGTTATTTCTATTTCCACTTTTTTATCTCCATTTCTGTTGCGCTGCTCTTTATCCACTTTTACTACGTACTTTTAGCCTTTATATCTTTTATTACTGTTTAGCAACCTTAAGTTATAATGCTAGAGTATTGCGCTTTTATACCTGCAACCGTAAAGGTGTATGTAAGTTATTAATGCGTACGCTGCAGCATATATATAGTTCTAGCTGCTAATAAAACTATATAAGTATTATGCTTTATGCTTAAACGTATTTAAAACATTGTTTTAGCTAAAGTTATTTAGTAAGCATTGCTATTGCGTTACGTTTGTTTTAATTTATTTAAGTAGCTAACTAATTTCTAAGGTTAAAGCTATAACGCTTTATTTTTAAAACAAAGCATTATATGTAAAACAAAGTAGCTATAATTACTTTTTTCAAACAATTTATACTAAGTAATAACTAGGTATATTATGTGCTTATAAGATTTATTTTAATTATTATAACATATTTATTATATTAAATAGCAACATTATTATATTAAGTATACATAAATAGATTTACTATTATATTTATTATATTTAGCATAATTAAAGCATTAATATTGCTTTTTTATTAAGTTAGTTTTTTGCTGCTATACTATAATATTAAAGCAGCTTTTATTAAGTTATGCAATTTAATTTTTCTGATTTATATATATATAAACTATTATAAGAAATTACTATTTATATAAATAATTGCTAGCATAATTGCAATAATAATAGTAAAACTAAAGAATTTACTTAAATAACAGAAAATTACTAAGTTAAAAATAAGCTATAAGTTTAAGTATTAATATAAATAGTAGTAATAATATTAGTTTTAATTATTATTGCTTAATAAATTATATTTAAAGCTTTAAATAAAAACTTAAGTAAAAACTTTGTTTGTTTTACTTACTAGTGCAAATTTAACTAGCTAAAATTAGTTAATTAGCTAAAATAGCTACTATAATTAATCTAAGTAATATAGTTGCTTGCTTTTTCTGCTTTCTATATATATAGGTATTTTTTGCTTTCTGCATATATAAGTATTTTCTGCTTTCTGCATGTATATTTTCCGCGTCTATATGTCTTTTCTACGTATGTATGTTTTTTTTGCCTACGGCTATAAATGCATAAGTACTGCAATGTAGAGGTAGAAGTACTATAATGTAAAAGTACATGCATATACATATGCAGAAGTAGGCAAGTATATGTACTCCTGAGACATGTCTTAAGAGCTGAAACTATACCCAAAAATGGCAAATCGAGACCCCAGCAGGAAAGCTGGCCTGGTGGGAGGGGAAACAGAAGGTGAGAGAGTATCTAAAAGAAGTCAACAAGGGACAAGCCGTAAGACTTTCCCACTGGAATTATACATTAAGTATACTCTGAGTGACAACAGCTAACCCCCTTTTCTGATCAGACTATTGAGTACACCCTATTCCAGCCCGGCCTCTTCCTGGATTATCTGGCCTTCCCGTATAAGACGTCGAAGCATGTAGATCCGCTACAAACCGTGTTTGACTTCAAGAACAGGCGTGCGCTCGTTGTAGAGGGCCACGAAGACGCGATGATGACGCTAACGACCGCGGCCGACGCCGCCGCCATCATCGCTTTAGCCGTCAGCTATGACGGCAAATGGCCTATCACGGGAGGTATTCGCGGCAATAGGGTCTCAGTATCGCAAATCTTGGAAATTGGCAATAGAATACGAGGTGCGGAGAAAGATCTCTCTCTTATCTAGCTGTATGCTCACGGAATATATAGGACGTCCATTCGCCGTTGAAAAAGTGAAAACCGAGGATCTCGATGCCGGAGAGCTGAAGACGTCGTGGAGCCTAGAAGCCGTTCACCAAGCAGTCCCCGATGATCAAGCGCAAGCTCTCCTCAAGGCCGTGTGCATCGGGACTCTGCTCAGCAGTTCCAAGGGCGCGTGGGACTCGTCAGATGAGATGAATCAGCTCTTCCCCGAGTACGAGTTTACGCCGATTGAGGAGTTCCTCTCGAAGGTTTGGGGAGGGAAACTATGATAGCTGCTGCTCGCTGTCGACATGCGTTTGATCTCGTATAACCAACTCACATGCTAACAATTACATCATCTATGGTTTTTAGACGTAATGCCGGGATCTTCTTGGTCTGTGTAGCTCCCAACCTACATCGCTACGATAGCTTTACTTTATTGCATACCTTTGTTTAAGAGCTCGAGCAGCAGCTGTGCGAAGAATTCAGCCACTCAGGCAGACACTGACGAATCCATCAACGTCAGCAACAATTAGTAGCTATAGTACCTGATCTAAAAGCATTATATCCAACGAATCATATGAATCACGTCGTTTTTCACGCCGACTCTCTAATACGTGGCTTGCTGCTACTGTGGTGGGGCTTTCCTGATTCATGTAGAATCAATCCGGAGTTCGGGTTGAGCGTTGAAGTAAGGTCTATAAAAGCCAGGGGATAAAAAGGGTTAAAGAAGATAGAACAAAGTAGGAATAATTCAAGTAATAATCCAAATCTGGTGACAATAAGTCGCTCTATCAAAATGCTGCTGCCTGCACATTGCGTGATGTAAGTTCTAGAGAGTTGTCTAGGGTGTAAGAGGAGGTGGGGGTAAAGCGAAGTCCAATTTCGTAATAATCCGAACCTAATGAGTCATAATGATAAGCAACTCTGGGGTCAAAATACTGTTACTTGCACATTATATAATATAAGATATATAAGAGTCGGGGTATAGAAGGGGCCAAGAGGAATAAGAGGAGGTAAAGATAAAGAGAACTCCTATCTGGCAATAATCCGAGCCTGAAGACGATAGGTGGCTCTTGGATCAAAATACTGTTGCCTGCCTGTACGTTGCATGATGTGAGATCTATAAGAGCTAGCGTGTGGGAGGAGGGGTGGGCGTGGGGGATAAGAAAATCACTAGACTACCAACTCCCTTTCAATTGATGAAGTGACATTCCATGAAACCCACGGACGAAAGAGCATTAAATTTTAGTCAAATCAATTTCACCGATGTCCGCCAGACCAACTTTCCATATCAGGGGTCTAGAGGAGGGGCTCGGGGATGACCAATTCATGATCGATGCGTTCAACGCGTCACTCGTGCATCTCGCGAGCATCGGCAGCGGGGGCCAATGGGGGTCGGAGCCGTTCTCAGAAAGACCAGACGTAGAAGACCGGGCGAAGATCTTCAAGCAGGCGCTGCGGTATCAAACGACGGGAGAAGGCGAGCCGCGTCTGATCTTCATCATCGAAGCCGAGATCCCCTCCTCGGCCGTCGACGAGCTACCCGCTTCCTTGAAAGTCCGGACAGACGATGCCGGGAGGAAACTCTTGCCCGTCGGGACCGTGATGCTTTCAGAGGGGATATACGCTCACTATATGTCGCATTTCTTCCACCAGGATCCAATCAAGAAAGAGCTGGATGGAACTCGGGACTATCTCTACCTCGAGGCCCTCATCACGGACTACCGGGCCGGGCCTTGGCGCGCGGGAGCCGGTGCTGCGCTGATAGAACATTCTCGGCAATTCTGCCGGGAGAGGGGGAAGCGGATTATATACATAGATTCGTACGCCGGGAACGACGGGAAACTTGTCAGGTGAGCAGTGCATGTGTGTGAGAAATGGCACAGTTTAGTTGCTAATCTAGTCTAGATATTATGAGAAGCAGGGTTTCTCTCTTGTGGATTACTTCGAGGGTCCAAAGCCGGATGGATCCATGTGGCCTGGGGCTTTCTATCGGATGGACGTCCCGGAGTAAGAGGGACTTCTTCGAACTTGATATATCTCTTGGAACTGTCGTCACGAGTGTTTTGGGTATGTCTAGAGGTATAGAGCTTGATCTTTTACATAGGTATTAGAATCTCTCATATGAAATAGATACGCAGACGACCAAAAATTTGCTCACATTAGGTTCTTTCAAGATTCTAATACTCTTAGAAATAAAAGGGGGAAAGGGGGACGTGTGATGGATAAGAAAAACGAAATAGTATTTCAAGGAAATTAACAACTCCTTACATGGTTCATCTACATCGGATACAGTCTGAATCGTGAAGCCAGCTGCTTATCGCAGACGTGCTGTGGTATCTGATTTGTTCTGGAGTATGAAAAGCTTGGGAACTGACCTAGCCACTGCTCTGCTGCGCATAAACATACTCCTTTTTCAATAAGGACTGCTTTTCTTATTTACGATATCTGGATTACAACGGAGGACTCTCGGTTCAAGGCGTTGTACAACGGCCCTGATAGCTTTCTATTTCCATATGTATGAATTCTCGAAGATAAATAATTTCATTTACGTAGATTATTTAATTTTTGAATCTAGTATTTCACCGCCCTCAAGCAACAGGCTTAACGACGCGGGGACCTCTGAGGGTATGGCCGTATTGTTGACAGACGCAGGGGAAGCGTGATAGTGTTGGTTTTGAAGTCATACCTCTACTATATAGCAACAATAGGTTAAATCTGATTTGATTTATCCCCTACTCTGCTTTCGACATACTCCTATCCGCGACGACACCCAGCTTGTAGGAGCGGCTAAGTGTAGGGCACCCGTGGACCGAGCTATTAAACAAAGTAATAACAAACATGTCAAAAAGCCAAGGCTGTATCAGCAACAACAAACAAAAAATCAGTCTCAAGTTCGTTACTTAAAGAGATAAACAGACGCGTAGTACCAAAAACCTACGCGTTTAATAACCTTATCTAAGCCTCACACTTGTTTCGTGTGTGCTTCTTCTCTTCCAAGTTTCGTCCCGTATTTTCCGATGTACCTAACCATATTCCCAACATCCACAACAGCGTTACGCAAGTATCTACTATCTTCTTAGCTTATGTTGACTACTAGTTTGCCAAAAAGTCTCGAACGCTGGTGGGTGTAGAAGAGATATCTTTATTGCCCCTGGCATCCACAAGTTGAGCCAAAGAGATAAATCCAAAAAGAGCGGAAGCCCACTGCTCTATCTCACGGAATGGAAACGTGTATAGACGGACCGCGACGTTACTACCTGCAGAGATTAGATCCTCAAGGGTCTGGGTGCTGATCTCACCAGGGTTGGATGGAACATTGGAATCCCTCGAATAGAAGTTTGTGGGTTCAAGTTCCAAGGTTTGAGGGTCAGGCTCCTCCAGGATGCTATTAGGCAATGAGGGTGATGAGTCCGGCGGTGAATCAGCATTATTAATTTTAGTAGCGGCATCGCCAGTCGTTGAGATTGAGTGTCTGCGTTCGCTGGCTGCAAGCTCACTCGATGGGACTCCTTGCGCAGGGGTGCTCAATTCGGATTCGGCTCTAGCTACCACATCGCTCAGTGCCACAACGTTATCGTTGTGTTTGACGACGAACTCCATAAGAACGAGTTCAACGTCGGAAATACAGAAGCCGAAGCGTGCTTTGCGGCATACACAATACCACAACAACTGGCCCAAGGCGGGCCGGCTCAGAGCATTAGTGTGGTCGACGTGATCCCTTGTCACCGCTTCACGGTATAATTTGACCTCACCCACGATGAGACTTGCACCATGCTCTGTAAGAAGTGGGAGATCTTCTGGAAAGGCACCTATATTGCGGTTTCCATGGTGAGCGACGAAATTTCTGAGACCCCCTTTGACGTCGCCCTTAAATATGGTATAACCAGGCGTATAAGTCCTCCATGGCCGGATAGACTTGCCACGAGACGTAACATGCGCAAACGGTACAGAGTGAACAATAGTTACAGGGGGGTTGTAGATGGTGCGTAGCGCTAGATTAACGCGGGTGAAGAGGGTCAAGGCGAAATAGCGTCCGATGTTTCCTTCGGCAAAGAGCGTCCGGTAAATGTCTAGAATGGGGACGTCAGGAGGGCCAACAGGGTGGTCTGGCTCGAAGGCGAGATGCTCAAGGGCTGGAAGGGTTCCGAGCTCCTCCCACTTCTCTACTTTGATCGACTCGGAAAATGAAAGGTACATCCGATGATTCTCGGATGTTGGTGACTGAAGCTCTGGATGGAGGAAGGGTTGGCTGGGCAGCGCAGAGCTGAGCCATTCGCGGAGTGTTACTCGCGCCATGACGTCACATAAACATAACTTATGTATGTAAGCACTATTCTAGATAGATTTATGTAGGTAAGCACATAGATCTACTTGGACTAGATAGTAGACAGGCAGGCAAAGCTCGAAACAAGTGCTCTGGCTACGCTGGTCTTTATGTATCGTTCATTGACTTCACCACCATGCCAGGCCTGTTTCTCTCCGCTTCCAATAACACCTCATGGCAAACACAGGAAGAAAACGGACTCAGATCCCATCGACGATTCGATGAACTACGGTGGGCAGTTAATACTGATCGCCGTCATACTGATAGTCCAAATGCCTAGCACCTACTCATAGTAGGATCATAGAAGGCTCATAGAAGGCTCATAGAAGGCTCATAGAAGACTCATAGTTAGGGCATAGTAGCGGTGTAGCCTGGAAGATCCGCACCAATCAAGATGGCTTTCTACCTTTATCCCCATCCCTTATATGTGTACGAACTACCGCCACGCATAAACCGAAGAATCTCAGAGCGCCATAAACCAATGGACTGTTTAGGGAATTTGGATGCGAATCTCGCTCGGGACAGTCACTACCAAGTGTGTCCAACCTACCTATAACACAGACGCGTCGGGTACACTGCAGGGGCAGTGAGGACGGTCAAAATGCGGAATTGTATGAGACAATCGTGAAGTTCAATAGCCATGCTAGGCATCCTACAGCGAGGGCAGAGTTTTGAGGAACAATCCGGATAGGTATACTAATTAAATGTAGATAACAGGCTGAAGACACACAGTTACGGTTTCGTTTCGATCACTAATGAACACAACTCAAGCCAAGCCAAGCATACGAAGGATGGAGGCTAGACGCTGCATTCTTGTTCAAACGCATACTACTGCTCAAGAAAACGAATCTTAAGCGCCATTGACCTCCTCTACTTAGGAACATTTCCCCAATAATACCCGTCCAAGTATCCATCGAAGAGTTAAACTACCTCTTTTTCAGCCGTCTTCTCATCAGAAACAGAGCTATCATGATGAATCTCCTTCTCCACAGCCTTGGCCGTCTTGAGCGCGCGCTCATCGTCCTCAAACACTATACGTGATATATCAGCAATCGAATTCATCTAAAAATGCGTCGCCACGACTTACAGAATGCCAGCTCTTCCAGGGTTCGGCCAGATGTCTCCGGCCAGAGGAAGTAAATGAATATACCCTCGATGAGAATCCAGACCGAGTACACGATAAGAAATTTCCAGCCGATGCCATTGACGGGATCTAGGCCAACGGGGTTCACGTTCGTGCCGAAGAACTGATCTATCGTCAGCAATGGGTCTTATTCTCTATCGAAGGTACTAGCCCCGACTCACCTGGGCAGCTTTCCCGAAGAACTGGAAGACCGTAATACCGCGTGCTCTCATGGCGTAAGGGAAAATCTCAACCAAGAAGGCTATTAAAAGAAAGTTAGCACTAGCGACACCACCATACAATAGGAATGTCATGCTTACTATATGTCAAAGCGTTGAAGCCGATGTTGTACCCGGGTTGGTAGAAGTAGATCCAGAACAAGGTTAGTTTCGCAGCAACATCGTTCTTTTTCTCGATGGCCACGGCCGAGGAGACGGTCCAGCCAACATAGGCCGTTAAGATCCAAGCGATTGCGAATAGATACATGGTGCGGCGTCTGAACCGCATCACGATCAGCGCTGTCGCAACAGCACACACGAGGCCCCAGACCTGGTTGCCGAGGTTGTATTTCGCCGCGAACTGGGGGTCCGTAAAGCCGACGAGGGCGAGAATGTCGCCCAGATAGTATGAGATAACGACGTTTCCGGAGAGCTGCGTCATCACACCCACTAGCGATCCGATGAGGAGGCGACGACGGTTGCCGGCGGTGTTAACCATGTCTAACCAGGATCGCTTCGAGTGCTCTAGCTCGATGGCGATGGTCGTCTTGATCTCCGCCATTTCGGCTTTTGCGAATTCGGAGTTCTCATCTCCCTCGGCATGGTACTTGACCAGTATCTTGAAGGCTTCTTCGTGCCTGTCCTTACTAATGAGGTACCTGGGACTCTCCGGGATGAAGCTAAAGGAACCAATCAGTCTTGATAGTGGAGTCTGAAATGAAGTGGGCAACTTACAAGATGAACACGACTTGTAATAAAGATGGGGACAGCTGCAGGAGTGAAGGAACCCTGTTCGAGGTAAGTATGGCTTAGGGGAGCCAATAGACAGCGACACCACTTTACCTCCAAGACCTATGTTCACAACTTGTTAGCTTCTATTGCCAGCTCCAGCTATATTGTGTTAACATACCAATCTGATGGAATCAACTGTGTACCGTATGTCACAGCAGAAGCAACGATAGCACCAATGAAGTAAGCAGCATTAAACAACGATGTCAAAACGGCACGCTCTTTCGGGTATGCAAGTTCTCCGATAAGACTGGAGCCGGCGACGATGGCATAAGGAAGCCCGAATCCAATAATCAGCCGAGCAATGATGTACATAGGTGCTAAGAGCGAGTTAGTGAAGAAATGACGAGCCTGTACATGCGCTATCTACCAGAACCAACTTACCATTCTTCGCAAAGCCTTGAAGGAGTGACCCGATTATCATAATCACGCTCCCGGTCATGACGCACCACCTTCGACCCAGGGCATCGTTGACCAACGGGATAAGAGGCAGTCCGATAACGGCGCCCAGCGGCAGCGCGGACGCCAGAATGCCCTTATAGCCCCCCGTGGGATGCCCAAAGTCTTGCGATTCCAAGGTCAACTTCCTGCTCAACTCGCCGGCGTTGTGGGCGCGACTTACAGTCATACCAGGCGGGTACTAGCTGGACGGCGTTGATGATCTGCGAGTCGAAACCCGAGGTCATCTCGATGCCCATGAGGCAGGGGAACAGCAAGAAGTAGAGGCGGCGCAGATTTGGCTTGCGATACCAGGGCACCGGGTCCTCCACCGCCATGCGGTGGACGCGGTTGTCCGTCTGAACAGTGACGCCGACCATCTTGTCAGAGCCGTTGCCACCGTCGAAGAATCCGAGTCAGCGACTTCCAGGAACAGAGCTGGAAGAACGAGTCCAGCAAGCTCGAGGCAACAGCCCAAGGGGGCGCGGGCGCCCTCCCCGTTCATATACATGGCGGTAGGAACTGCCCGCGTCCCGGGCCCCGGGAGTAATTCGGAGGCTCTCGTCGGGTAATCAGACGAGGAGGATCGAATGTTGGCCTGAACAGATTATGTGGCTCTTTGGCTCTTTGTTGGGCCCGCTCGAGTATATGGTGCAATTTAGCCGGAAGGCCTGATCCGTGCCGCTTTTGAAAGCTGGGGATAAAGTGGTATTGGGTCCTGCAATGATACGTGCCTATTGGCTTCTACGACGATGTGTTCTAGAAGTTTTGTTTCTATTGGAGGGACATCTCCAGGGAGGGGAAAGAAAGCCTTGGCCGGCTCAATATTACTTTCTGCTTACCTAGATACACGCGTGGAATAAAGTCTATCTCTCAAGACGAAACATCAGAACAAAGAGACTAAGCGAGAAGCTTGACTTCGAACAATTGGTCCATTCGAGATCGAAGAAGTCATTTCAAAACCCAATGATCGACTATCATTACCTTACCGAATGAAGATACATCCAATTTTTTATATACCACTATTAGAACCAGCACTTAAGAACGCCACGCTAGAAACTGTATTAGAAGTGAAGCCCGGCGAACAAGAATACAACGTCGAAGAGATACTGGATTCACGTCAGAACAAAGGGACCTTCGAACACCTAGTGAAGTAGAAGGGATACTTACATGACGATAATACGTGGAAACCTAAGAAGCACTTGCAGAATGCTGCTAAAGCTATAGATCAGTTCCACTGATAGCACTCGGATTTTATATCAGCGTCTCAGCTCTTTAGAAGTATATTTTCGAAATTGAACATTAACCTTTGAGGGTTTTTATCATTTAGTATCGCAGTCAACCCCGGAACCTCCCAATTGCTGAAAGTAAACAGAGGCTGAATGTTTCAACAAGGGCTCGATCTTGTAGGGTTTCGTTGCCTACTACTTATCTCTCTCTCTCTCCTGGTTCGCACTACAAGAGAGCGACCTACTCGGACAATATAATGTCCGCACGGAGCAGTACAACGCTATGAGTAAGCAGCGCGGACGAATCAGTAGCGAGGTTTGAGCTTGGCGATATGCCGACATGGAATATTCATGAGATGTTCGAGTCCTTGGCATAGTGCATATAGGTGTGATGAACGCGTGCCCTCAGATAGTGCGGAACCGAACTGTCGGTTAAGACACACTTCCCAACATAGCTTACCACAAGCTTTCGTGTGCATATATTATAAGGTGGCCTTCAAATATATGTTGCGTCTATCGTCTCTATATTATGGTTACGACGTCCACCCACCCTGGTTGTCTGGTATACCGTCAATATCTTCGAATTGCAACTATTACTTGTTATGTTGAAATGCGGAATACACTCGAGTGCTAGACTATGTCGACCTACAAGCTGATTCTTTTAGTGACAATGCCTTTAAGTAGGGCGAGGAGCTTCATACGTGCAATTAATATAGGAAAAACGGCTCTAGTATACCATGAAGAGTTTCGACGGCCATGAAAGTCAATAGGTCAAAGATCGTGGTTGATACTTGGCTGAGGTTTCTAGAAGAAAATACTGAGACCCATGATGAATGTAAGGGATATACGACAACTCAACTCACTAATATGCTAACTGCTTGTTGTCATTCCTTAGCTTGAGGTTATCTCTGCCGTCACAATCAACACGTCTTGGAGATAACGCGGTACAGTCAGCAGAAGCCGATACGTGGGATTCGAGGTAACTGGCTTGTTGCAAGTCATCTAGAGTTTGAGAGCATATAGATCCTCCGCTTTTCTGGTCCTAATGGCCTCCATCATGCCGTGAGCTAGAGAGCTGATATGGCTCGGCTCGAACAAGCTACCGAGAAATACCACGGCATATCAATAATGAGCGATGGCGGACGTTCACTGTTCTGCGAGGCAATTTGAGTTCTATGAAGGAGAAAAGGGGATCTTACGAGTGATCTGTGTGGTCGTAGTGCGGCAATTAGTGGTTACACAACGTGAGACTGCTAACACCCATTCATCACCCATAGTTATAAGGACAAGGAATATCATTCCAATGATAATGTCAGAATACTTATATTGAAATATTCGTCTGAACTAGAGCCCCTTTTCTCCGCCACAGCTGCCTAGTCGCAGTGCAGCAATTAATTAAACCAGGTATCAATTGCCAGCTTCCCTTTTCACCGCCGCATACACCGAAAAGCTTCTCAATCCCAATATTCGGTAGTTCGTCACATATCCCATGTCTCAACTCATACCGAAACACTTGCGACGTCAAGTACACCACTTCCAATCCAGAACACAGACAACGGCTTAGAGTTCATCATCGCCACCCCCACTCGCGATCATTTTACTCAACGGCCCCTTTTTCAACATGATGCTCATGATCTCATAGAGCGCATCCGCCGCCGCCATCGTAGTATGTTCGGCATTCGTGTCGTAGGCGGGCTGACACGGTTCAGTGCACGCTCAACGGCAAAAGCAAGCGAGTAAATCAATCAAATATGAGCAAGCAAGGAACAGCAGTAGTAGAACTTACAGCAACTTCGACAATGTCCGCCGCAATCAGATTGATATCCTCAAGGCCCCTTAGAATCGTCCTAAGCTCGCGCGTGCTCCACCCGCCCGTCTCCGGGGTTCCGGTAGCCGGCGCAAACGCAGGGTCGAGGCTATACATTACTCAATGAGTAAGTACTTACACTTTCAGATGGAAATAGATAAGAGTCTCTAGGAGATTTTCACGCTGCCCTAGGCAGAGATGCTTTGCCTCTACGAGCAGCTAATACAACAGGAATATGTGACTAGGGATAGCTCACGTGTCAATATCTAGGGATAGGTAGACGGGTTTCTCAGTGCCGACGCGGTCGACGATCCGCTTGATGATGCCCTCGGCACCAATGGTGTCGATCTCGCGCGCCTCGACGATCTCGAAGCCGCAGTACCCGTCGTTCTCGTAGTCGCTCGGTCCGCTGAGCGTGGTGCGGATCGCCGCGTGGATGTTGGTGTGGTTGGCCAACAGCCCCTCCTGCGCCGCGTGGTAAAAGTATGTCCCGTGATTCACGCTCGCTACTTCAGACGGCGAACCGCCGAAGACTTTGGGTCGCCCTGATGGGTGATATTTGTGAGCATTTCCCCTCAGTCTGGGAAAAGGGGGGGAGGGGGGGGGTTATATGACCGACTTACAAGTGTCGAGGTGGCTGTCGAAATGAATCACGGATACGGGGCCGTAGGCGCGGTTAATGGATCTGAGTAGCGGGAGAGTGATGGTGTGGTCGCCTCCTAGCGTGATGACCCTTGGGAGTGTCTTGCCTTTCTTTGCCGGACCTGGCTTCTTCGCGTCTGTCTTCGGAGCGCGTGATAGGATGCTGTAGTGGCCCTCCTCAATTTGCTTTAGAGCCCATGTATTATCGTATCTGATGCTCGAAGATTAGCTAATGAAGCCTGGGTTTTTGAGTTCAGAGTTGACACGAAAAGATCTCACGATGTAACGGGTATGTCTCCGCAATCTAGGACCGTTGCCCAAGAGTCAAAGGGGTTCGTTTTTAGGGGCACATTATAACCGCCGCTGTGGTCGTGTTAGATTTGGATTTATTCATTGAGGATTTGAGCGAGAAGCAGCATACTAAAGATTCAGGCGGCGGGATCCTTGGCGGATCCCCGAAGGCCCAAAACGAGCGCCGGGACGATAAGATGTTCCCGTATCGAAAGGAGCGCCTAAGCATAGGAAGTCAATGGATGCCCGTGTAACTCATATCTGGAAACAGGGCTGACAGACCGATGAAAGCAAGATCGTATGACACATCATTCGAGCTGAGGCACGGGAAGAACGGGAGGCGTCCAAAGGTAGATATACCGCTGAACACGGAGTCCGCCTGTTTCCCGCCATCTCCTGGTAGTGTATTGTACCATACGGATTGATGAGGGCCGGACAATGTATTTTGACCACTTTCGGGATCATGACCAGCTACGCAAGTCGCAATTCCAAAGATCGCAAGTATCGCCCACATTACGTTAAAATCTCACGTCGGGCTTATGTTATTATCTGCGTAGAGTATGCAATAGCCTGCATATGAGAAAACATTTGTGAATTCTTCCCAGATTTATACACATCCCCAGCTTTTATTTGATGCATCTTTAGCGGTCTGTGAGGCCATCTAGCAGTCTGTATCCCCTCACTCTGTATTATGATACGTCAATCACAGGCAAGATCCGCAGGCATTGATCGCTTATCGCTGACGGGTTGGGCTTTATTGTCCACTCATAGTCGGACATGTTAGTCAAATATGCAGTCAAGTGGAAGTTTTACGATTAGGTCTGCACCTCGAGTTTGATATGTATTGATAAAGAGTTACCAAGGCTCACAGTGATGACATCGAAAATTATGCTGCTGCGGGGCTGGAGATAAAGCTTCAGAGCTATGCTTGCTCTGAGACGTTGGAGTAGCTGGAGGACCTCGAAAACGCCCATTGATTGGACCGTACTACGTGATGTAATTGGGTGAATGAAAAGAGGTGAATAATCAACTTTGGATTCGATCAACAATAGATATTGGTCGATATTAATGCTCATGCGGGGTGTCATCTTGGAAACTTGGCATATCGTAATTCCACAATTTCCACGGGGAAGCTAGGAGGTCGGAGAAAACATAGGCTGTAGACATCCATTAGATATACTGAGTAAGCACTCTATCTGGCTTTCGAGTGAGGGAGAAAACGGAGGGATAATTCATCATGTGACTTGTGCCTTGGTATGATGATGGTCGAATTATCGTTATGCGGCCACACCTAGATAGAAACGCACTCAGAAAATCGCCAGCATCTAGACTAGTGTAAACTAGCTATCTAGATCCGACTGGTACAAGCTACCTGAGGGGACGGTACATTAATGCTGGGTCGATAAACTCGGTGATGACCATTTCGCAGTTGACCCCGGACTGAGGACGACGACGAACAGCAATCAGGCGAACGTAACAGATGCACCAGCAGGGTATTTGCATGGTTGGGTAACGATGAAGCAACCCGAGCCCTGGCGGACTTTGGAGATTGATACAAAATCAACGGCTAGACCACCCTAGGTCCGGTAGTTGTGAGTATGCTTGTTGCGGATCCTCAAGACAGACCTCGAGAGGCGTGTGCGTGTGCGTGTGTTTTGAAGATAGGACCAGAGAAATACGACTTTGAAGATTCTAGGTATCAGGTCTACACACACTACTCTACTCTAGGTACTGAATAGGTAGCGTAGCGTACTGTGGGAGTGGAGTAGTGAGGGGCTATCCGCTAAAGATAATCTGGCCAGAAAGAGATGGTCTGTGATTGGACAATTTGCAACCGGGTCTTACTGTATATAGTAATGCTTTTTGGCCCTTCGACCACCTGGGCAGTTCACATGTCCGTCTGTCTTTTTTGTTCTGCTCCGGTCTCCCTGTTTCATCAGTGGGTTCCCGGCACTCGGGAGGCGAGACTCGTTTGGGAGCGTCGTTGAAACAAATCATTAGACCTACCCCGGGCTCTCGAGTCTGCGTCGCTTTAAGTACTCAGTAGGGAAATGTGACAGACCTAACCGGGGAAACCTTGCCTGCGCACCGCCTCTTTCGAAGAGCCGAATGCCAAAGACGGGCATGACGACGGGTCGCCGGGGAACACCTCTCGCACATGGAGCGAGCACATGGGGCACATGCTCAATACAGCATAGGAAACAGGACCTTGACACCACCCAGTCGCATGTTGCAGGTGGTGTTGGGGATCGCTCGCGCTGATTCGCCAGCATCGTGCTGCACGTCGAGTAATTGGGGGGGTCCAGAGGTGGAATGAACCTCGAGCCTTGGGCAGTTGGAGACGCTGATTTGTCCTGCTGACGGCCATGGTTGCAATGGTTGCAGTGGTCCTCCGGCAGCACGACTTGATGCATCTACCTACCTGCCTGCCTGCCTGCCTGCCTACTTACTATGTACTGCGTACACTACTGAGTCCTCTCCCAGCGATACAACGTAGTGCCTTTCCGCCTTGGTATCTTCTCGGTCTCTCTTGCGGATGCAGATGGAAGTGTCCGTGTCTGCCGTGTAGCGTTGCTCGTCTCTCGCTCAAGAGCCGAGCAAATCCGGACTGACATCGATGCAGCAAGCCTGGGTCTCCGCATAGTCACAGTTGGAAGAAGAAAACAAGGCCAAGCCGTCCAGTGTGCAGACGAACATGCGAGAGAGAGTGTGTCTGTGAACTGCTCTCATCGGTGTGTAGAGGGAGAGCAAAGATGCCATGTGAGTAGGCTGGTTGCGTCCCCATGGCAGGCGCCACATTGAGACCACTCGAGCATGATTATTGCACTCTATTAACTTTCTTGGATCATTCCATATTATTGATTGTAAATTCCACTGGTAAATCAAATGTTCACGCTCAACAATTTGGATGAGGTTGTTCCCGCGCTGGCCGATTAAGCTACCAGTATCTAGATAGGTGCGGCTATAAGAAACACTGTAAACACCCCCTCGGTTCGTCTTGCTGAAGGATAATGAATGACCTGTCAAAACAACGGCACGCGAAACCTTACAACTGGCAATTGAATAGGACAGCAAGCCTTGTAGGACAGGGGTGGGAGCAACATCCGAGAAACTCTTAAATGGAAAGAAAATAGTAGGCATATCAACTAAATGTACGCTGAGAAAAGCCGATGGACGGCGATGGATGCAGAAGGTAAGTGTGCAGATGTCCAATATATCAAGGTGGTGACAGTACTTACTTAGTAGGGCAAAGGTACAGTAGTCACAATAATAAGAATAATAAGTACAGTACAGTGTACAGTACCTATCGAGACCACAATACACCACAATACCACCTCACCACATGCACGTCTCATCCAAAAAAGAGGATCCATTAATAGCGCGCGATAGAGTCCCACTCTGACCAGGGGGCGGGAGAGTCGAGCAGCCATTATCATGGCTCTGACGTTGCCTTCTTCTCCCAGCCCGCTAGCCTACGTACTGCGTAGTGGGATGTACCTACTGTACGCAACCCACCTTCCCACAGCTACCCAGGTACGTACCTCCTCGTGAGACTCGACTGCAGCACAGTACACTCGAAGCCCCATCCGGCCCAGGTCGACCTGCCAGCCCCCTCGCCCACTCACCTGCCTCCTTGCACACTACCTATATCCATCTTCGTCGAAGCTGATACGGAGAGAGCTGCGAAGAGAAGCCACAATCCCGCCGTCTCGACATACCTAAGTCGGCCACATTTTTTTTTTCAGGTACACCTCACCTCACTTAGCTAGCTAGCTAGTTACCTGGTCCAAGGTTTACGTGTTTCCATATCGCTTTCTCTCTACGCTTCTTCCTATGCTTCTTCTCGCCTAGCCTGCCCGTGTTGCGACAAATCAGCTCGATACGACTACAGACAGGACTGCAGACAGGACGACACGACGATACGACGACGACTCGACAGCTTGAAGACGGTCTTGGTCGCATTGTCGGAGCAACCCTGCACCGCCGTACACCCTCCACAAGTCCGACGTCCGACGAGCAGAACTGCTTAATCCACAGCCCTGGTCGGGACAATGCGCTTTGCGCCATGTGCTGCGGGTTTCTGAGCACCTCGTCTATCTACGACGTGGTTTTCGTGTCGGCTTAGCATCTTCCCGGGTCTGCTGCCACCTACCTGCTACCTTTATCTGGTATTGTACCGGTCGGTCATTTTGCATTTTGCTGGGTAGCATAGCTTTGGCTTTGGGGAGGCAGCCAAGTCTCACAGTCCCTTCCGCACCTACAGCCTGATCTTATATCGCTTTATACCGAACGCCGTTTTCTGCATCCTACCTAGGATAATATCCATAGCCCCGAGTATGGACTCCCGTGGCTCGGTTTAGACAGGTTATCCATTATAACGTGGGGACACGGTATACGCACTTAAGAGATATGTTGGCAACCTCTGAGACCATTGCACCACCTGCGGTGATGACGTCTCTCTATTTTGACCCTCCATACGAACACCAACCTCTTATTAAGCCGAGCCAACGATCATTCAAAAAGCATAAGGTGCTTCCTCGTCCTAGAGCGGACAAATTCGCGCCCGTTGTGGCGAGTGGAAGCCCACCCACTTCCCACGAGTCCTCGAATGATTATATAGCAACCTCGAATCTGAAGAAAGAGTCTGTCACTCCACCGCAAATCATCCAAGATTCCACGGAAGATTTCACGGATACTCGGTTTGTCGGTCCAGATCCACCGCCTACGCCGCCTGCCCACTCGAGAACCTCATCGGGCAGTCAGCCAACCTTTACTTCAAGTCCTACGCTTGCCGAGAATTTGGCACCAACTCAGGTGGTAGCGGGCTCTGTAACGCCCATTCCGGGCACACCGACTCTCCAGAGGAGCCCACCTACACCTGACGTGACACCTCCGCAGGTTGGGCGTCGCCCCAAGGCTTTTCGCCCTAATCTTTCGGATCGTTTACCTTCAACAAAGACAACAGTTGAGTCACGCACTGAATCATTCAAGACGGCGAGAGAGAGTCCTAGCCCATCTGATGAGGAGAAGTCCACGCCCAGGCCACGTATATATTCTACTAAGACACCACAAAACGTCGTGAGGCGACAAGTCGTGGCAAAATTAGGAAAACCACAGGATACGGGGTTAGGTTTGATGCTGGATGTGGATGATGATCTGACCCCAAGGACAAGACAAGAGTTTTTCGCATTTGATGGAGAATGGATGCCTAACAATGAGGAGGTCGAACAAGAGTGGGACGATAATCTCAGTAGGAATGTGATAGTGCGAAAGCGCCGAGGATACCCAGAAGGAAATGGGCGGCCAGAAGTGGTCGAGGACGTAACAGTTGCGCCAACAAATGCAACAAGGGCTTTACGGTCTATGTCCCTGCATGAGCACGTACAAATCTCACCCTCGCCGCAGCATTTCCCTCTAGAATTTGCAAACAAAGGGAAGCCACGTTGGACAGCATCGACCTCGGAATCCTCGTTAAGCACTGACCTTAGGCGTTCTTCTGGAATGTCGTCTAAGTCTACCGTCTCCACGGTCATCGAGGCCATCTTGGTCGATGTGCCCCCACAAAAACTGAAGACGTTGCGACATGTCAGGAAGCAGACGGCCCTCAGAGATTCTGGTTCGGAGTTCTCTCCCCCGAGCTCCACTTCGACTTCTGTTCGCCAGGTCGAAAATAATAGACGACCCAGAGTTCCAGGTAAACCGGCTCCCCCTCGGACTGATAGCATGGCATCTACGGGCACGACGAATTCTATTGCCAGCAGAAAGTTACGACGTGAAGTATGGAAAAATGGTGGCATTCCTGTTGTTGTCATTCCAGATCGGAAGGACTCTCTCAAGTCCAAATCCTCTAGACCTCCTTCACTGAGATCAACAAACAGCCACCGTTCGAAGAGAAGTAACAGTGTTCCACGGTCGAATTTCTCTGGGGCAAAGGAGCTATCCACATCCTTGGATAACCCCCGACGCAGGGGTAGATCTATATCAGTAACCTACGGGGCATTTCCGAATGACCAGCTGACAATGGATTACCCCCCTATCGTGCCGAGGAGGACCTCTTCTCTGTCTGCTCCCACCAGCCGAAATACGTCGCGCGCTGGGTCACGAGCTGGGTCTCTGACTGCCGAGAGCTTGAAAGCGCACAATGCCCTACTTGACCTGGAAAGGGTTCAGCTACCACAAGTTATGGTGGAACGTGCACCTCCCATCGAGAATACGAGCAGTGGATCAGATCAGAAACAACTGTGCCCGGCTCCCTCCGTCGAGTCACACAAGAACGAGACCTCTAATCAAAAGTCGCTGGTTGACCACAACGGTGACCCATTCTTTGGCAAACGACTCACAGCGTACAACACACCCTTCTCCCAGGCGTCTGTCGAAACAAACGGGACACATTCGGCCGCTGATATTGCGGAGGCAATGGCGGTGAACATCTATCCCCACCAGAACAAATCTGTCTTGATGGTTCACCATATGTCGAGATCTGTGAACAGTACACACGATAAGCAACCGGAGAGTTCTTCTGGGAGAGAATCGACAGCAGCTAGGCTCTCAGGTAATCCAGTAATCACAACCAGCGGTCCTGGTGGCGGTCCTGTGACACCCCCCCAACCCCAGTTCTCGATGGATGATGTCGATTCTCCTCTCAGAAATCCACGCGCTCCTCCAGAACCACCGGCGATCAAGTTCATACCAGCTACGCCATCCGGCTTGACACCTGCATCAGAACAGCAGAAGATGTTGGGAAATTACTTCGAGGAAATCCAGAAACGGCCATCGCTAGTTCGCCGGGCATTTAGTCTTCGCAAACCCTCAGATAATGCCACTCCCCGCAGACCCGGCTTTCTCTCACGAACTCTATCTCTGTCCAAATCAACCCGCAGAGATACAGCAGAGAATCCGGATCTAGAGAGAAGTAAGAAAACGATTTTGCGTCAATATCCAACAGCTGATGACCCGCCACCTGATGAGTCCAAGCTACATCCGTTCTGGCGTCCTGCTGACGAGCACGACATGGACCCGGATGACTTTGTGTATGATGTGCCAAATGAAGCCCAGCAGGATGATCCCTATTCATCATTCGACTACCATTCATCCCGCCGAAGAAGAAGCAGCCTAAGCGAGCGGGTGAGACGCACATTTGCGATTCTGCCTATCGATGATGACGACCATGACATCACGACCGACCGTCGCAGTCCGGAGCGCCGCACAATCAAGCGTACGCCGAGCGGTAATCTGCGTGTAATGCCACATCGCGGCAGCCTCAGCAGTGTTCGCTGGAGCGGGTTGTATACGCGGGAAGGAGACAACGAACGGCCATCTACTGCGCCCGAAGACTTCAATCGACGCCTCTGGGGAGTAGAGAAACGAGTTGACGATCGTGGCCGACGTCTTTTTCCCGGCTGGCAAGAAAAGTTGGAACAATACAGACCTCAGAACCTGCAACGCCGATTAAGTGAGCATCGACGCCAGAAGCGAACGGACGCCCTCCGACAGAAGATCAGCGGACCACGCGAGGTCAGAGACGGTGTAGGTGAGGTTATCAAACGGAAGAGCTACAACGGTCCGTCATATCAAAGTGGCTCACAGATCCATGCACCTCGCAATGGACATTCGCGGATGTACGATCCGAGCGTTTAGACCTCATTCCTCCCTTTGTGCTCGTATAAAATGACCACAGCACGATACCTACTATTACCCTCATACACCATTTTCTTTTCACAACAAATAGTAAAACTTGCACCTTATTTATCCTTTTTAGCCCTTTTACGACGTACACGAGCCACGAGAATAGCTAGAATACACATCACATCCTAAATCACTTTGCACATGACGATACTATTTCACGACTTTCATGATGAGGATTGTCTACTGCCTATGGTCTCAAGGAAGGCGGGGTTTTAGCTTGACTTTTTTGCATTTACTCCCCAGGCAGTTGGGAATGAACGAGGCGAAGGGAGAAAATTAACAAGATACGCATTTGCTCGGGGTTTGGGAAGGAAAGATTTCCTCTTCATTTTTTTTTTCTCTCGTCACAAACGGGAATCTAAACAACCTTGGACATACAACGGTTATCTCTCTTGCTTCCTATCTAGCTGGGTCTCATGTTCTTCTGCTCTTTTGATTTGACTCGCTTTGGAAGATCTTGCGTCGCGGGTGGTTCCCCTTTTTCTTCTATCTTTCTGGTTAGCCCCAACCCCCCTCGCTATCTATCTATCTATGATTAGTCATGGAGTTGACGCCAGGGAGAGAAAGAAGAAGAACAAGAACAAGAAGCAGGTAAACGAGGAAATAAAAAAGACGAGATAGTAAGTGGGTTCTGCGAGCTGGGCTTTGCGTCTCATCTTGTCTCGTCTTGCCTATTTCGTCTGCCTTATCTAGCTTTGACCCGCGTGACTACAGATACTTCCAACGTAAACCAATAGAAGAAATTTGGAAAACAAAGATTTACTTTTCCGTACCCGATACAATCGATTTATCAAGTCTAATTAACTCTTCACATCGTAAGATTTCTACGCATTGCATGGAAGGATATATGTGTCTAGATAGGGTTTGACCCAGCAATTGAATGCTGTGCTCAATTCGTATAAGCTATAGCCGTGGTATCATATCCGACCTCCCTAGCAATGTAGTTGATTTGACACGGACGCGAAATATAGAAAGCAAAAGCCCCCTGAGCGACCCCTATTTCCCCTGAACGCCATGCTTTTTAACCAATAGTCTACAGATTGAAATGCATACCCGCCTCTCAAGAGTTGATCTCAGATACAACCAATTTTTTTACCAGAAGGTAGTCTGTGCTTACTGTCATCACTTGCCTGTGCAAGGGCACTCCGCTCCCAGCATCGAGGTGATCCATATACTGGACGTAACATTCCGATGTTTGCCTCTCGTGATATGGCACTAACTTGCCGCTGCTCCTCAATGAGCTCTGTCGAGGTCCTCAGTTATTGTACTTATTCGCGGAGAGAGAGGTGCCAAATCTTTAATCTTCATATCCACAGCATCAGCTATATTTCCCAGCACGCTTTCTTCGTGAAGGTGTATCGGGAACTGTCCACGAGACAGGATAGGATCCTGGGGTGATGGGCCCGGGGTATATGCTCTGATGCGATTCGTTTGTGAGTTGTTCCGACCATGTATTACTCGGAGTACGATCCTAGCGGCCAGAATGACCCTGCTGACCTGGGGGACCACCAGCCGGAGGAGGGAAGCCAGGAGCACCCGGCGGCGAAGGTCCACCAGGAAAGCCTTGTGCGCCAGGCGGTGGCATACCGGGGAACGGAGGGAATGGTAGACCGCCGGGCGGAGGGAACGGCAAGCCACCAGGTGGCGGGATAGGCATACCACCGGGACCGGGTGGGAATGGTGGGAGACCACCGCGACCAGCACCGGCTTGGCCTGGTGGTGCTGTAGTTACAGAGAGGTTAGAATACAGCAATCTCCAGGAGGAGGCGTAGCGTAATCTGCGCTCAGACGCAGAATAAACTAGAAAGGGTGTGCTTACGAGGCATGCCAGCGGGGAAAGCACCGCCGGGAGGGAGCATGGGAGGGGCGCCAGGCATTCCGGGAAAAGGTGGAGGAGGCATGCCGCCCGGGAAGTTGAAGGCGGGAGGGAATGCGCCTGGAGGACCGCCGGCACCGTGGGCGCCGGGCTGGTTCTGCGGGAGCATCGGGTTCGCGTGGGCTTGGCCCTCGGCAGCGTAGGACGAAGTGATGCTATCAATAACGGACTGAGCCTTCTCGTGTCCTATCTGCTGGTAGTAGTCGACGACGTTGCGTAGGTGGTTTCGGCCGCTGTTGTGAGCCTTGCGCACGCTCATCGAGTCGTGCGTCAGGTACACGTCGCAGTAGTCGCAGAAGACTGTTGGAAGACGCCATGTTAGCTCTCTCTCTCTGTGTGTGTCTTGGGAGGCCGATCACGATGTTGACAAGGATATGAGGATTGGGAAACGGGGAGATCAACACTGGTCTCGAGAAAAGGAGCTGGGCTCTCACATTTCGGCATCTTGACTTAGTCGTCGGTCTTGTAAGGGAGTACAATTGTAAGCCGATAAAACGCGACAAGATGGGGGAATTCAACGGATGTTTTTTGTAAGGGAAAAAACGATGGAGCTGTCGCTGAATTTAGAGATGCGCCCCAGGTCCTTTGATGCAAGTGGAAAGGCCGCCCCAGAAAGAAACGTCGCACGTGATTGGCTACCTAGTGCAGATACCCTAAGAAGACATGGCCCCACCCAATCAGCACAACACGATTGGCCAGACACTTGAACACGTATAGAGCTGCCAATCGATAGGCCATGAAGGAAGGAAGCAAGCAAGGCATGGTAGACTTGGACTACTGTACAAGTTGTGGTACCAATTCCTCCATTTCCCAGCTTTCCAGACCCCCAACGCCATCCATCATCCTGTCCTCGGCGACCAAGCACCCACAATGGCTTTGCCGCGAGCACTGCTGCAGTACATCTGCAGCATTGTGCTACTTGTCGCATCCGTCAATGCCCTGAAGTTCGAACTCGCAGCCCTACCGCAACGCGACGGGAAAAAGGAGCGATGCATACGGAACTTCGTCGCCAAGGACACTTTGGTCGTCGTCACGGCCATCATCAGCGGATCGAAGGGAGATGGCCAGGTGGTGAATATGCACGTACGTGGACAGACACAACCCAGTGTGGCCGGCTGAGGGAAGCTCCGGATCTAACGCCGGCCGTCTTGCAGATCAGAGATACCGTCGGTAACGAATACGGCCGCCCTAGAGACGTCGCTGGCGAGCAACGAACCGTCTTTACGTCGCATGCCGATGCCGCCTTTGACGTGTGCTTCGAGAACACATTACAGGGAGGTAAGTCTTTGCATATCCAGGCGCTCTTCGGAAAGACATACAGCTCTAAAAGACTTGAAACCAGGACGAATTAACAACCCCACCCGCCATGTTGAGCTGGACATCGACATCGGCGCCGATGCGAAGGACTGGTCCGCTATTCAGGCTACCGAGAAGCTGCGCCCTGTCGAGGCCGACCTCCGCCGCTACGAAGAGATGATTCAGGAGATCGTAACCGAGATGGACTACCTGCGCGCCCGGGAGCAGAAGCTGCGGGATACTAACGAGAGCACCAACACCCGCGTCAAGTGGTTTGGTATCGGTACCACCACACTGCTCATCGCGCTCTGGGGCTGGCAGATCATGTACCTACGGGCCTACTTCCGATCGAAACACTTGATTTAACGAGATACGACAGTCAGTTTTCGGCATGTGGAGGCGATGAAGGAACCAAAATTTATCTTGGACCGGACCTTTTGGGACTCAGATCAGGGGCAGTGTGGAAACATCACGTTCTTAGCAACGATAAACTAGAAGCTAAACGAGTGAGAGTCACGGCCAGAAGGAGGCAGAAACTACATCAACGCGTGAGAGCTAGATGCATCATGCTTGTAAACATAGTCTGTATGATCGTCTGGGGCGATACAATGGGGTGTTCAGGGGATGAAAATAGGTATGAATGAATCATTTGGGTACTTCACATCTATGCGATCTGTGGCGGATGTTGATATTGCGATTACACAGTCGTTTAGACCCCCAAGTGCCCAGAATAACGATAGTAAATTTTACAGATTACTACATGTGATAGTCGTGGGATGACTCTATGTGAGAGAGTCCAATTTGCAAATATCCTCAGTTGCTCGGAGCAAAACGGAGCGGGTAATATTCTTTGATCCCATCAGGTGCCGTCCGATGGCCGAATAGCATAGCTTCGGCACCGGAGCTCCTCGGCAGCCCACAGTCAAAATTTGGGGTTTTCGGATCGCCCAAAGCTTCGGGCCCATTCTTTGTTGCTTCTTACGTCAATAATCGGGTATCCCCAAAAGCCAATTATGCTATCTTGTCCTATTCAGTCTCCTAAATCCACTTCACATCAACAATACAGCAAGGAAAGATATACCCACGACGAGGTCCGCACACGCCAACACCTCACAGCCAAATCCAACAGCTATGGCATCTCTACCACGCACCCTCTTCCCGCCGGCACGCCATGCGCTTGTCCGCTCGACCACCTCCAAGACCTGTGCCCCTCGAGTCCTAGTTGCAAGCATCGCCCGTGGAATGGCCACAGTAGGCAATGCGCCGCCCATGGAACCTCAAAAGCAGCGGCCACGCGAGATGGCCGTCGGCGAGCTCGAGGGCACTACCTTTACAATCGAGCCGTTGCGGCGTGTGGGCGAGGACGAGAAGACAATGCGGGCGCGACTGGTCTGTACGTCTTAATTCTCTCTTTCCTTGTTTCCCCTCTTACCTGTCTATGAAGCTATCCCTTGATGTGAGCGAAGGGCTATTTACTATCAACTTGCTATAGCAATACTTCTCAATGACATGATACACGGCCACACAGCTAACCACCCCGACAGACCAATCCCGCAAGCGCGGCATCTTGGAGACCGACCTCCTCCTCTCGACATTCGCAGACGAATACCTCCCCAAGATGACGCTCGACCAGATGACGGAATACGACCTCTTCCTCGACGAGAACGACTGGGACATCTACTACTGGGCAACGCAAGAGGAGCTCTCCACGCCATCACCAAACACAGATAAAAGCGCCTCTAACGCATCCTCCTCCTCCTCTCCCTCCTCTTCCACGACGACAACAATAGACACAAGCTCGGCATCATACGGAAGCTCGGCGGAACTAGCGACAGCGGAAGCAGAAGCGGAATCCAGCAGCACACCCGAGACCTCGACGACGACCACGGGCGGGCTCCCGCTCACAGGCGAGCACATCGACGCGAAAGCCGACGCAGACGCAGACCCGCCGCCGCCGTCCCCGTACGCGGGCGAATGGGCTCAAACCGTCGGCACCTTCAAGCCCGCGTACCGGCCCGTCCCGGCGCGCTGGCGGGACAGCGCCGTGCTGAGGCTCCTGCGGGAACACGTGCGCGCGCGGTCTGGCGAGAAGGGGGGTCTGGCGTTTATGCCGGCGTTGCGGTCTTAAAAGGGTGAAAGTAAAATAAAATAAAATAACTAGTTAATAAATATGACGAACCTCAACAAAGTCCAAAGGCCAAACAGAAAAAAAGGAGAAAAGGTCCCCTTAGACGCAAGGTTGTATTCTCATCTTGATATCATCTAAGAGAACGAATGAAACCATCTGAGAAATGAAAAAAATGTAAAGAGAAGTAGAGAGGGAAGGAAGAAAGTCGACGTTCTAAACGAAAAACTAATGGCAGTCTACAAACCCAGCAGATAAAAAGCCAGAATAGATAAAAGATCAAAATCCATCCCCCTCACCGAGGAAGCACATACGTAGCATATCAAGTAAATGCAACTAGGTACCTAGGTATCTTGCTTACTGGATACTCAAAGAAGCACGAGGGAACCTCAGTACAAATCAAATTGCACCAAAAGACCTTTAGTTAGGATTCCAAGCTCAGAGCGAGAGAGAAATGAAAAAAAGGGGGGGAAGACAAAGATAAAACAAAAATCAAAGCACGCAAAATGTGCCGCAATGTTATTACCACCTACACCCTACTCGTCCTTAGCTGTGGAAAAAAATAGAACGGACGAGGCCCGGTTTCATCATCTAGGCTATCTAGGTACTCTTCGTTATGCCAGGTCGTGATCTCATTTGCCATGATGTCCCTGTCCCCCAACACCGCAAAATAACATGAAGGGTTTGGTCGATAAACTGAATTTCCTCTCGCTCCCCATCGCTCGTGGTTAAACTCTTCGTCTCCAGTCCTCACACCAGGAGCACGAGCCTGTGCCCTTTCCTTGAGGCATTGATTTGAATCAAACGAAAATGTGTGGTATCTTCCGGAATATCCCCCACCCCAATGCTGTTCGCTCCCTTCCAATACGCCGTGACAAAGATGAATGCTGCATATATACAGTTTTGTATTCAATTCCTTCATATCCTCTGTCTCATCCGCCACCTTCAGGTAATATCTTGCTTAGGCCTCGAAGGACTTCCATTATAGGCATGTCCTTGGTCCCCGCGCGAGTCTTTTCCCGTTCTTCGCGCTCTTTTAACCTGGTGGCGGTAAGGCCGAGGACCTTATCCGCCTGTCGGCTAGCTGTTACCATGCGCTGTTCGACTTTATGGACACTATCTGCTAGGCGATCGATCTTGAACTCGAGGGATTTCTGTATGTCTCGTAATCGACTTTGCGTCGTCGGTATCAACGGCTTAATTGCGGCAGCTGAGGAACCCGCAAGCGAGGCGAGAATCTGTGCTTCATCCGGGTCAAGTAATGAGGCATCCGGTAAACTCTCGCCAACATTAGGTTCTGGAGAATCAAACAGTACCGGCATCTCAGGTGGTTGCTGTTTAAGGGATTGCCATTTCTTCTTTTCAGCTTTTAACCTAGTGAAAAAGTTAGCAAAACACTTCCTATCAGGAGTAAATCTCTCCCCGTACCGTTTTATCCTTTCTTCTAATGCAACAATCTGCTCATCGTGTTCGATGTTCCGCGGATTTGGCTTGACAATCGCAGGTGGTCTAGGTGCCGCTGGGACTTCTTCACGGGCAAACCAATCCGAGAACTCTGACCGCGATGAAAAATCCTTCAGTAACTGATCCTGAATGGCTCGGGCTATAGATGACGTGTTAGTTGCTTCAACTCCCTAATAAAATGCCAGGTCCTAAAGAGTCTTCGTACCTCCCAGAATCGCATTAGAATTCAATGAGCCGAGCGGCGGCTTCTCTGCCAATGATCTCTCTCCACACCACGTCAAAAGCTGCTTCATCCGACGAGGCTCGGTCAGGCCCTCAGCTTCGATATGCTTATAAAACTCAGATGCATCCACTTCGCGGTGTGGTATGGCGCTGTGACCACTATCGATCAAAGAGCTTGCTCTTCGGCCACGCATGCCCACGCTACTCCTTCTGTTTCCCGTCTTTTTCCGCATCTCCTTATTACGATTTATTATCGGAGTGTCGCTGAAGGGTAAGGCGATCTTCTTGGCCTCCGACACCTCTTCTGTTCTCTGTACCTTGTCGATGTCCATTGGGGTCGATATTATCCCAATTTCACTTTCTTCCTCAATTTGGCGGCTCTTTGCCACTTTCTTTGCAGGTTTTGTTGGCACAGGGTCGGCCTTGTCTATCGAAGAACGCGTCCTATGCCTCGTGGTTCTTTGTGGTGGTGGGGTGTCATCTGAATGCGCTGGTGTCTGGCTTGACCTCCTCTTCGATGTTCTCGTTGGTACTGGTTTTAGAGCTGGCTTTGATGGCTTAGGCGGCTCCTCGCGATCCTCTTTCTTCTTGGGAGGCCGTCCTCTCCTGGGCGCCGGTTTTGGCGCGGGCGCGGGTGCCAGCTCATCCTCTGGTATAGGTTCGGGTTGCGCCATCTTCGAACGCTTGGACGCGCGCGTAAACTGAAAGTCCCCATCCTGCTCGTCGTATGCTATATGTCAAGCTCCAGTTAGTCGCCAAGCTCTTGGTTACGCTCTACCGCCCACAAAGGTGATGGACCTACAAGCAATCCGCTCGCTCCTCCTCCGTTTGGGCTGATTGCTCATGCTAAGAATCTGCAGCGGCTGACGTGTCTGCACAAGAGTAGTCATGGACGCGGAGTATGAGTCGGCATCGAAGTCGGGGGCGGCGTGTTGGTTTGGAGGTGGGAGGATCTCGCGCGAGCCGTGATTGGCGTGGAATCGGTAGCAGACGGCGGCACGGCACAGCACAGGACGGACGGTGTTGGTGGTGGTGAGTATCGATATTCAATTGAGACGGGTGTTGGGCGGTGTTCTGGTAGGCTGGGCGGTTCGGGGCGACTATCGGGGTGTTATCGATTGATTGCTCGTCGTACTGGCGTGGGCTGGCTTGGTGGTGAGGCGCGAAAAGGTCGCCGGGGCTTCCCTTCCCAATGTTTACATGCGTGTCGAGCGCACAGACCAGTCGGCCACTTCCCACGCCGTAGTGGGGCTAGCACCTTTCATCTCAACCTCTACACCGCACCAAACCATCCAATGAAGCTAACCTTACCTACAGTACCTACTGTAGGATAGGCACACTAAGAGGTAAGTAGACAGATCAACGCTAAAAACGCTTAAGGTAGGTACCAACGCCACTTGTAATTATACTGGATAGTATATCTGCACTAACTACCTACCTTGGTAGATACAAGAAGATGAGAAGATGGAAGCATCCCCCAGATTGACAAAGCTTATAACAAGCATTAAGTATTTACAGCAGCATCATACATCGTCCAAGTGGTGAAAAGACGAAAACCAGGGAAGGAGACAGAAAGAATTATCTATGCGCACAGTTCATCCCATACCTACAGTAAAAGCAGACGACTTGTTTTGAAAAAACGCTTGTTCAACGTTATACGATAGTTCAAACACTATTGCGAAAAGTATGATAATGATAATGATAATGATAATCAGAGCCAGCGTATATGCGGCTGGCTACTTATATAAACAGCCCAATAGAGTGACCAGTTCCGCCCATGAAGAATAAGATCACTCATGGCACAGATTCTTCCATTCCCTCCCAAACGCCTAGATGAGCAAAAGCAACGAAGTGCAAGAAACCCGCCTTGCCTGAACGCCGCTTTTATGTTATATCCACCTGTCGCTTACGTACAGTCAGAAGCAAGAACATCTTCAACCATCCCGCGGCCAACGCGTACCGATGCTCCTCGTATTACTGGCTAAAAGGTGCCATGTGCAGCCGAAACGCCTCGTCGTTCTCATGAGTTGGGTGTTGGTACAGACATGAGGACAAAGGATGACAAACCGAAGCTGTCTCAGCCACGTCGTCATCTTTCCTATGCCGCGAGAAGATTGAACGTCACGAGTCACCACTCCGCGACATTGCCATAAGCAGAACCCCCCCTATTCCACACCATAAATTTTGAGATCCTTTTCCCATGCATGCCCCCCACTGTACCGTTATTCCGATGAAAGGGTTATTTATTTGCAACGTCAGAAGTATTGCGAGACGCGACGCCATCATCCTACGAGAAGCGTCGCTGCACTCCCTGTCCTGCCATGACGGGTTGGTTCGGGATAGGAGCTGCCATGCCATATGGATTGATTTGAGGGTTATACGACTCCATGGCTTGTTGCATATAGGCTCCGTGTAGTCCCTGTTGCTGTGTAACCGGGCAGTCTTTGTGGGCAAGGAGCAGTGTCTTCAAGTTTACAACTTCTTCCCTTAGAGCCGAGATTTGAGCTGTGAGAGCATCATTCTCGGTGCTAAACATCTCTACCTTGTTTTGCAGATTGGCCAACCACTGCTTCTTACGTTGCCGGCATTTCAAGGCCGCGACTCTATAAGCGGGTCAGTTGAGATTTGCTGGCTGTGTTTTTGGGGCGGTGACATACCTATTTCGCTCAAGGAAGTTTTTCCGCTTCTCTTCATCTGTCATCTTAGTCTTGCCTTGGCCGTCATTGCCGAGCTTAGACTCATCTTCTTCTTCATCAGACGTGACTTCATCCTGGCTATGAGTAGATGGGGCTGTTTTGGCCTTCTTGCTCGCTGGAGCTTTGGCGGGCGTATCTTCCGCCTTCCGACGCCCGTTAGCAGCAGCTCCACGCTTGCCCTTTGCTCTCGTATTAGGCTTAGCCGGCTCGCTCTCCTCCGAGACGTTGCTAATGGCTTCGCTAGCACCGCGGCCACTCGGCTGCTGATGTACACCGTTGCCATTCATATGAGGTGATGTATTCGTCTGGTTCGTGGGCGCTGGTGCAGGGTGCGCATGCACTGGCTGGTTACCACCAACCGGATACTGCGTCTGTGGTGGGCCGTTTCTCCCCTGAGCGCCTTGGGCTAGCATGAATAGACCATTTGCAGCGTCGTTGTCATGAGGATCAAAGGCCCCCGATGCAGGCTTTGTCTCGGCCTTGGCGGACGCGCCGTTGGTTTCCTGTGGTTGAGACGTGACGGCAGGAGGGTTGTGAGGTTTATCGCGGCCTGCTTTGGCTGCTGCAGCGCTCAAGGCAGTCCGGTGAAAGTCCAACGTACTGGGCGTCGCGCCACCGCCGTTGGCCAACTGCGCGAAGATAGCCTGCGAGTTGGGACTGGGCGCGGGGAACATGGAGCCACTGCCACCGGGTGTCAACCCCGTGCGGAGCGAGCTCTCATTGGGCGTGAATCCACTGCGCAGCGAGTGGGAAGTGTCACCGAAATAATCGGTGGCCGGGCCGGAAAGCATTGCTGGGCTCAACGGTCCCGTTCTAAGAGATCCGCCTCCCCAGTTGAACGGCGTGCTCCCGTTTCCCGGCAGCAGCGACGATGGTGACGTTAAAGCAGCCAGACTGGGCAACTTGGTTCCGCCGGGTGTCTCAACCGTAGCACCTCCCGTGCCGAACGACTGTTCAAAGGGATTCGGCTCGAGACTTAGTTGGCTAGAGAAATAGTCACCACCTTCACCGGGTTTAGGAGGCGGCGCCAATGGTCTGCCTGGTTCGTTGTTCGCGTTGGCCTCGGCCTTGACCTCGGGTATCTTCTTGTCGCCGTTGGTGTCTGAACGGTGCGACAACGCATGTCAGTGACGAGCGACAATGGGTCAATCAAAGCAGAAACAGCCAAGCGAGCGGTAGATTTAATGCAGTGCAATAAGGTTTGAAGCCACAATACGACAGACAATAACAACAACGTGACACATGGGATGTGCACGGTCACAACGACAGGTGCAATGCACATTGGCCACGACACAGAAACAAAACAAGACGGTACGGCAAACTCACCTGGCGAGGATGTGTTGTCTGACGGCTTGGGTTCGGCTGGTGCCATGGTGACGACGATGACGAAGTTCGTTTTATGGCTGTATGGATTGGAAAGGGAAATATGATGTAACGGCAGTCTGACGCACGGTTTGGGGAGGCAGTCTGCAGAAGAAAAGGCAAACCACCTCTCTACTCCAGCAGCCGGACAGCGGGCGGCAGACACACCAGCAGCAGGTCCCGGCAGCGAGCACAACAGTCGACAGGTTGAGCCTCGTGTGGCAAAAGGGCGAGGTCAGATACTTAGCTGTCTTGCGTCTCGTGTGCGTGCGTCTCGGTACGGGGCGGGCGGTGCGGTGGGCGCAATTGCGTGGGCGAGCGGGCGTGGTGTAGGAGGTTGTTGGGATGAGAGGTGCTGAGAGAGATTGGTGCGATGAGGTCATGAGGGAAGAAGTGACATAAGAGGTGGTTTTTTAGGGAAAGGCAGGCACAGCAGACGTAAAAGCCCCCCGAATTTTTTTGGACGGCCACTCGCTAGGAGGTCTTTAGTGCAGAGCCGAAGTCAAGAAGGGTGGACACCGGCAGGGGCCATCTTGGGAGCCTCCGTCCAATGGCAGCCCGAGCGAGTCGTGAGCGATGATCCCCAGGTACCTGTACAGTGCCGCCCTCTCTGGTCGGCTACCATTTGCTGTGACATACTGACCAGTGCTATCGGACGATTCTCTGCTGATAATACCTTACCCCAGGTTCTGCCCAGGTAATGAATGTATGGGTGTTTATGTTTTTTATCTCTTCTTTGTTTATCTGTAGCGAATGATATTGAGCTATGTAAAGCTTGTTAGTTTGGCTGTAATTTACACATTGATGAACAATTACTTACATGCGTGCTGCAGCGGGTTTGAGTCCATGGCCAACGCCTAATAGCTAGCGCTGCTCAATCCCGCTGTCAAGGATCGGGGCAACAAAAAAAAAAAAAAAAAAAAAAAAAGAATGACGCCACCTCTACTTACCACACAGCAGCTATTGTTTATCGACAAAGAACTAAAGTAAAGATGCTAGGGACACCAAAGTCCCCAAGCAAATTTACCTGCGGTGTGGAATGGTAATGTTTGCTGTTGTACAGTAAGGCATTATGGTATCCCGTCGCATTGCAGTCTTCGAATCATCTCATCATGGAAAGTTATGATAGGTGTGTTGTAGGTATGCTCTCCTGTTCGGGCTATGAGATCGTCGGCTAGTCAACATGGCATTGGATGAATCTGTGTCTGATCTGTGCACGGGCTAGATAGACAGATACACCAGCATGATTGATATTCCGTTGGTAACCTAGTGTAGGAACTAACCACAGATAACCCCTACGGCTTTACTATACACATATCTGAGTGTATGCTGTATGCTGTATGCTGATATCCCGGGATAGCTGCTTGTCCTTTGGTCACTTATCAGCAAACGCAGCGGGAAGGGATCGTGATGAAACTACAGTGGTTGGGCCACTGGGTCAACTGCACCAAGGATTGTGGATGTCGTGATTGGCCGGAGGATTCGAAGTGATCGCGATTCAAACGGTTCGATGAGCCAAGAAAGACGCTAGCATAAAAGCGGCAGGACAAAAAGCACCAATTCTCTTTCCTATTGGCAAGCCGAGGCGTGTCCAATGCGGGTTAGATAAGTTCAAAAGTTGGCTTTGATCATTTTGTGGCTGCCAGAAAACAAGCGGGACTTGTCTTCTTTCAGAGAGTCCCGCGTTTCTGTGTTTCTGTCCCGCATCTTCCTTCGAACGTGGCAAATTGAGCGATCGGGGCCTCTTCGAATGAGACGGGCCGGATGGCACCGTGAGCCGCTGGGAATGGACATAGGGAGAAAGAGAGAAAAAAAAAAAAAAAGAAGAAGTACTTAAGCCAGCCCGGAAGTTACCTTGCCAAGGCCTCCGGTAGCAACTCTGACTGCTAATACGCAATACACTGCAGCACCGGCCAGAAACTGACCGTGTGGGTTGTGGAGACAAGCTTCTTCGTCAATCCTTCTAGACCGCGTGTCTGACAAATGAGAAACCGACACACCAAAGGCAAAAAAAGGCGTATCAGAAGCCTACATAGTATGACCTATCCTAGCTACCCAGACGCAAGGGGGGGCTGTCGGTGCGCCTTCGTTGATAATTTCTGGTTGCTGCTCATACGATGAGATCCTCTCAATCCTTTCTACTGTACTTTCTACTGTACCCTCGAGGCAGTCTTACTTAGGGCGGCACTACACTGCGTTGGTTTTCGGTGATAGACCTGCGAGACTATTTAGGCAAGCAAGGTACCATACGCATACATGCACTAACTACTTCGTAGATGAGATGGGCAGTTTACATCATCTACATATGCTTACAAACGGTCTTCATCTGCTTCCAATCGATGCACAAAGTGCACTAGCGTACACATGGCGAGTGCACTACCGTAGGTCCATTACATCTACCTATCAGCATGTGCTTCCTGTATGATAGCTACATGTATATGTAGATTCCTGTAGGTTTAGTAGAGCGGCTCGTATCGACCATCTTTCGTCGCCCCTTGTGCATCTTCACTGAGGACACTACAATGAAGGGGAGAATAAAGGAGGATGTGAGACTGAGTTGTCGGGCTCCAGTTCATACTGCGTAGTGTGCAAGGATCATGTCGAGACAACGTTACGTCATTTCTTTTAAAGCGGGCTTCGTGAAGTACTCGCCCAGTGTCAGCCTGGTCTGCACGAACTGTGCGCAGGCCATTCCTCCAATACCTAATCAGATCCCTAGCAGAAGACCTCCTGTACACATACCTACCAGCAACACACCTCCCTCGCACACCATCCCCATCCCTCCCCTACCACATGGTATCATCCAGAAAAATGTACAGATTCAAAGCCTCACAACACTCAACTGTCGAGTGCAACCAAGCAGTGCAGTCTACACATACTACCCTACTTAAACGGCGAATGTTGAGTTGCCGGATCCCTGCATCTTGACCAGGCCTGATAACCCAGATTGCCATTTCCATTTGCTGTCGACATGTTGCCACTTTCTGTCTATCTGTCTATTGGATGTAGTATGGCAGCAGTTGACATACCTAGGTAGGTACCCAGGTAACTAACTGACCTTGGATTATTAATTGTAGCACTCTTTCACCGAAAGTGCTAAACTCGTGGTATGGAGACGAACACAGCAAACCACACAAACCAACACAACCCGCCCGCACACGTCTGTCCCTCCCTGATGACGCAACGCCCTGCAGCTGCAGCACGTCCTTCCCCGCTAAATGCTCTGTGACGGTGCCTCAAAGCTTATGTCGCTTAGCAGGCCCTGTCTACAGGCCTACACACCTAGTATATTGTAAGTACACCAATCGCGCGCGCGATGGGGACGGGAGTCCGGGGTTGGGTACAGGTATTAGAGATTACTCTCCCAGCACCGCATGCAGCACCGTACCGTACCTACTTGTCTGCGACGAAGTGAACCAATAAGACTCTCTCGGTCTCAGGTCCGCAGTATCTTTTCTGCTCGTAGACAAATAGCTGCGCCAGCCACCCCGCGAGTTGGCCTGGGACATGGGACAGGGCCGCTTCTCGAATGGTACGAGCAGGACTGTGCATCGTAAGGTGGCATTCCGTGTCACCCCAACACACTTCAGCCGTTGTCGTCATCGCGCGACATGGTCGGCAAAAGTGGATCGGCAAAAGAGACAGAAGGGAAGGCTTCCCGGGCGGCAGATTGCGAGCTCTCTTCGGAGTTAACGAGAGCCACTTTGGCCAATCAGGGGTAATACATGGTAATACAACCCCCCACGCCCTTTTGGCTCCTCGACAACCTATCGTCGTATCAATATCCAGAACGACATCGGCTGTTTTACGAACTCGGAGGTTAATACTAAGTAGACAAATAGCCGTGTAGACCTTCATAATCGCATTTGAAATACATACATAGACACCAGATCAATTGACTTGACATATATTCCAAAGCTTGAGTGCTTATTGACTTGAGGACCGACTATATTCTATCTCCCATCGTAGGTGACAGCTGAGCGTACGGAGTATAATGATTCAAATATACCTAGATGCCCATCCCCTACCTAGGCTTTATCTACCCGTGTTGGAGTCGCTCTCATCTTTAAAATGGACTACCTATTAAGACTCAATACGCTTCTACTTATAGGCATAAAGATTGCCTTCGGCGACTTATCTATACAATAGATGCATATAACAAAACAAGTAGATACCGAGTCTCATACATCTCCATCTTCAAGAATGAAAAGATACCCTATATCTTAGAAGCCACACCTATCTTCTTCTTCCCCTCCTCCCCAGAAATCGTAAACCCTTGTCTAGGAGCATGTATCCTCACACTCCCAAAAGCCCCCTCGCTCTCAATAACAAACTCCCCATCATCAACGGCAACGAGCTTCCCAACATCCTTATGCGAAAAGCCATAATCAGTCGGCCACATCCTCACGACCGCCCCCTTCCTCAACCCGGCGGCATCGACAAAGGGGTCGCCGCTACGGACCTCGCCCTCGGCCTCGGCAAACGGGGCCGCGACAATCCGCCTCGCAGCGTCCTCGCCCAGCACGCTCTCCGGCTCCGGCTCCGGCTCCGGCTCCGGCGCGCTCCCCACAGCGCCACGGAACCGCTCCATCCACGCCGCGACCCTCGGCGTGGTCTCGGGTCCCAGCACCTCGCGCGGCAGCGCGGCCCTGAGCCAATGCAGCACCCAGACGGCCTCGATGTCAGCCAGCGAGGGGCCGCCGGCGCCGCGGGCATTGGAGTCCAGGATCCAGGGGCGTCCGTCGGCGAGCAAGCCCTCCTCAAGCCAGCGCGTCCAGCGCCTCAGGACGGCGAGGGCGGCAGGCCGCTGGCGCGCTATGACCTCGGCGGAGAATGGTGGCGGTGTAGTAGCAGTAGTAGTGGTGACGCCGGTGATTAGGGCCGTGCGGTCGCGCAGGAACGCCGGGTCGGCCGCGAAGGCGCCCGGCGGGAAACTCTGCGTGCCGCGCGTGAAGAGGTCGCCTTCGATGGTGCGCGCCGCCATCAGCTGCTCCAGCGCCGTGTGCTCGGGGCGTCCGGCGGCGCGGCCGCTGATGCCCGGGTGCGCTGCGCTGGGCGGGTAGAGGGTCTCTAGCTTTGCGATGATCAGGCGCGTGTCGAGGTACACGTCGCGGCCGATGCTGAGGACCGGGATCCGGCGGTACGAGACGCCTAGGAGAGATAGGTCTGGACGGGGCAGGATGCGTGGTTGGAGCTGTTTGAGATGGTGGGTTAGTTATATCCGATAGGGTGCGTGTGCGTGTGCGTGTGAATTTAGCTATGAGGAAGAAGAAGGAGAATTCGTGGTAACGTAGGTTTGATACGTAGGCTAGCGAGACTTACGCATTGTGAGTACGGGATCTTGCGCAGAGTCAGATACCAGATGACTCGTTTGGCGTAGGGCGAGAGATCGTAGTGGTAGAGCACGATCGGTAAGTCTGGAGACGGCGCCATGTTTGGTGATTGAGTTTCTCGTCGCTTTCTCTCTCGCTTTTTCCGTCTTAACGAAGACGACTACTACTTTGCGGTAACCTATGGTTTTCAAGCAATACAACAAATTGAGAGGCTTATATCCTACGATTGCTTGTTTCCCAGGTAAAGTGAAATTTTTAAGAATTGTCTTATTCCAGTGTTTTCTTCTGCGTGATCAATGTGCCGTTTACTTAACTTGGTAAACTTGATGTGAAGTTGTTGCTCTCATAAATTCGCATTGTCATTCATAAGCGTGTGGTGACAGCTACAATGACGGTTGTGCCTCGGCAACTCTGTTACTCCCGGGTAAGTCTCTTGGTCATGAGCTTCGCAACAAGTACTTAGGTAGGTATCCACTCTACAGCCGATAGGACTCTAATAGTCCGTGCATATTGATTCAAGTAAACTTCTCATTGCATCGCGAAAATAACCGTAGCATGTCGTCCTGTAAGACTAATATCCATAGTAGTAGTGTGCGAAGGAGCAAGCCCATGCGTAGGAATTCATGAGTTCGAGAAACAATGTTTCTGAGCCAGTGATAAAGACTGGGGTGTTACTCTGTATGTCATCCATATCAACAGATAAAAGGAAATCTCATATTGTCAAGTGCAGAATAAGCGTATTTTAGCTGTTCTAGTGTGAAGCAGATAAAGGACCTATAAGATCTAGTGTAGGTCTCGGCATCCTCATTTCATTATTTCTATTGGTATAAACCAAACCTTGAGGCGCATTTCTCGTCATGTGTGTAGTTCAGTCATGCGTATAAGTTCAGTTCGGGTCTAGGCTATCTCATTAACTGTCGGCGTTGCCCGGCCATGGCGACATCGAACAGCAACATAATATGAATTCAATCTCGAAGTTTGTCAAAACCCCCAATCAGCTGAGGATGTAAATTTTGTTTGTCTACCTAGGCAATCAATCACAGGCCGTAGCTTGCAATTGCGCGAAACAAAATAATACTGCGGCATGGCCAAGCCGAGCGCTCGGAAGACAGTCGAAACAAAAGCAAAACAATGCTTTGAGCTGGTCAGAACGCCTGATAACCAATCAACGGAGGCATGTATACTATCAAAGGAAAACAAAGCCCCTGCGTTGCTATCCGAGCGGGGGGGAGCAACGTCGTAGCAGGCAGCGCACGTCTGTAGCGAATAATTGGCATTCCTGCCCACCCCCTCGGTTTTCCCCGGGGCGACCTACATACAAAAAGTAGCGTGACTTGAGAAGCAGGCTGGAGGGTGTCTGCACAACAATAAGCATGGATACGATGCGATGCTATTTAGAAAGGGATGAGTCTCGAGAAAATCTTCATCGCGCCGGCCAAAAAAACAACAACCGCAAACTCGGTATCCCTGGACGTCGATCTCTTATAAATTGTACTTCCTCTACTTTGAGCAAGCTAGCCGGTTAGCTGTTGCTGGAGGTAAAGTATATCTGCGATGGCAGAGTCATTATCCATCATCGGCGCCGCAGGCGCCGTCTCTCAGCTGACGAGCGAGCTTGTGAAGCTCACCACGAATCTGCGGCATCATCTCAAGGTCATGCGCCGGGCTCCGCATGAGGTCCAGTGTTTTCTGATGGAGACGTCGAATTTCACCTGTCTATTGAACTCCTTCACCGAGCTCGCAGATCGCCCCGTCCAGAACACGGAGAGGAGAGATCAGAGGAAGCGGGAGAAGATGGTTTCCGAGATCGAGCAGCAGTGCACTTATGTCCGCGATAAGATGGAATACCTGGTCGATCGCTTCGCGGTGCTGACCAAGGGAAATATGACGCCGTTGGGTATGTGATATCACATTGTATTTCCTTTCACTCCCTTTCTTATACCGTTTCTCGCAACGTCGGATATAACACTATCTGCCAAGTAAATCTACGCCTCCCATGCAACTCAATATTCCGTCCCCGGAGATACTCATTGACTTAAATTTGCACAGAGGGTCTCCTAGAGAGGATCAAGTATCTTCTCGACAAGCCCGACATCAAAGACCTGCGTCTGAGTCTCCAGATAGCCGCGCTAACGGTGAACTGCATGTCGACGCTGTTCGCGTGGGAAGAAGCGGCCATGAAGGACGACACGCGCACGTACGTGTTTTTTCTGCCGGCAAATTCGCTCTAATGATAATAAACGGCCCGTGGGGGGGTAGTCGTTAACCTGTATTGAGCGAGCAGTGCATCATTGCTAGAGCAGCTGAAGAACCTGCTGCCAATGGCCAAGAAGGCGAGCACCGAGCTCGCCGAGCACCAAAGAAAGCATGGAACCACGTACGAATCCGGAGTGCCTGACCCAAATAACGCGATGCTTGCCGCGTCCGAGGAGATCCAGCGGCAAATTGCTCATGCGATTAGACCGCATTCACACGCCGAAGCTACCAAGGATCGGACCTTGGGCGATAAGCGGAGAGAAAGGCGACGTACGAGTCCTGTCGAGCGGACCGGCCAGTCAGAGGCACCATGGGCATCACCATTTGGACCTGACGGCTTGGTCGCTGATAGTGTCGAGTATATTCCTCGGCGCAATAGAGTGTCGTTTAAGACGTCTGATGATGTTACGGATGGCCACTCCAGTGACCAGAGCACAGGGACTCGGCAAGATGGCGGCATCGCTCCAGTGGCACCCTCTACGAGATCACGATCACCACCCGTTCAGCCTCCAGGCCCAGACAATAAGCGCACGAGCTATGTGTATCTACGGGACTCGGGTGGAAAGTCGTCTGATAAAGTTGTAAGTTTTCCAAAATATAACCAAAACTCCCGACGGAAATAGAGAATATATAGTTCTAGAAGAAGCTTCATTTCATATATACCACGGCAACGTCTCTAGGACGTTGACGATGAAGGATACACACACACATATATATATATATATGGTTTCATTCCGCTCAGATAGCACTCAGCGCTAACGGCAGGCAGAAACAAATCGAAGCAAACGCCACAGCCCACGAGAGCAACACCACAGAAACACACCCAGAATCACGACGATCAGAGCCGCGCATCCACCAGTGCAACAGACGTTGTGCCTATATCTACTGCACCTTATGCTCCGGACTACACTGCTCGCGCGACTGGTGTCCGCCGAGCGACAAGCCAGGCGCCAAGGAAGGGACCCCATCTCCCAACAAGGACACATCCACGTCGCGGGGAGTAAGTCCGCTATCGGAGCTCCCAAAGACGGGAAGCAGCGCGGGGAGTAGTCGCGAGGATACACGCCCCCCCCCTCCTCCTCTTTCTTCCGGGGGGCAAGCCCGATACACCCTTCCCATCCCCACCGACAGCGAGGCAAGCGGGCTGTCAGACAAGGAGCCGGACCCGCACTGGAGCGGCACGAACCCCAGCTCCAAGAGCAGCAGTCCGAGCACGCGGGGCCCCGCCGAGATCCCGGTGACCACCACCAGGCGACGGAATTCGATGGCCGCGCGTCGTCCTCCCTCGGGGGACGGGCTTCGCGAAACGCAGGAGTCGAGGGCCGGTTCGGGCGTGCGGGATCAGGTAGGGCTAGAGCAAGACAAAGAACAAGACAAAGAGCAAGAGCAAGGACAGCATCGCGGGTCGCCTCAGCGGCGACGGCTCGATGCCTTTGGTAAACGGCTGACGGAAGACCAACAACGGCACCCACTAGGTTCTACGGGGCCTCGTGCCTTAGACGGAGACGGCAGCGGCCGCGACGCGTCGTTTGCGGGAGAACGGCCTCCGGGCGTGCCCGGGCCGCCTTCCAGGGGACCGAGCGAACGGCGTCGACCGCGGCGGCCGAGGCCTAAGACTATGATGCTGTGAGCGAGCGAGCGAGTGGGTGAGTGGGCACAAGAGGGGAGAAGAGGAAGAGGAAGAGGAAGAGGAAGAAGCACTCGAGAAGGTGGGCTATGGAGATTGTGTAGGTGTCCGAGCGTGTATAGTATACGGTGTATTTGGTATAGTATAAGCGTTGCAAATTGCCGGTGTGCACATATTAGCCTATTAGGTCTCACTTTATCGAATGATTTCACTTCACTTTACATCGCTTCACTTCACTTCACTCTATATGCCAACTGACTCGAGTAGATGAAGAGAGATTACACATGATCTGGATAGGGGATGGAAGAATAGCAGGCAGGCACGTGCCCATCCTTCCTGGAATCACCAATGATTTGCTTAGTTACCCAAATGACGACAGATCAAGACATGAGGCGAGCTAGCTGGTGAAAAAACAGCATGCAGAGCTTTCTTGCAATGTTACGTATGTAGATAAGCAACGAAAATCTTCTAGCCTGAGGGACTTTGAATTCGACGCCAACGCTCCGGAAAAAACAGGAAACAGAAGTTTTTTCTGATTCGCGACGAGAGAACGATGATGACATGGCTCACGCCAGAGACATACATACATACATGCTCGGTATTATTCGTAAGATGCCGCTGACAACCCAGCAGCAATCTAATCCCTTTCTAAACATAGCAGCAACATGCAACGAAAATACGTGTGATCCTTCCATCGTCTTCCGTGCAAAGCCAGCCAACATTCGTACACCGCAATGAGATGAAATCTTTTTTTTTGGTGGAATTCCTTCTTCCTCTTAGTGATTTGACTTTGTGTTATCAGGCATCCATCAGCTGAGGCTACGTAAGCTCGGATCGTAGCATTCGCGACTCCAGGGCGGTATTCGTTGTCGTGGGCTACCTAGTGTAGATGAGATGAGTCAGGGTGAAACTAGGTAGTCACCTAGCAACCAATCATTTGTGACAGATACACCGAGCTTAGGTAGCTGTTGACCGTCGAACGAGATGTGCGCCTTGGGCATTGACGGCTAGTTGAGCTGGTGAGAGAAGAAGTAGGCCAGTCACATATGATGAGTCTCGCCTGAATACTGACCTACCCGAAATACGGGCGTAGGGGCCCAAGCAGAGTAAACAAAACTAGAAAAGCTTCGTTGGAGTATTGAGCGAGTGAGAGCGAGTGAGGTAGGTTAACGACAGGTGGTTGCGGGAGTCTACGTTCAGCTTGGCCTACCGCTACTTCTGGGCTGCAGCTTGCAGGTTTAAACAAGCACACCGCAACTTCGCCCTGGAATGTACATACATATACAAGAGGAGAAGTGTGGCATTGGGTATAGGTAGTTCACTGAAGTGTCGAGGGTTGGTGTTGGTATCCGACGGTTGGGCTTTTCTTGCTCACGACTGCAGGTTTCCGGGTGGTGAGCAGCAAAAAATACATCGTGGGGGCGATTCCCGATGACACGGGTCAAACGGGTTGCTGGATATGGGGCAACAGGTTTCTCCTGCGTCTGTCTGGGGGTTTGGATGCTACCCCACAGCCCCTGATGATGGCATGAGAAGGGGAGATGAGTTGTTCAGCATAGCCGTCGTCATCCTGCAAATAAGAAACGTAAGACGGGAGTTGTTGGGCCAGAGAGTGCTGTTACCTGGAAATAGGCGTGGGGCCCGGCCTGGCATTTCGTGATGGCGGGTTTGTTTCGACAGGAATCCAAAGGATTGAAACATGGCAGAGAGAGAGGAAAGGGGACGTGGGGGGAATGATACCCTATCCAGATAGAGAGAATTCAGCTCTGCCTGTTTTGGGAAATACCCTAGGAGCGGATGCGACCCAGATCGTCCCGTAGAGTAATTGGCCACGTGTGAGGCAACCAGGTCACTCTTCTCTCTCTCTGCGTATATATACTCTTGTCCCTGTTTTTATTGATGTGCTGTACGGAGAGCGACAGGGAAATACCGAGACGTCACTCCAAACCCTTCGCGGCTAGTTTAGGTCTACTCTTAGTATAGAGTAGAGGGAGAAAGGGTACCTTATGTAGGTGGTAAGGTACCTACTCTATGTAGTATGTAGACATCGTAACATGATACGTGCACGAACATCCCTATAACGATCCTGACATGTCAATTCGTTTTCGTCAGGGTAGACATCGTTTAGCACCCTCCCTTTGGGCCGGAGCTCGGGAGCGTGAGCTGAGGCAACTTTGTGTAGGAATCTTATATTTTAGTAAGCCTGAAACGAGCAACCATAAGCAAGATGAGAGTCTCCTGCCGAGGAATGAATGACATCCGATAATTTCGCCGACGTTAGGGAGAAGGGATCGAAGCCCGAAGTTAGAAGACAAAACCGGCTTGCTGTCGACGAGTTTAGCTGTTTACGCTAGGTTAGGAAGGACAAGGCCTGGTTTCGGCTGGGTCCTTGACCCCTGATGTTCGTTCATTTTGCTCAATTAGGCATCCTTTATCGTCAGGAATCATGCAAAGAATATTCTTTCGAACAATCCTTCCCGGGCGGAGTAGACCCTACGATCCGCCCATGGTGAAATGAATCTGAATACATGCGCATCGCGTGCTTTACACCACCTACTGGTAGGTGGAGGAGGCTTCACTTAGGCTGACCAGAACGGCGAGCGACATAGCCAAACGTTCCAAATTACACATTCCCGTCGGGTTCGACGGCGCGTCGCAGGGTGCAAGACGGAAGCTGTCCGAAGCTCGCATTGCACTGTTGTTGTTCATCCCTGGTGCCTTTTGATGCAATGTCAAAGCTAAAACTAGAATAATAACGGGAGGCGAATATAGTAAACACGTAGTGTACGTACCCAGACTACACAGCAACTAGGCAGGGAGTAGGATGCGAGAAAGCAAAGGCAAAATCATCGTGTCGACCAACCAGCAGCATGTTCGCCTCGTGCGGATCGGACAGCCCGGTGAGCCTGTGTGTCGGGGAGGCGTTCCAAAGTGCTGAAGCCTCTCCACATTTCTCCAGTTTGGCTCCAGTTCGGGACTTTGATGGTTGACAAGTCTGGGGGGCGTCTTGGGATAATATCCTACTTACTCATACAGTACACTATCCGGATCGCCGCCAAGCATCCACGGGTTTGCATTCGCTGCAGTTGCGGTATGTATGTGCGTCCGCTCCTTATTACTGTTATTTATATTATTTATGTTATTTATGCAGCCAGGGCTTTTTACACAGCGCGGGAAAAAGGTTCATCGAAACAGCAGGGTATTGTTACCTCCTTTGTTTGTCGGAAACACGCTGTTCTGTCCCGGTAACCCCGGAAAGATCAGTAGATGTAAGGTTGTCTTCGCTTAACTGCACACACTAAACAGCATCCTCTGGGAAAATGGAAAATGGGTGTTGGTAGAATCCGCCAACCCGAGCGGCCCAGTTGAGTCAATGTCGACTGACTGCCTGCCTAACCTAAGGCACGTATTGCTTGATGAGCACCGAGACTCCGTGACAGGACAAGGCAAGACAGGACGGTCATCATCGTCTAGACTCAAGATGTGGTGTATGTTGGCCACGTAGCAGGTTCCGAGACAAGAAGGTACAATCTCAAAGCATGGATGGCATCAAACCGCGGCATATAATATGTAATATGTTATTTGGTTTTAGTTTTTGTTACAGTTACTTTGAGTTGTAGCACACCGAGTTAGGTGCTATGTACATGTAAGGTTAGGTAGTGTCCCCATGCAGTAGGTATGTATATACCACCCTATTACGTACCCAAGTGCCTCGAGGTACTTTCCTTAACTGTACTAGCCCACGATAGATACTAGTAACCATTGCCTACATCAGTACATTCCTACAATGTAGATAGGCTAGGTAGGTAGACGAAGACATGAGATCCTGCCGGTATGCTATTTAGACCAAGTAGAGCGCGATCTGTACCTCTGTACGATTTACCTAAAACAACCTCTTGAGTATGCGTATGGACATGCCTAAGCACGTACCTAGGATGCCGGAGGTACGCAGTACGGCGTGCAACCTCATGTTAGCTAGTGGTGCTAGTGTACTGTACACTAGAAGCACCGGCGTGTCTGGGCAATCTGGGGAAAAACGTGATTCGCGTTGCCTGCAGGGCCGGCTTTCCAATTTTGATTGATTCCTCGATAGACTGAATGGTCGTGGCGAGTCTGGTGTACGGCATCTCTGCTAACTCTACCGCCCGGTATGAGTCTGATCTGTATAAAGCCCTGGTGCCAAGGCAATGCCATGCCTCGGAGTTTACTTGCACGCTTCCCCAATATATTTGTTGCCCGGCTCCCATACTAAGCTGTAATTCCAGATTACCGTACACGTGTAAGCCTACCGGCGTATCTCGTCAGAAAGGCACCTCAACCCTGAGACAACGATCCCTTGACATGTCAGCTTGGTGTTGTGCCGTCACCCTGGGCAGGAAATGGTTAATTGCGTAGCAGCTCCCTCTCCAGCATCCAGCAATGATACCTGAATCGCAAAACCGGACTTGTGAAAAACTAATTTAGTTTTTAGGTAAAATAATTGTAATAATAATATTCGAAAACAAAAACTTCCCAGTTCTTATTCAATGCGGCCAAGCCTTGAGTGGTGGTTTGGCTGAATTGGGCTATAGTGTATCCATATAATCTACTATCTACATTGAAAGTAGACCGTAGCGAAGACTAGATGCCGATCATGGCAATACGACGTAGTATGCACATCCTGTAAGTGGTAAATAGAGCACCTGGAGAATGCATAGTCCTATTTGCAAAAGTGTGCTAGTCCAGTATAGTATATGTTGGGGCTGGCTGGGTTGAAATTTTGGGGTGCAGCATTACATTGAACACCTCAGCTACTTACACACACCTTAGCACCTTAGATACATCTTCCTATGAGAGCCTTGCGCGCGCAGATGCTCTCCAACCTGGCTGACGTGACCAACATCCCACTGATAATAATAGTCATGATGACTTGTTAGTTACGTACGGATTGCTCGTAGTGCCATACAAAGTCAATGCAGGCTTAGACCCTAAATCCTCTTATACGAGGGAAGGGCTTGGGCCCATAAACCATACATATAGGTAGACTCGCAATGCATTATCCTACCTACTTACCTTAGGTACCCATAACAACCTACCTACATGTAGGTATATTAGCAGGATTGTGCATTGCACGTTGGACAAACCAACACGGCTCGATCCCACAACTACCTAGGCTTCGTAGGTTCTTAGAGGAGCGTGTGCCGTCGGTGCTTGCCTGTGTGACTCGTAACGCAGTAAGCCTCTCGGGCCTTTACTACTGCGTATGTAGTATATGTAGATAGCCTGCTTATCAGGATTCCTCATTCCTTCGAGACGTGTCTGTGACAGATTCATACTAGGTAATTATTGGAGCGCTTAGTAGTACCTGTAGCCCATCCGATATGTTGCCTGGGGAAGACCACCGTCCTAGGCTGCAACTAGATGTAGGTATGTAGGTACATGTAGATAAGTAAAGGGTAGTAAAAAGTGTGACCGACGATACCGTCTCGTGGGGGACCATCCGAGGTAATTGCACGAATAGGAGACGCTATTTGAATGTGTACGTAGGTAGGTACGAGGTTGGCTACTAGCTCGACTTCCACTTGTTGTACAAATACCTTATTGGTCTTGTTCCGACTCATTTTATTTTTACTCACACTACGTGTACCTATTCATTTTCGGCCAAAAGAAATGGCCCCAGGTTTTCTCCATACTCTGGATGGGTGGTCCTAGTCTGGTTTTTGCCCGTTTCCATTTCTGGGGGACCCGGGGCAAATGGGGCAAATGGGGGTAAATGGGGGCGAGCGGCCAATCCAGTTCCATCGGTACAATACAGGTTGTTCTTGGTGTATCACCTTATTCTCGATACAAACTAATACACTTGCCTTGTACCAACCTAATAGGTTAGATAGAAATAAGCCTTCTGGTACAGGCAGTGTACAGCCTGCATACATGTATGCCAGGTAGTAATAGGCCGGGAAATAGTACTGCATATACCTTCAAGCACAGGTACTGCGTACTTCATTTAATATTGGCTACCTACTTGCCCTGGATACCTGGATACCTAGATACCTTGATACCTTGTTGGCACGACATGTAATTTTCGATTCCAATATCTACCTTTTGGGTCTCATAAATAAATGTACCCAACATTCCCTGCTGCCCTACCCATCTGGAATGATTTCTCTCTTCACTTTTGTGGCCAACTCACTCTATCTCTCTAATCCTGATCGACTTCTGCATCCATTCAACCAACCATCTTGCCGAGTACAACAGTAACCTAGCTGCACTGGATTGATTCATCATTCACCTGCCTAAGCGAGCGAGCCTTGTCAGAAAAAGAACTTGCAATTTAGTGTGCACTCGTTTTCGGAATCCGACTTTTTTTTTTACTTTTTTTTTTTGTTTGGACGGAGCTTGTAAGAGAATACACTAATCTCCTCGACAAGTTGGAGTGTCCAATCCATCCAATATACAACCTCTCACAACATTCAAAAGCCAAGCTCCAGCCAGCCAGCCAAGCATACTTGTAGTGTTGTAACAGCTACCTGCAGTTACACGTACCTACTTGTCCCCCAAGCCACCACCACCCAGATCTGGGATCCCAAAATCGCGGGGGCCTATTGTTTGTATCGGGTCCTGGATGTGACTTACACAGCTACCTCCTATTGTTTAATACATTACCTATACATTGCACACACGCACAAACCACAAACCAGAGACCAGAAACCAGAACCCACAAACATTCCCTCATTCCCTCATTCCCTCCTTCTCCTCCTCCACGGCTATATAATACAAGGCACAAACAGGTACACTGGCCCACGCTAGACATTGTGGCGAGACCCCTACCAACACCCAGACGCAGACGCAGACGCAGACGCACTTCCACCGCTCTTTCCACCAGATCAAAGCTGCAACCCAACGCAGGTGTCGTCAGTCTCAGCACCACGGGCAGTCAAACCTCGCACAGATCTGATACTTAACTCAACCACCTTCCTCGACCTCTCTCTCCATACTCTCTCCTCTCCTCCTCCTCCTCTCATCATCTCCCTTCGGTACACACACATACGCACACATACGTACACGTACACACACACACGTACACACAAAACGCCTCTCAGCCGAGTCACATCAATCTATCACACTCTTCGGGATACTACGGCCTGAATTCATAATCCTTTAATCTTGGTCTCCGTTGCCGACCTCCTACCCTCTTTTCACCCACAAACAATATTCGTCACAGTGAGTCAGCCTAACTATGCCATCGACCTCGCCTGCGCCGTGTTGACCCTAGTCCTGACATTTTTGTAGATCACATACACACCTCATCAACATGCCTAGCCAGATCGTCGCGCCTGTCCCTGTCACGCCTCCCAGGAAGGGCACCCGTCTTGTGGGTTCGTCAGATCTATTCGCCAGCTTGAATGCTTCACTCGAATCCAAGGCCAACAAGTCCACAACCCCCGTCCGCTCGATCCAAGAGCGTGACTGGGACGTTCCTGCACCCCCGCCACCGAGTCCCGTCAGCTTTCATCCTGACCATTGGCAACATGGTCTGCGTCGCTGATCGCCGTCGCACGGGTGGAACCTAGCAAGGGCAGCGAGGCAATCCCGGCTCGTATACCTCGGGCCGAAGGATAATGACTCTTCTTCTTCTGCATGTAATTGTATTGCTAGCGGGCTCCCTTTTTTTTTCCCTTTGTTCCTCGTCATTATGGGAGTTACTGGCGTGCACAAGGCAAAGAGATGCATTCGGGTGTACACAAAAGCCGAGGGAAAGGCATGCATGGGTCGTCATTTGAGCTAGAGGCTGGGACCCGGGGTTATTCTTTCCTACGATGAGCAAAACGGACTCGTCATTTGTACTATTGAGTTGTTTTTGCGATGGATTTGCTACACAACCTAATCGACGAAGGTGTGGCCTGGTCTACACGTTTGTTCCCATAGGCAGTTTGCCGGACATGAGAGCTACCTACGGGACGCTTAGCCTAGCAGTGGGCAGAAAAGTGAATTGAATTGATCATTATTCACTAAAGTTTTCACGTGGCCAGCTACTGCAATGTATTATTATCGTGATGGGTTCCTCTGATACTGGCATGGTAAGATTGCCTTGCTCTCTTTTGCCTCGGTTACTATTGCATCGCGTAGCTAATAGCATAATAGGTATATGATGTTGGTAAAGAATGACACAGATTCTCAGATAATTGCTCTAGATAATCCAGGTGTAATAGATAATAGTGGGTATGGAGTAGGGCTAATGTTCCTGAGGCTCACTATATGTTTGAAGGAGCTGGCCTCAATGCCCCAAGTTTCAATGGCTAACCGAGGCATGCCATGGCATGTATGTGTCTTTGAGGATGTGTAGACAGACTTTAGTACCCATCCCCCGATTAATTATTAGCCTATCAGTAGAGCGCGTCTCATAGACATGCCTCTAACAGACTCAGGGACTAAGTCTAAAAGAAAATTCATAATAAATCGTTTCCACACTGCATGTTTGTACCTGCTTAAAGAAACCCAAAGCAGTACATGTAGAAAAGAGTGGATTTATTTTTCTCGTCGTTGAGGAAACGAAGTGTGGAAAGCAGAAAAGCGTGTCTTGGCACAATGCAAATCCCCACATGCGCTCGGCACGCCAGCTTCTAGTTTAATGGGCCATTTAATGGGTCTTTTTGGCGCCCACAGGTGCTTTACGCGCCCTAGTTTACCTAAATCGCGTGTTCGAAGTGGGGTGTCGCGCTTTATGACGCGCCCCGTCGCGACCCTCGCTCCCTTGCTTAGCCCTGTCTAATATAATGAATGGTCTCCCTTTCCTATCCCGCCTGTCTTTTCAACAACAATCAGAGAACTCTGACTTCCCGATCACCATCGTCCCCAACGTCACTTATGTCTTGAAATTATATGTTCTAAATTGCTTAGAGTTTCGCAATTGCGCCACAATCAATTGATCTTGCCTTCTTGGGTTTCTCTAAACCAGTGCAACTTCTTTTTAATATAAAACGTTCTTGTTCTCGCGCAGTCACGATGCCTGCCGCAAGACAGCAGCGGAAAGCAAGGGCCGGCTCTGGGGTCAAGGTTTCTCAACAGCACACATCGTCAAATATTAGCAGCTTCGCCCGGGTCTCTAAGACCGTCGGCAATCCCGCTATCAAGAAGGAGCTTACTCCTACAACTCCGAAGAAGGACGTTAAGCTTGAGGCCATCACACCCGCTTCACGGAAACGCAGGGCCATTGCATCCATCGACGATGACTCGTCCGCTGACGAAAGCTCGAACGCACTCGCTACTTCTTCAGTCAAGAGGCCCACGGCCTCGAGCACCACAACAACTCCAGTTCAACTAGTGAAACGCGGTCGCGGCCGTCCTCCCAAAAAGGCGCGCCCTGAACCTACGCCACGGAAGCGAGTGCGAAGCCCCAGCATATCTGATTCTGACACATCGAGCATTGATGCTGGAGTATTATTCAAGAAACTGCGCCTCGAATCATCGCCATCTAGGTTCTCCTCCCCCATTACCGCCGATACGTCAGTCGCAGGCTCGGATATCGAATCAGACGCGAACCCTGCTAAGTCTAACGAGCTCCCCGAAGAAATCCTCAATCTCATAGGCCTTCACTCCGCGTTCTTGAAGACGTTGACACTACATTATGCGCACAATGGCGTGAATGTACCAGTCGACCTGCGAATTCTCTGTCCCAATATCGCCCGCGCTTGGGGCAAGAAGAAAGTTACGGACGCAGACATCCGAGTTTGTCTCGGCATTCTCGGCAGCTGCTCATCATTGCCGAATAGAAGCCCCTTTAATCTCTCCAACTATGGGCGTGGCAAGGTCTGCATCGAAGTCAACCAATCTCGTAACTTCGGACCATTAAGTGAGAATAAGATGAATACGCTCTTCCGTACGAATATCACAGCCCTTTGGATTGCATTCCTTACCAAAGGAAATGGAGACGCGTCATCAAACGCATCGGCGTTTCTTCGCACCCTTCCCAAGGCTCCCGTTGAGCTCTGCGCATCCCTAGCCAAAGCTTCGCCCTTGCATCTGAAGGGACAGCAGCGCCTCGAAGACCTGAAACACGGCATCGCGATCAAGAAGCAAGAGAAGGCCGCCCCGACACCGTCCACAGTAGATACGCCGATGAAGAATGCCGACGGGTCCAAGATGAGCCTACTGGACCGCATTCGCCTGAAGTCTTTGCAGAAATCAGCGATGCCCGCAGGTCTCTCACCAGCTCAGCTCGAGCGCCGCGGCGCCCTTCAACGTGTCGAAGAAGTATCGGCTCTCATCGGCATGCTCAGCCGCGCGTCGAGCGAAGGAGGCATGAGCGGCCGCATCAGCTTCACGATGGCGGCACTGCTTGAGAAGCTGAAGGACTCGTTCCGGATGGGCATCTCCAAGCAAGAGGGCGCTGTGTGTGTCCGACTGCTCGCGAGCGAGGTGGCTCCCGAATGGGTCCGCGTCATCACGCTCGCGGGGCGGGAGAACGTCGTCGTCGAGGTTTCTTGCCAGGTCGGGAAACCCGAGGTCGCGAGACGCGTGCAGAACATACTGGGAAGGGAGTGATGATGGTGAGATAACGACAAAAAGAATAATACAGTGGAGAGACGTTCGGCCTGAATTTTGTTATTGGGTTTCTTCGAGTTTTTCCTCGAAAGTTTGGTTGGAGCGGCATTGTGTTTCTGGGATCATAGCATGGAAGCCTTGCATGGCGTTGCGTTGCATTGTGGACTATCCTCGCTGGTATTGCATGGAGTAGGAAGGTCTTGTCTGTCTAAGCTTGGGTTTATTGCGTTTCTGTTCGCTGGATACCAACCACGACTACACACTTCGTGTATAATTGTATTCCGATGCGAGAGATCGGGTCTATATATGTAGCACGAGAGAAGCTGAAATGAGCATCGTTAGCGAAAACCACATTTAATTCAACAATCTTGCTCGACTTCGCTCGTGAAGCTTCTATTGTCAGTCTTGGTATAAAGGAGTAGTAACATGTATTGGTAATGCTCGTGCTGGCTTGTTGAGACTCGTACTAGAAATACGAGGAAGAGGACGTCAAGAATAATGAAAACGAGGAGTCCGGCTCTCGTGCCCACTTGACACAACAGCAATATTTCAACAAAAAGGCAAGGGAGAAACGAAACCTGGGTATAACATGTGATGATTCGGTCTATTCCTCTATGTATCTAGCTAGCTTGCGAGAAGACATTCATTCCTGTATAGTAATACCCTGCCTGGAATTCTTTCCAGGCGTGGGAAAAGACAAACGTACGTACGCCTCGCATTTTCAAAGGTTTCTCTAAGTTCGCCTACTACCGAAAATGCATGTTTTCGCCCGAAAGAATCTTCTTTTTCGAGGGGGGTTTGAAAATAAAGGCAGAACAAATTTTGTTTCTGAGGGGGCGATGGGAGATGGGAGGAGATAGGGTTCTTCCTTTCTTCCACATGACCGACTCGTCATCATACATGATTTGAACCGAATGGGCTGGTTTAACGAACACAGCCGACAGCTCATTCATGTTTCCCTTGATATATCCTTATTTTGGTGTGTTTTTTTTTTTTTTAATTATTTTTCTGTTTTGGAGGAGATATACATAGTAGATATGTATATCTCCCTTACTTCCCCTTAGGCTTGAACTTGGGCTCGCCGATGCCCTGGCCCCGCAGCTTGACGTTGAGGACGCGCTCCATGGCGCTCAGGACCTTCTGGTCGGGGACGGCGGTGCCGCGCTCGAAGTCGCCGACCACGCCGGCCGTCGTGTTGCACCGCGTCGCGAGATCCTTCTGCGTCATCTTGGGTTCCATCTTCTGCCGCGCCGCGCTGATGGCGTCGCCGACCACCTTGCCCACCGTGTTCGGCTTGATGATGTCGTCGCTGCGGTCGACTTTCGTCAGATGCTGGCCTTCGGGACCTTTGCCGATCTGTATGGTGGGAGCGTTAGTGTTAATTTGTCTGTGGGCGGGAGGACATATTGGATTGGCGAGTGGGCGTATGAGAGGTGAGATGGCGAAGGAAAGGTATTATTGGCTCGTAAGTCCGAAAGCGGACTTAGCGATCCTCAGCAGACCAGAAGCGACGAAGACGAGTGTTATGAGGGAATGTGTATTCTAGGTAGACTATCCATCTCTCGGGTTCACATGAGATCGTATCTGTGGATGGTCTAATGCGATGGTGATGACGATGACGATGATTGCTCACGTGTGGCGGCGGGAGTAATGGGGACTCGAGGATCGAGGATCGGGGATCGACCTACCTGGTTGCCTGTCGAGTATTTTTTCTCTGTGGAAACACCACCGCCGCTGCGCTTCGCGGCATTGATCGCCGAGTTTCCTCGCAAAACCGTCTCCCTCTGCGAGGCGCCGCTGCCTCGTGTCTTGCTTCCGATCTTGGTGACGGAGTTCCAGTCGTCAGACATCTTGATGGTAGTGGATTTGGCGGGGTTTCTAGAGCGAAGTGTTATTATTATCGAATGCACGTCTTGTAGGCCGCAAAGACGAAGTTGTGTTGGAAGAAGTGGTTGGGTGGTCGTGAAAACGGGAGGGCTCTGTTTTTGGGAGGTTATATTGGTGGAATTGATGTTTAAGAGAGGGATGTGAATTAAGGCTGCTCCCAACGTGACTTTATTTGCGCCGTGGAATGTCAGGGAATCGGGATGGCGTAGATGTGGGCAGAAAGCGGATCTCTAGCAGCCACCGCTGACTCAATCGGCGGCCCCGTTGCGGCAGGGATGGATAGTGGCGTAGCAGCGGCTGTAAAAATGGGGTGGTATTGGGCTGAAGACATGACAAACCCAAGACTTTGCTCTCGAGCATACCTTAATAAAAGCCGCATAAATTATACGACTGAAGCTGCAGATACGAATCGAATAAATACCTTGTGTTACAGGAAATGGAGTTCAATACAGACTTGGACGCCACAGAGATTGGGTTACCTAAGGAGTCGGGTACTTGCATGTCTGGTACCTAGGTACCTAGATATATTCAACCTGAGGCTGGTGTGGTGGCTTGGCTCCCTCACTACGGCCCATACTAGTTGGCAGCTCCCACTACTGCGCCAATGATGAGTAGACGAGTTATGATCTCAAAATAATAAAATTATAAAGCTTATGATGTTCGTAAAGCCGCACACCGGTATTGTCATCTCCAAACTTTAACCTTCCCTCAGATTCCTGGCACCATATCTGCAAATGGTCAAGCGCCCGAGTTCTGTTCCACGAGAGTGACGACGAAGGGATGAAGACCTAGCTCGTGGCTCATAGAAGGGTTTTGCTCTCAATGATTAGCTGAATTGTTGGCCTCGTTATTTTCATCATCATATATGTCTCTAAAATGAGCAGCAGCGTTTGCTATTCGTTGTGGCAGGAAATTGCTATGAAACATCTTGTAAGCAGGTAATTATATGGGCCAAGTACTCGAACAGCAAGAGATCTGGCTTCGCCGTTCCCTGCAGATACAGGCTTAAAAGTGTACACTTATACACGGAATTAAGCAATTATAAAAAGGGGCTCTGTTCACTTGAATAAAGCATGAGAAATTCTTCGTAGATGCAAGAAAAAGGCCTCAGTTTTTAAAACTGAAGCAAATTTTTCACTGCTCCCTTTCAGCAAACATCGATTTAAACTCCCATTTGCGATTCTTAGCTCTATCTAAGCACTATACTAACTCAGCGTCTTTAAAAGGGGACAACTCCTCTTCTTAGACAACTACCCCTATTACATTTCAGAAGTTCAGTGTAACTAACAACAGCAACATATAACTTAGAATAGAGTATCGTAATTATTAAAGACTATACCGAATCTCAGATTTAGCACCGTATCTATACTTGTGTTTTCATTACCATGTTTATTTGGTTATGTCTTGTATGTCTGAAAACATGGCATGAATTCTCATATACTGGATTACATATTTGTTTTAATTTTGTTCGAACATACTAGCATGTTCTAGAGTTACGATCTTTACGTTAAACCTGGATAAATAATAACAAAGGTTCTAAATCAAGTTTAAATAAATAGATCCTATTAATTCACCCCTGAATCTAACTCTAGGCTTTTGTATACTAAACAGAAATAGACATATGTGTAGCTGTAGATCTCGAGTTAACGGTTCTTATTGTCAAAACAAGGTATATACTAGTGGTTGTCCATATATATCTTCGCTTACGTGTTTGTCGGTATGGGCAATTGGAAGTGCGTGTTGTTGCGTAGACCTACACACTGGTTATGTCTCATACTATATACCACAATGCTCCCCTTGTCCAGCTAACATGATAATGGACAGAGTACCAAACTATGCCTCCGTTTGCGCAGTCGGCGAGTTGCCTTCCTTTCCAATGCACTAGATGATCCAATTGTCTCATATGAAGTATGTTAAAAATCTTTGCTGCTTCTTGAGTATTCAGGCTTTCTGGGTAATTTTGTTGACTGAAATATTGTTTGTCACTGGGGATTCAATATGCACTTGGCGTGTGGTGTCACCTAAAGCTTTGGAGAAATAGCTCTGATGGACCAGCTACTAGGATAGAGCGCGGACTCAATTTTGTCCTCAGAAACGATTTCAGATTGTTTGTCTAGTCAGAATCGTCGTTATTGAGCATGCGATGTGTTTTGAATAGCGTCCCAAAAGCGATTGATAAACTAATGTGGTTGACTGCTACTGAAAGAAAGCTGAACATTGCGGGGTATCTGGAGTTCAAAGTGTCCAATTCTCATATTGTACCTATTAGAATTTGTTTAATGCTTTTATAATTTTGCGCGGATATTCACCGGTTAGATCATATTGTCTCATTTAGACTTTCGGAGCCGACCCGATCCAAGTTGAGCAATCGATATGTCATGAAATCTCTTGTGGACATTCACGGTTTCCGGCTCTCGTCCATAGATAGAAGCGCGCTACCACACGAGGAAGACCGGACTCAATATTTTCATATATATCTTGGGCCGAAGCTCTTCGCCGCATATGGATTTGCAAGAGGCGGTACGAGTATTCTTCACCTAGAAGTTTTGTTCTTCCGTCTACTCCTGATTTGAATACTTGCTACGATGTGGGGACTTTCATGCTGGTCTTCACGGACGTCGTCAGTCCAGTATGATCTTGGCGAATTTGAAGGCTGTGATGCATTGATCCCGATCAAGGGACGAGTATCGTTATTCAAAGTATCCCTTCCTCCATGAGCTGGGGTCCTCTGACACAAATAACAAGGCTGCCTATCGCGTCACTTACGTACGCATACACTAGTATTTGAGGATCTCAAACGGCGGAACTTCCCATATCCAACGGTGACCCAGTGCATTATAAGCGCCACACACGGAGCATCTTTATTTGATATTCTGGTCGGAGAGCTTTAGCTCCATCCCGGGCTCTAGGGTTGCATATATACTACATGCTGTTTCAAAAGCCAATGGCAGCTCGGCGCTCGGCATCGAGGGTACGAACGAGACACGCAATCTTGGAACGGAGGAACTGGACTGTTCACCGGGACTGTTGGTCGTGTGGTGGAGACTGTCTTCGGCTTTATTAAACTCACCGCGACTTCGGATACTAAAAGAGCGGGCGAGGGTTCTTTATACCGCGAATCCGAGTATATACCCTACACTACACCTACACTGCACTCACTACACTGCTTCAATAGGAATGTGATATCTGGCTGGGAAGCCTACCTGCGGCTGTCGACTTGGCGTCTTGAGATCCGCCGGGCCCCGGGGTCCTGCTGCTATACTACATGGTGGTGGAGCGGAGCTTGTGATTGATTGGCATGTTAGAACGGTATATAGGGTACTAACGCACAGCATGCTTTTAGTTCCCGATTAGCTGCCCAATTCCAAATCTGCCCTGCCACGAGGGGTCAATGAAACCCCTGGCGGTATCCTTTCATTGATGTTCAATCGCGGGGCTCCCTCGCCGAGGCGGACTCATTGGATGATAACGGTGACAAATCCATATGCTAGGCTTCAGCGAAGAGGTCGATACCGAGCGGTTGATTCAAGTCCTACCTCGGAAGCGCTGAATACAGTATCGTCCAATTGTCTAGTGTAGGTACTGGAAGGCGTTAATCTGTACTACATGTGTTGTTGGCGCCTTACTTAGTGTATCTGCTCGATTTGGAACGAGAGGGGCAACGAGGTGAGCGGCTATACATGTACACGTCTTATGGGGTGGATAGAAGATACATGTACTACAAGTAAGTGGTGCTCTCTTTGCCCACACCGCCGTCTATCAAGACAAGAAATGCAAATTGTTGTTTCTATCCCTTTCCTGGGTAGGCCCAGGCTTGCTAGTCTATCTATGGTCGACACACTGACGTAACAGCGCGCATAACAACAATAAGATCTACCCCACCATGGAATCGAAATCATGATGCCCCGCGTTGCGCGAGACTGACATTCGGCCACCTGCTCGACGCTGACCCATTTCTGGGAGTTACATACCGTAGTGTACGCGGGTTGCCATGCTGACTGCACACCGCACGTTGGCTAAGTTACTATGCTGACGCCTTATGTGGGATCTACTCTGCATGTCAGACACCTTCCGTCGTCGTAGTACTGGTCGGACCCTTTCTTTTTCTGTCTCACTTAGAACAGGTTACTGTATACTAGGTAGATACGAGAGAGGCAGGGGGAAAAGTGGCTATTGCTGAACTCGGAAAGCTCCCTCTTGGAATTGATTTGATGGGACTCCTCTCTCACAAAGCATGTACAATGTACATAGTACAGTAGTATGCATTAGGTCAGGATGCCGGGGATGGTTGAATGAATCCTCCTCCTATTGACTCTCCCTCTCCTGAACTCGGTATTTAAGAGGAGGGGAGACCCCTCCTTCGTGGCTGTTGATTCTCTCCTCTCTCGTCTTCAAGCAAGAACAACTTCATACAACCCTTCCTAAACCAGATTCTTTCTTCTATAACATACAAGATGCCTCTCTCCGGTCACTGCCTCTGCGGCGCCGTCAAATACACCGTCGACTCGGAACCCTTCAACGTTGGCTACGACCACTGCGACGACTGCCAGCGCCAGACTGGTTCTACCTACTGTATGCCGAAGCTCCATTCTGGCAAACTCGAATGTTGGCCGTGTCTCGACTAACGCAGTTATTCTCCAGCTCTCATCGCTGTCGTCCCCAAGGACAAGCTGACCATCTCCGGTCCCACCAAGAGCTGGGCTGGTGTTGGTTCATCCGGCAAGCCCGTCCACCGTGTCTTCTGCAGCGAGTGCGGCTCTCCCCTCTACCACGACCCTGAGGCCGCCCCCCCAATCATCGCCCTGAAGGCCGGCACCCTCTCCGTCGAGGACAAGAAGGCCCTCAAGCCCACCACCGAGGTCTGGTGTGTATCGAAGCTACCCTTCATGACTGAGAAGCTCGAGAACGGTACGTATTGAAATCGCGCCTCATGACATAGTCAAGATGTAGCTTTGTGTGAAGAATATATATATGCTGACCATTTCCTAGCTTTCGACCACATGCCCGCCCACTAAGTCTCCTGTCCATCGACTGGTTCTAGAGCGGGAACGAAGTGATGATGATGATGAAAAAGTAAAAATAAAAGAAACAGCATGGGGCAATAGACTTCTTACGTTTCGAATTAGCGGTGGTAGATAGTTCAATGAAAACTTATCCAACCCCTCATCGATATTACGCATGTTGACAGTGCCTTGTGTGATTTGATTGTAGTTGTCATGTTATAGGAATTGTAGTAGTATTTGTAGCGGACGAACTAAAACATCATGTTAGCCAATTGGTTTGAGTATGTTGCCATGAGTTGTAGTAGGAATGCGGAGACGAGGGGGAAAGCTTGGAGTTGTCTCGTAGCCCGCTGTGGTGCACCTGATCTGATGAAACGTAAGGATGTCCATTAAGAAAGAAAAAGAACAACAAATCACTGAAAATAAACTGTGCCGAAAAGAAGAAGAAATTTTATGATAAAACATATATCATTACACCTGGAACTGGGAACGGGGACTGGGAAGCGTGAGATGTCGTCAAAATTGCGGCTCCGTCCTTACCTAAGAAAAGAAGCTTTCCCACCCCATACCCCATAAAATAGAGATGACGGGAGGGTAAGGTTAGATTACTTTGCCTAAGGAAACGCACATGGCATGGGGCAATGTATGTGGGTGAGGAGCCGCGGCGGCGCCTCGTCCGGATCACGACATCTTGGCTCTTACCTAGATCGGATGGGGGGTCCCGTCCCCACGGGATCTCTTGAAAGGGAGAGAGGAATGGGGCAGGTGATACTAAAGGCGATGTAATACGGAAGGAGGACGCACTGGCATAGCCGATCGACGATGATTGGGCGTATGCTCCGGAGCTTGGGGCGAGAAAGACCATCAAGGTACTTCTTCGCGGGTGGATGGGGACTGGGTGGCCATCAAGGTGCCTATTTTCGTGCCTTGTCTTGTTTCCCGTCTGCTGTCTGTCCTTGGCGGAGAGGATGGCTGATTATAAATCTTCTATGCCGTCCGCTTTTTCTTCTCCTTAAACGTATTGGTTGATTATTGTCGTGCCTAGGCTTACTTACTGGGAGAGACGGAGTCATACTTGCATAGAGAATGGACCTTTTTTTCTCCTGTCGTTTCTTGCACCCTTAGCTATATTGCCTTCTCTGTTTTCTATTTTTCCCCCACTGAGCCGTTTCTCCTTGGCGTATTTATTAGCGTAGCATCTCGCATATGCCTCGCACGACATATCGTGAAATATTACGACAGATGGCGTAGAATGGAGCACTCATCACGTTTCTGCCTGGCTTCGCCCCATCTATCTTATCTCAATCCGATTCGACATCGATCCCCCACAAGAATTAAATTCCTTGGTCGCAAATTAAAAAGACTATAGCAGTTATATATATTTACTGACTGATCTTACTACGCTGCTGAAATGTAGCCTGGGGAGAGCGCCGGCACACCACCTGACTGACATGATACAGTACGTACGAGATGATAGTATGATTTGTACTAATTTATGATACTACATCACGGTGCTTAAGCTGTCAAAATGAAGAGAAATTGGTAAATTTAGAGCTATATTTGGCACCAGGCTCCTCTTAAATGAGGCTGCCTGACAAGTGGAAAGCACATAGGATAAAGGGACGGCCCATAAACATCAGATAAAATCAGGTAAAATCAGGACGCATGGTATTCATCAAGTATCCTTTTCTTAAGTTTACCAATTTAGAAGTCCATAAGTCTCCGTGATAATACAAGGGGAAAAAATCTTCGAGCGAATTATGCTAGGGGGAGCAAATATCGTTCCTAAGTAGGATCAAATTTAACGTCAAGCGCATAGGTTCTCAGCTACTTATCTTCTAGTAGGAGACAAAATTTACCTACATTATCAACAAGTTCATCAAGACTAACATACTACGAGCTTTACAATGTAATACTTGTTGACAAGTTCTCGAAGAATATATATAGCAAGATGACGCTGCTGCCTGGTGTCAAATAGAGTCGAGGATAGACAGTTTTGGGATGTGATTTGGGTAGCAGAGAAAGTCCTCAATGAGAGTTTAGGTGTCAAAAATTCGTGTTTTCAACAAGTTATTGGAGCTTAGAAATGAATGAACGGGCCTGTCGTAAAGAGTCGAGCAAACTTAGAGGGTACTGTGTCTTGCGAGCCTACTTATTGACGAGGCAAAGGGAACAATAGGATCCCCTTCATGAAAATATAACAATAATAAGGATGCCTGATGACATAAACATAACATAATTTATAATAGACCCTTCAGTAATGGACTGGAGATACGTTGAGGGCTCGAGACATAGAAAGCAGCAAAGGAGCTCAGAGTCTTAGGGCCAGTCCCTGCGCATTCCGATTTACCGACCCCGTTGCGCCGCGAAGTAATTGAAATAATTCTACCAATAAGTCAGCAAGTCCAAATTACGACAAGTTGTGATGAAGACGAGCTATGGACTCTGGGGGCTGAGCTGCTCTCAACTCCATGACATGACGATGGACAGTGGGCTGGTGTTAGCATTATTGTTCCCCCTCATACTCCTGATAAATGCCGGGCCATTAAAAAAAGAGGTTCAGCCGAACTATTAACTTTTGTCATAGTTGGTCTCATCTCAGATTAAGCTTAGAAGAAAAGGCACTACATCGAGCTCGCGTTTAGTGACGAAGCTAAAAAGTGTAAGATCAGATACCCCTTTTAGCTCTCCTTCCCTCTCAAAACACCCCAAACTAGGGCGGAATATGTACGCCGTGCGGAAGAGGAAGTATTATTTATTAGAAACGGAGGATATAACTATTCATGGAGTTCCATTGTGTGTGGTAATTCAGTCCTTGCATCAACTTTGATGCCTAAACTGGGTGTCCGTACTCCCATTTATTATCGGCGTCTCTGCTGGAATACAGTCTTCGCTGCAGCAGGTTCAACTTCGGGTCTTTCCCGACACTTTAAGCTTGACAGCTCTACACTTCTCAATCATGGAACTTAACACTTGAACGATGATTTATGATTGTAAGTACCTACGTAGCCTGGTCCGTAAAGTTATATTATTTATGAAAATGCCGGCCCTCCATCCTGGCAATACCATACCTAGCATACCAATAGCCTCTCTTCTGCTAATGACACCTCATTGAGCTTTCGATATCGTACTTATGTGGGTGATTTTCGTTCGCTTCTAAACTGGCTGTGTTGGAATAATCCTCATTCAGCCTTGGATCTGGATGCTAGGAAGAATCCAAAGGTGAGCAGATGGAATGTCGATTCGCGCGGTTCGCATCGTTCACTGTGTCCTTCGGGGTTGGTAGATACAATGGTAATCGAGCTCTGTAGATGTCCTAGCTCGACTAGGAGGCAGTTCCTCGCCGAATCTGTCAAGGCTAGGAGAAATGATTCTGGACTAGAGGCCATTTGTGTGTCGCCATTCCCACACCCGCGATCCCCGTCCTGCCAACCAGCCGCCATCCTAAGCGGTATAGTCCGTAAAGAGAGATGCCTCCCAACCCTTCACGCTACGCGGGCGCTAGTGGAGTGAGTAGTGAAAGCTTTAAAGATTGAAGAAGCTTGGCAGCTATTCGGATCTAGTCGATCGACATATATTCGCTCGATTGGCAGTCTAGTAATGCCTTGTTGGTGTTGGTACTAACAGATTCAATACTCGAAGAGTTGGATAGCCAATATATCTTAGACTACTAAGACACGTGTTGAGAGTACATGCTCACTGTACTTTAGTAGTATTTTGATCATAACCGCATGCCTAATCGACAGAAAAATGCTGAGTAGAAACACTATACGCGAACTGGGTTAGGTGCTCGCCCGTTTCGTCCTCGTCAGTGCAGTTGTTGTCGGCCTTTTCACAGTGCGTCCTAGCCTAACAGAAGTAGTCCGCCTCACATACATGATATCGATAGCAAGCAAGTATGAAGTGAACCATAGAGGTCATATCATCTTTTCCATATTTGAAATATTCAATACTCCATGTTGGCGCTGTGAGAGAGGTATTGAGGCCATCAATTGTGAAGACGGGAGACGGACTACTACCATGCTGCCTCATAATGTGATCATATAATATGAAGCAAGACTTGCAAAGATTAATAAACTAAGTACCTGTCACTGGTAGGTAGGCAGGCTCAGATGCTGTTGGGAAGTTACGAGGCACAATGCACACCTATGAGGACCCCTCACGGTGGCCGCTTTCAATTACGTCTCTCTCTTCCACAACATCCATAATCCATCACACAATGCATCCATAATTCATCCACAATCTATCCATCTCACTACTCCAGAATGTTAGAGCATGATACTATACTGTGTTTGGTTTGGCGAGCTCTAGTAGATCAGCCGATACCATCCGGCCTATGAGAGCGGCCGTTCTTCAATGTGCCAACCTAGAGGCAGCAAGCGTACATACGCATGCATAAATTATACTCAAACCAACGCCGTCGACTGCATACATGATACAGCATCTTTAAAGCTAACTACCCTCCAGTTACATCCAGGAACAGGCGGGATGAAAGCGCGCCTCCGAACTCTTATGGAGTTGGAATGCAGCACTGTACGACTTCGTATACTGATGAAATGGCTGATGATGCAATGCCACAGGATAGACTTATTTCGGTTTATTCACTCACACCTCGAAGGCAAGCATTTATACTGTTCATTTCTTCATTTGACGTGGCGCGGCTGCGTCTTACGCAATTCTGAATTGTCGTACGGCATCATCCCTCTCTATCTTCGCTCGCTGTGCACACCATATTGATTCAGAGGAGCTGACGTGTGCTGTCGGTGGAACCAGGTGTGTCTGCAGACGCCGTCGGCAATCATGCCGACAGGATTATAGTATGCTCCCAAATGCTTGGAGCCTTCGATGGCCGTTGGATATCACGAGGGTTCGCCAGTTTTGTTGTATTCACACGACTGCATTCAGAGCCAAGACTGAGAAGCTGAGACTCACCGAAGTGGCCAACACATCTGTTAAGCAACAACCATCGTTTATGTTGCCGACCGCACTGATCGATGGCGTCTCACTCTAGCCGATTTCCGTCACTGCTGTGTTGACAACTTCGGAAGTGCCAGCCACACCACCAAATTTAAATCGCTGCTCGAGAACACCCCAACCCAGTCGATGCCAAAGGCCCATCCTTGAACATTCGCCGTCGTCACTACGCGTCCCTCAGCCGGGATGGCAAACTCCGAATGGCTTGACTGAAGATTAGTCATGAGGACATTGGACCTACGAATGTCGCTGCATTCAAGGAGGGTACGTATGTCCTTCAAAGCCTGCTAATCTGATGCTGTAGCTACACCTCGAAGTATAAGTTGCTGTACCTTCCTAGCTCTCTAGAGCAGATTCACCAACCAATTTCTTATTTCCTACAAATAAGATCCAGTCCCTTCGCGATTTGCGCTTGGGAGCTTCCACGTCTAAACCTCACGAAAAGTATTACTATACAAGAGTCACCATTATGAAGGTTCCTACAACTCTTCTCCTTCTTGCGGCCAGCCGTGCCCTGGCCCAGAACTTCAATGGCGGCTCCTTCACAGGCACAGCGACTTTGACTATCTCTGGGAGCACTGTCACAGTCGGAGGAACGAATGCTGCCACGTTTGTCGTCGGGTCTAGTACCATCACCGTTGGTGGTACAAGCAGCTCATCGGCGAAGGCTTCAGATGATGCCGCTGCTACCGCTTCTAGTTCGGATAGTGACAGCGATGATGATGATGGGACTTCCTCAATTTCATCGGACGAAGAAGCCGACGGAGATAGCACAAACGATGATACTACCACCAGCTCCTCCGGCAACAGCGACTTGGCCAGTATGTATTCTTGATCCTCACGTTTCTTATTTTTTTCGGACCTTTGCTTCGACGTGCCCCAAGAGCAAGTTATAACCTACTATAAGCGATAATATCTAACACTTGAGTTTTATAGGCTTCACCTCTGCTTATTCTGGCTCACCTATCACCATAGAATATGGCTCGTCTACGATCACCATCGGTTCTTCTGCCTCGGCAGGCTTCAGTAACTCCGCCAATGCCACCGCAACAACTAGCAGTACAGCTGGTGGAAATGGCGGCGGCGGTCACAGCAACGGTGGCGGTAGTGCCACTGCCACTCCATCTGGTCCTACTACATCTTTATCCGTCCCAACACAGCCAGGTAAATCTGCAGCTAGCACCGCCCAGGCCGTGAGCGGTCTTTTGGCTCTCGTTGGTCTTGCTCTTGCTTTCGTCCTGTAAGGTTAGAATTTTAAGGGCTCGCTGGGTTGACCAACATACCTTGTGTATGGCTCTACTTTATGTACGGGCTTTATCTAACCCACTCCCCTTTCCCACTCCTTCATTTTCTCTCTCTTTCTCTCTCTCTCTGGCTAGTAAGTAAATGGAAGACTGCTAGAAGGACGTAATGCTACCTTTTCTCCCTGGCTTCGCACTTACTACTGCGACGAATCTTCCTACGCATGCGGCGGGTGGGCGTTTTAGGAGTTCAGAGCTCGGGACGTACATAGAGAGGACGGGAAAGTCATGTACTTTTCTTCCCCTTCATTTTCTGCTTTACCGAATTACTTTGATATCATTTTCTCCTTTTTGGCTTTAGACTTTCTTGGTTACGAAGAACAGGAATCAGATCGAACAAGTTACATCACATGTCTCGGCGACTCATACTACATAGCATCTTTGATAACCCATTAGTGTTAATGCGATCATATAAATATATATATATATATATATATATATTTATGAGTCTGTTTCAACGGGAGATGGACTATTTGAAGCCACAGGCTAAGCGAATCTTAAAGCACAGTTCGGTAGGAATCCTTGACTGTAGGATCTTGGGACGAGAAACTAAGTCACGCAGGAACATCAAATCTATTAACCTTATCTTATGTCTTGCAGGTCTGTCGTTCGGGCTTCCGATGGCGGACTCCGGCCGTCGTAACGTCATGGTATGCTCACACCTCCATGACCTACCTACCCGTCTGGCTTGTGACCGCTGTACTGCATGTATGTAGGTTTAGTCTCGCTTGCTGCAGCGTGCTGTAATGGGAGGTAGAGATCAAAGGTTGCGTACGTAACCTGCAACCTACTAGACCAGATGCAAAGCGCGCTTCGGCCCGTGGAGAAGTCTTCGTGGCTTGAGACACAACCCCCTCAGTATATATGAGGCGTCACAAAATAAATCACTGATTGTGAAATCATCTATTTCCTCGAGACACCCAGCCCACCAACCAGCCAGCCAGCCAACCCGCCTTGCACCTATTCTACATCTCGCCATGCCGTGCGTGCCCGCGTGTCTATCGAATGTAAAATGAAGTCGTAAGCTCATCGTGGCCCATAGTAGCCAAAAAAAAAAAGTTGTAATTCCATCCGCGTGTGCGTCAAGTTAGGGGTATGTCGACTCTTTCTAAATCGTAATGATGAAACCAGCGCCGAAAAAAAAAGGGATGCAGTGACAAATTGACCAGACCCCCTTTCCTCCCCCAAGACAAAGATTGGAACCAGTAGCTCATCAAATCACATGGTGAAGAAAAACAAACCACCCTAGAGCAACACTACCAAGAAGCATCACCCCCTCCCCCCTCCTCCCAGCCCATCCTCCAGCCGCCGCATTCCCAGGCAACGCCTTCTGCACCGTCGCCGTGGCCGTCGCGGCCGAGAGCGTGCAGCTCGCCGTCCCGCACATGTACCCGCTCGGACAGCACCCCGACACGGGCCCCGCGTCGGCGCCGCAGAGGAACCAGCCGCTCGCGCACGTTGCCGTCGCCGTCGCCGTCAGTGTTGCCGCCTGCTGCGCGTCTGTCAGGGGTACCACCACCGTCGCGCCGCCCGTGACGATGGTCGTGGACGCTACCGCCGGACACGACGTCGTGCTGCAGTCGCGCCCGGTCCGGCAGCAGCCCGACCCCGCCGAGGCGACGCACGCGTAGAACCCCGTTGGGCAGTACGAGCTTGTCGGGCTCCCTGCGGCTGTGGTCGGGGTCGAGCTCGTGGGGCGCACGGGCGGGAGGCCTGTGCCTGTTGCTGAGTTGGTGGCTGATGCTGACGTGGTCGTGGCTGTGGTCGGCGGCGTTGACGTCGTGGGTTGTGACGAGGGCGTCGGCGTGCTGGTGCTGGTGCTGGTGCTCGTACTCGTCGTCGGCGGCGGTGTGCTCGTCGTGGTTGTCGAGGTTGTGGCGGATGTAGATTGCACGCCTATAATGCATAGCGTCGTCAGTCAGTCAGCCAGCCAGTTAAATGTAACCCAGACAATTCATGAAAATAGTAGAGTATAGGAGAGTACAGGAGATAGAGAGTGGTATGAGGGAGGACTCACAGCCGACGTCGGCGCACACGAACCCCGGGATGCAGCACCCGCCGCCCTCCTCGGCGGGACACGCCGTGTTCCCGTCCGAACACGCGGCGACGCTACCGCCGCAGGTCTGGCCGTCCGGGCAACACCCCACGTTCCCGGCGTCGGGCGAGTTCTCCACCACGAAGCACGTCGTCCCGTCCGGACAGCAGTAGTTGGGCTGGTCGATGTTGGAGCACACGTGCGTGCCGCCGGGACAATTGAAGTCGCGGCCCTGGAGCCGCGCCAGCGCCTCCACTGCCCGGCGGTAGAGCGACCAGGGAGAAGAAGAATCTTCCTCCGACCGCCTCTGCTGGTGGTCATGGCTGGTACTGTCCTTCATGCTCCCTCTTATCCTGCTCCGTGCTTCTAGACCCCGGTAGTCGAGATGTCGCGGGAACGGGGGCCGGAAAAGGAGAATCGCTGAGCTGTTTGTCGCCAGGAGGGCTTCTTCCTCGGGCGTCAGCGCGGCGCCGACGTCCCGGGCCTCGAGTCCCAGGACTGTCTGCGGACCCGCTGCGTAGAAATCCGGCGGCGCGAAGGCGTAGTACTCGGGCATGAACTTCTCGCCTTCGTCCAGCGACATCTTGCGCACGGCGGTGGGGAGGAGCGTCTGTGTCTCGTCATCCTGATTCCGATTCTGATTCTGGTCCCTCGGGTCGGCTTGGGCGGCGTGGAGCTGGGTTGCGAGAAGCAGGAGAAGCGAAGGGGGGAGTGAGAGGAGCGTGCGCATTGTTTTTTCCTCTTCTCTCTCTGGTTCGGGATTCGTATATGTATGTATGTATTGTATTGTATTGTGGGCTCTTTTGCGTTTCAAATTGGAAACCTGGCCGGGCGCTGATGCTTAAGGGTTGTGTGATATACCTATCTATCTATGCCAACCAGCCAGTCAGCCAGCCAGCCAGCCAGCCACTTAACCTGGGGGATAATTGGATGGTTTTAATAGGTAAACTGGGAAGAAAATGCTACCCTGTCGGGTAGTGTGGTGTAAGCTCCCTGTGGATTGAATTGATGGATGGCTGGGTTGATCGTCGACGCGCTATACCGAACACGCTGGAGTCTTGATTTGCTATTTTGGGAAAAGTCTTAGCTCTTAAGACATGTTTCAGAAGTAGTTTGAGTTAAGACATGCATGCAGATAAAACAGATATGCAGATAAAACAAATATGTAAATAAAACAAATATGCAAATAAAACATGCAAATAAAACATAAACTTAAAAACATATAAACTTAAAAATATATAAACTTAAAAACATATAAACTTAAAAACATATAAACTTAAAAATATATAAACTTAAAAATATATAAATACAAAAAATATATAAATATAAAAAAAAATATATATATATAAGCAAATATAATAAATAAAATTTTATATAATATATTTATTTAAAATTATTATATGCTTATTAATAAAATAAACTAATAGCTAAAATAAATAGTAAGCTTTTAATTTTAATAATATATATAAAGGTTTTTATTATTTTTAATTTAATTTTTAGTTTAGCTTTTAGTTTTTTATGCTTTAATTATTAACATTAAAATTATAGCTATATTTTTAATAAATATTTTAATATATTTATTATATACTATAATAATTATTGTTTTAATATATATTATTTAGCTTTAAAGCATAACTTATAATATAAAACTTTTGTTTAGCTATTTTAATATAAAAGTTTTAAGTAATATATTTTATTACTTTAGCTATAATAATTCTTTAAAGTTATTATAGTATTAAATATATAACTTAAAATATTATAAAATTTTTACTGCAAAAAATTTTGCTATATATTAAACATTAATAATTAGCTTTTATAATACATATATTAAAAATAATAACATAATATATTAAAATAATTATTATAATAAAATAAAACTATAAAGTTTATATATATTAAACAATTATAAAGTTAATAAAGCTATAATATATTAAAAGCAAAAATATAAACTAAAGCAAAATTATAATAAAAATAAAAATATTTAAAAAGCTAAAATAATAAAAACAAAGGCTTATAAATATTAAATAATTATAAAGTTAATAAAGTATATATAATATATAAAAAGCTAAAATATAAACTAAAGCAAAACTGTTTTAAAAGTAATATTAGTTAAAATAAAAAATAAAAAATAAAAAATAAAAGTAAAAAAAATAAAAGTAATAATAACAAAAGTAAATAGTTTATATATTAGCTTTATTATACTTATAGCACATTAAAAAAGCAAACAAATTTTTAATTAAGCTATTAATTATTATGTAACTTAAAAAAAGCACATAAAATAGCTAAATAAGTTTTAAATATAAAAAGGCTTAGCTATTATAACATAGCTAAAAAACTAATTAAGTTATAAATAGCTGCAAAAATATAAAAATAAAAGCTTTTAAACATAAAGCAAAAATAGTTAAGCATTAATACTAGTTTTTCTTTAAGCTAAAAAAAGTTTACTATAACTATAAAGCAAAAGCTAAAGCATTTATTATAAAGTTATTTACTATTTATAGTTTTAAAAAAGCTGCTTATTATAGGTTTACGTTTATAAATTTTAAAATAAAGCATAATATAATAAAATACTAAAAATAATAATATAAAATTATAAACATAAAACTATAAAAATTAAAAAGCATATATTATAAAAAAGCAAAATAATTAAGCAACTTTATTAAGCATTAAACATTAAAATTTTATTAAAACTTTTAGCTATTAAATATATAATAATGCTAACTTTTAAAAGTTATATAAATACTTTTTAACTAGCTTATTTATATAAAACTTCTAGCTTTTTTACTTGTTGTAGCTTTTTTTGCTTTTTTAATTATAACTTAAAGTTATATATTAGCTATAAGCATAGCTTAAATATTTTTATTAGTATAAAAACAGCGCATAGCTATATAAGCTTTAATAAACAATTAAAGTTCTTTATTAATTTTTTTAAGCTAAAAAATTATTAATAGCACTTAAAATTAAAAAAACTTTAATAGTTAAAATAAGTATAAAGTAAAGCTTAAAAACATATAAACATTAATATAGTTAAAAGTATTTATAAAACTATAATTATTACCTTTAATGCTTATTTTGTTTTTTTTGTATTATAAACACTTAATAAACTTACTAATAATATTGCAAACATAAAAGTTATTAATGTTTTTATATAATTAGCATAAAAAAAACAGCAATAAAAAGTATATAATATACTATTATAATATAAGCAATATAATAGTAGTATAGCTTAAGCATTTTAGCATGCTTAATAAATATAAATTTTAAAGCTATTAGTAATACTTTAGCGCAAAGCACTAAAGCATTTACCTTTATTTTAAGAATTAGCGTTATAATAAAAAAGCATAATAATAAGCAGTTATAAAAACTTAAATTATATAATAATAAGCTATTAGCTATTTTATTTAATACTATAAATTAAATAACTAATAAAAACTATAGCAAAATAACTTATAACTTTAAATATATAAGCTTAACATTAGTTAATATATATATTTAAGCTAAGCTAGCTATAAATACGTATTTTAAAAAGCATAATAACTATAATAAAGTAAATTTTTATATAATTATAACGCATTAGCAATTAATTATATTATAAACTAAGCACTTTAATATATTAAAGCAAACATAAATTAAACATATAATAGTAATAATAATAAAAATAGTAAAGTTAATAATTAAAAAAAAAGAATTAGCATAAATAGCTAAATAAAATAACTTATTATTTATTGCTACTTTATATTACTTAATATATAAGCTATTTATAAGCTATGTTTATTTAGTAAGCTTACTATAAAAAGCATAAAAGCAGCTTAAAAAATAAATATATAAAAAACAAACTAAAAAGTAATAAATAATTAACTTTGCTTATACTTTAGTTATAACTTAGTTATAAAAAAACTAGTATAATAAAAAGCTAGTAGTAATACTAAAGCAAATAAACTATAATATACTAGTAATATAATAAAAAAAAGTTTAAAAAAAAACTAAAAAAAAAAAGCAGTATATTTAATTAAATAAGTGCTAAAACTAAAAAAACTGCTATAAATAGCATAAAGCAAGCAATAATACTAAAGCAAGCAAACTATAAAGCAAAAGAAATATAAAAAAAAAAAAATTATAAAATAACTATATAAAGGTGTATACATTTAGTTAATAATATAATATAAATAAACAAATAACTTAAAAGCAAAAAAGTAAAAAGTAAAACACTTAATAAAATTATAGCAAAACTAATACAACTTAAAAATAAATATAAAATATTTTTACTTAGCTACTAAAAAAAAAGTAAGCTATTTATAGCTTGCTTTTAATTTATAAGCATAGTTTTTACTTATATATATAAAAAATAAAAACTAGCATAACTAGTAAGCTATTAATTTAAGTAATATAATATATTAGCTTTATTAACTATAGCTAGTTTTATAACTAGCTGCTAATTATAAAGCATATATAATTACTTTAGTTACTATATTTAGCTAAAAAAATCATGTTTTTATTTTTAATTCTATATTTTTTGTTTTTAGTATAAAAAACTATTAGCTTAATAGCATAATAGCATACGTTTAGCTACTTTTTTCAAAGTTATAAGTTTAAGTCCTGCCTGGTTTATAATTGCCTTGCTTTAAAGCAAAAGTTAGTTTACCTTTAGCTTAGTTTAAACTGCATGCTTGCTGCACTAAAAGCATAAAAATTAAAAGTTAAATAGCTAAGCTAAAAATCTAAAAACCTTGCTTTTTTGCTAGTGTAACAACATAAATAACTAACTTAATATATTAGCTACTATAAAAATAAGCAGCTTTAGCTTTTGTTGCTAACGCTATATAAGCACTAGTTTTTTTATATAGTAAACAGCTTATATTTCTAGCATAATTAAAACTTAAAGCTTACTGTTTAGCGCTAAACAATTTATAAAAAATACAGCGCTATGTAATACTTAAAATCTACTTAATACCGTGTTGTTTATAGCTCGCAGAACTTAAAGCTAACAAAAAAGCGCCCTTATTACTAATTAACAAAAAACCTCTTTATTAACGCGCTAATTTTTATACCTTTGCATTGCAAAGCAAAAGCGCTATTAACTTAACATATAAAATTTAAAGCGAAATATTATATAAAAAAAGCAGCAAATTAATAAAATTTATAGCAAAACTATTACATATTTTATATATATAGGTAGTTTTTGCTCTAAAAAAAGTTTCCACTTATACAAAGTTTTACTAAATAGCTACTAGTATAACTAATAAGCTGTTTATTTAAATAATATAAATTATTATAAAAAACTATAATATTAGCTTTTATAAGTTTTTTTAGTATTTTTAAAAGTTAATATTATGCATTAATAAGCTAGCAATAAATAATAAAAGCTAATAGTATTTTTAAAAATAAAAAACAAACTAGTAAATCTAGCATTAAAATTAACATTATTTGCTAAATAAGTAATTATATAAGTAAATAAGCTTAAGCTATTTTTTTAAAAGCTTTTAATGCGCTAATATTATTATTAATACTTATTAGTTGCTTTAAACTTGTTTTTTAAAAAGCTTTAATAAAGTAAATATATAGTTATTAAAACAAATAAATTGTTTTTTTGTTTTTATTTATTTATTATAAATAATATTGAGCTATAAGTAGCTATTAAATTAAAATTACTTAATTTTAGTTAGCTTTATATATATTAAGCTTTAATAAGCTAATTAATTAGTTATTTATACTAAAAACTTACTATTAATTAATACTTATAATATATAAATACTTATAATTAATTATTAAACTTTATTATTTTAGTACTTTTAATGCTTAGTTTATAGCTTATATAATTAACTAATAAATGTTTATATAATTAATTAATAAACATTTAAACTTAATTATTTTAGCACTTTTAATATACTTTATATAATTAATTAATAAATGCTTACGTTATTAATTAGTAATACTTTTATATGTTTTAGCACTTTTAATATAGTTTGTATAGTTAACTAATAAATGCTTACATTATTAATTAGTAATATATGCCACTTTTTAAATGCTTTTATATGTTTTAGCATTTTTAGTGTAACTTATATAATTAACTAATAAATGCTTATATAATTAACTAATAAATGCTTATATAGTTAATTAATAAATGTTTATATAGTTAACTAATAAATGCTTATATAATTAACTAATAAATGCTTATATAGTTAACTAATAAATGTTTATATAATTAACTAATAAATGTTTATAGCTTACATAATTAACACTAAACTTAGTTATTTTAGCACTTCTTAGTGCTTAATTTATAGTTTTTATAATTAACTAATAAATGCTTATATACTTAATTAATTAATAAATGCCTTTATACTTAATTAATTATTAAACTAACTAAGTATACTATTAAACTTAAATATTTTAGCTATATAATTAACTAGTAAATAAGCAGTTATTAAAACTTTTCATTTTTTAATAAGTAATGCTTATAGAGTTTTTTTTTGCTTTTAAATAATAACTAATAGCATATTATTAATTGCTTATAATATATTGTTTTTTTATGTAAGATTTATTAAACCTATTTACAAAAAGATTAATTAATTAATTAGTAGTTTTAGCATATATTAAATAAAATTAAAACTACTTATAATTAACTAATAAATGCTTGCATTATTGCTTGCTTACTAAGTGCATTAAACTTTATTATTTTAGCATTTTTATTTTAGCAATTTTAAAAGTTTATAGCATTATTAACTAATAAATATATAATTACTAAAACCTTTTATATTTTTTATAATATATTATTGCCCTTTAAATTATAACTTTTTATAAAATGTATTTATAAATGAATTATATAAATATTTACTTAAATATCTTTAAAAGCTTGATTTCTTAATATATTTAATCCTTTAGTATACTTAATCCTTTAGTATATTTAATTCTTTAATATATTTAATTCTTTAGTATACTTAATCCTTTAATATACTTAATTCTTTAATATATACTTAAAGTAAACTTAGTTATTTTAGCACTTTTTATAATTAATTAATAAATGTTTATGTTATTATTTTAGTAGTTATTATAGCTTGTTAACTAAGTTGCATTAAATTTAATTATTAATACTTATTAAGTTTATAGCTTATATAATTAACTAATAAATATATAGCTATTAAAACCTTTTATATTTTTTATAATATATTATTGCCTTTTAAATTATAGTTTTATAAAACCTATTTATAAAGAGAATTAGTTACAAACTAAATTCTAGTAATAAATAATTAACTTATTATTATAGCTATAAATGCTAGTTATAAATACTTACTTAAATATTTTTAAAACTTTATTATATTTTGCTAATAATACTATAAAGTATAAATAAGTACTTTATACTTAATTCTTTAGTATATATAAACTTTTAATATATTTAATTTTTTAGAAAGCTTTAGTATATAAACTATAGTCTTTAGTACACTTAAGTGCTTTATACTTGATTTCTTAAAAAGCTTTAATATATTACTTATACATTAAAGTTTTTAGTACATTTAAGTGCTTTAATTCTTTAGTATACTTAATTCCTTAAAAGGCTTTAGTATATAAACTGTAGTTTTTAATACATTTAAGTGCTTTATACTTAATCCCTTAAAAAGCTTTAGCATATTATTTATACATTAAAGTCTTTAGTATACTTAAGTGCTTTAATTCTTTAATATATTTAATTCCTTAAAAGGCTTTAATATATAAAGCGTAGTTTTTATATACTTAAGTGCTTTATACTTAATTCTTTAATATATTTAATCTTTTAGTAATTATAGCATATATAATAGCTTACTTAATTATTATAGCTTTTATATTATAATAGCTATATTATATATTAATTAATTAAATTAATAGTTATAGCTTTTTATATAATTGCTAATTATACTTTATTTATAATAAACTTAGTATAATTAACTAATATAACTTTGCAGTTTTAATATATGTTAACATTAAAATTATTTAATTATTAGTATATATTAAAAGTGCTACTAGTAGTTTTAATGTATGTTTAAGTTTAATTGTAATAAAAGTAAAACCTAGCTTATACTAAAATTTAATAAACTTAGTTTGCTTTAATATATATAGGTTTACTAAATAAGCTTAAATATACTTTTATATAATATAACAATTAAAGCATGTTTTATATTAATTAATAAAGTTAGCTTTTTTATATATTTATTAACTTTTGTTAGCATTAAAACATAGCTTAAAGGTTTTTTTTATATGTTAATTATTGCTAAAAAAAGATTTATATAAAAATTAAATTATAATAACTTATAAAACAGCAATTTAAGCAAGTTTTAAAAAAGTTAAAACTTTAAAGCTAACTTTAATTTATAGCACTTTTTTATTAAAAATAAGCTAATAAAACATAAGCAAAATAAAGGTATACTTACTATAATTTAATAGCTATATACACTTTATTATATATATATAATTTTTTATTACTTAATTTACTTTAAACTTAATTTATTATTTATAGCAAAAAGTATAATTAAAGGTATTATTACATAAAGTATTTATAATAAAGTAAAACATATAAAGTATTAATAAATAAAGTAAAACTAATAAAATATAAGCATATAACATATATAAAAAAACAATATATAAAAAAACATATATATATATAATAAAACTTATTTAGCTATATTATAGCTATAATAGCTTAGCTAGCTAAAAAAAATACGTATAAATTATAATAATATAATTAATTAATTAAACTAATATAAAAACATAACTAAATTAATATAATAATACTATTATATTAATGTAATAATATAATTAAACTAGTGTAATAATATTATTAAACTAGTATAACAATATAATTAAACTAGTGTAATAATACCATTAAACTAATGTTATAATATAACTAAATAAAATAATATAACTAAATAAAATAATATAACTAAATAAAACAACATAACTAAATAAAACAATATAACTAAACTAATATAATAATATAATTAAACTAATGTAATAATATAACTAAACAAAACAATAATGTTTAAAGTTACGTATTTTAACTAAATAGCTTATTAGCTTAACTAATTAAGTTTTTTATATATTTTTTAAAATATAAAAAAAGCTTGCAAAATAGTTTTATTTAAGTTATTATGCAAATTTAAAAAATCTTTGCGAAATTTTTGTAGTTTTTTTATATATAGCTTTTAAGCTAGCAACATTTTATAACTTTTTAATCTTTATATAGTTTGCTTATAAAGCTTTTAAATAATAGCTTTATTAAAAGTTTTATATTAAACTAAAAGTTTAATTTAAAGCTTATTAAAATTTTTAAGAAAGCTAATTAAAGATTTTATGCTAAATATAATAAATAGCAAGTTAGTTTATATAAGCTAGCTATATGCTATGTATACTTTAGCAAGCTACTATTTTTGCGCATTATTTTGTGTATTGTTTTATGCATTATTTTGCGCATTTTCTTAAGCATTATTTTGCGCTTTAAACGTATTATTAGCTAAAAAATTAAGCAACTAAAAGCTTATAATGCTAAGCTAAATATGCTAAAAAATAAATAATTAACTTAACAAGCTAACGTTTATAGTTTATTGCAAAGTAAATAAGCTAATATAAAAAAAATTTAGCAAAAAAAGTAATGGTTTATTAGCAAAAAGTAATTTATTATTTAATAAATGCTGCTATAAAAAAAACTAGCTATTTTAATTATTAGCTTTATTAAGCTTTAAAATAAACGCTTTATTTTATAACCTTTTGTTTAAGCTACTAGTAAATAGTAGCGCTAGGTTATAAACAAACTATAGCTTATTATTTAATATGCTATTTTATAAGTTTAGTAGTAAAAATAGTTAATTATTATTGCTACTTAAGCTATTAAAAGCTTGTTTTATATATTGCTAAAAACTTAGTTTATTAAGTTTTTGTTTTAGTTTTACTATAGTTTATAACTTATTAAAATTAATTATTATATATATTATTATTATTAATAACTTGCTGTGCTGCTTTATAGTGCAGTTTTTTTACCTGTGTACTTATAAGTAAAACCGTATAAAAAGCTAAATAAAAACTTTATGCAACAATGTTTACGCTGCTACTTCGAAGTTCTTTTACTTTATAATAACTAGTTTTTATTAACTAGCTTGCTAAACAGAAAATAATAGTTAAAAAGCAGAAAAACTTTTTCTAAAGCTTTTAAACCTTTTGCTTTTTTAAAAAGCGCATAAAAGCTTTTTTTTTGTTTTTTAAGACTTCTAAAAAAGCGCTTTTGCTTTTTTTGCTAGTTTTCTTTTTATTTTCTGCTTTTTTTTTTTTTTTTTTTATTCTTTTTTATTTTAACTGCTTTATTATATATTGCTATTTTGTTAATAATAAATAGTTATTTTGTAATATTACTTGTAGCTTTAAGCTTTTTTATAGCTAGTTGTAAGTTTTTATTAGTTTATAGTAGTTTAACTGCAAAGCTTTTTTATAGCTGCTTTTTTTTGTTTTTTAGCAAGTTATAACATAAAACTATATATTAAAAGGTTTTTTTTTTTTTTATATATTTGCAAAAAAATATAAAAAAGCTTAAAACTTTTTTTTTATGCAAAAATGCCTTTAGCTTTATTTTTTTAGTGTACATTTATATTATTATAGCTACTTTATGCTTTAGTAATTTGCTATACTTTTTAAAAGCTTTGTTTTTATTAAGCTTTTGTTTAGCTATTGCTAAATAACTATTGCTTATTTTAGTTTAGCTTTATTTGCTTATTTATTTTTTTTTTAGTACAATTTTAAGTTTTTTTTTTTTTAATTACTTTTTTTGCTAAAAGTTTAAAGCTAATATTAAATTTTTTTTAGCTATGCTTTTATTATTGCTTATAAGCCTGTTTTTTGTTTAGTTTTTAGCTTTTTAAGCTTTTATGTTTTAAATAAAAGTTTTAATTTTTTTTGTTGCTTTTTAGATTAATTTTTTAGCTGCTAAGCTTTTTATGTAATACTTACAAATTATTGCTTTGCTACTAAAATACAAGTTAATAAAAAAAATTTTTATTTTAGTTTTTAAGTGCTTTGTTTTAATTGCTTTAAAAGCTTTAGCTATACATTTAAAACACTTGTTTTAGGTTATTACTAGCAAATTAGCAATACTTTTTGCTTTGTTTTTCTTGAAGTTTTTATGCTAAGTTATTACGCTATAAACTAAAGTGCTTTATATTATTATAACGTATATTTGCTTTATTTTTGCTATACTACTGCTTTATATAAAGTTTTATAGTTTAATTATTACGTATAATTAAATGTTTAGTTTTTTTTTAAGTTTTACTAAATGTTTTCTTTATTTTATATTTTTGTTAAACTATACTTTTAAAAACTTTGCGCTGTTTTTTAAGTATACTATTACATTAAAAAAGTATACTATTTATATAAGCGTTATTTTATTACTAAAAAAGTATATTAATTTGCTTTTTTGCAGTATAAACTTTATTTTATGTTATTTTGCTTAGCTTTTATATGTTTTTTATGCTATTTTTAAAGCTTTATAGTTTTATTTTATATTTAAGTTTGCTGTAATAAAGTTAATATTATTAGCAAAGCTAACTATTATTAGCTTTTAGTATATAGTAAAGTTATTATAAAGTATTAAAATATATAAAAAAAAAAAAAAAAATAAAAATAAAAACCTTTAAAAAACTTTAGCTTTTAATATTATTAGCTAAAATACTGCTTTATTAAAATAAAAACGCACTATATAATTTAATATAAAAAAGTTTACTTATATAACTATTTAAAAAAAAAAGCCTTTTTGTTATAAAATATATATTATTTTTTCTTTATTAATAGTATTAAAAGCTTTTATAATGTTTAGCTATAATAAAAATGCTATGCTTTTTTTATTAATTGCTTTTTTTGCTGTTTTTAATATTAGTTTAATAATTATATTTATTAACTTGTTTTGTTTATTATTTATTTAGTTATTTAGCAAAAAACTTTCTTGCTTAATTACTTTTATTATATAGCAATATAGCTTTTTTTTTAGCACTTTTTTTATTATATAAATAAGCATAATAAAGCGTTACTTTTTAGTTATTCTTTTAGTTTTTTTTAATTTTTTAGGTTTAAATATAATTATTACTTTTGCTTGCTTAAATCGCACTAAGTAATACTTTAATAAAAAGCTAGCAATATATAGTATTGCTATTTTTTTTGCTAAAGTAAGTTTATAAGCTTTAAAAAAGCTATTAAGTAATAAGTTATTTTTTAGTGCTTTTTATAACGCTAACTTTTATATTAATAATATTATATTTTTTTTTTTTGTATTAACGTTAATTATAAACTTTTAGTAGCTATTATAAGTTAAGTTTTTTTTAAGTATATTAAATAAGTTTGCTAGTAATGCAAAAAAAAAGCGTTTTATTAATAAAGCTGTTTTTTTTTTAAAAGTATTAGCAAAAAGCAGCTTTTTTTTTATTTATTTTAGTAGTAAAATTATAATAATTTTTAAAGCTAGTTTATAAGCAAACTTTGCTTATTTAGCTAAGCTTTATAATAACTTAAAATTTTTAAATGCTTTTATAAATGCTTATTTTTAGCTACGTTTTTGCGCTTTTTTTATTTTATTGCTAAAAGCTTTTTTTTTTTTTTTAAAAGCTTACTATGTTACTTTAGTTTTTTTGCTTTAAAACCTGCAGTACGCCTGTTTTATTTTCTTTTTTATTTTAACTACTTTTAAAAACTACTAAAGTAATGCTTAGTGTTTTTTTTTTATAGTTTTTTTAAGTATTATTTTATTTGCTATTTTTACTAGTTGCTAAATTAAAAAGTTAAAAGTATTATTTAGCTTGCTAAATATACATAATATATATATTTTTATAATAATAGCTTTTGCTTTTATAGCTGCTTTATTTTTGTTTAATTTAAGCTAGTTTTATTTTTTTGCTTTTTTTAAGTATTTCTATAAAGCTGCTTTTAAATTAATTATAACTTTTAGTGCTTTATAGTTAAAACTTAGCTATTTTAAGTTCCTTTAGTAAATAATAATTAAGTTTTTAAACATTTATATTAGGTTTATTATTAAGCTTTTTTGTTTATGCTTTATTTTAATTATTTTTTCTTAAAAAGTAGCTAATATAAAATCTTATTATATAGTAAATTTAAGCAGTTTATTTGCTTTTTAGCTTTTTTTGCTTTTTAAGTTCTATAATAAGTAATAAAAATTAAAGTTGCTTATAAATATATAGCGTTTTTTTAGTTTGTTTGTTTTACGTATTTTTTAAATTAAACTATATTAAACTATTTTTTTTTAATTTAGCAAATATATTAACTATAAAAATACTGCTAAATTATTATTACTTATTATAACTTTTGCTTAATTTTTATTAGCGTTTTTTGCTAGCGTTTTTATTATAATTTTTTTATTTATATATAATGTAGCTTTGCTTTTTAATTAAACAGCTTAATAGCTATTACTATTAAAGCAATATATATTATTATGTTTGTTAATTATTAGCTTTTAAACTATTATATAGTTAAAGCTATTATTTTATAGCATATATATTATATTATTTTTAAATTTTGTAATGTTTTAAAAAGCAATATTATATATTATTAAGTTAATAAAAATAAGTTTTTATTTATACTGCTAGTTTGCTGTTTTTTTGCTAGTAATTTTTTTTTATTTAGCTTTATAAATGCTAACGCTATTAACATTTTTAAACTATTTTTATTTATTTTTTTGCTTATTACTGCTGCTTTTTTAGCACTTTAAAAGCTTTTAAATTGCAATATATATACTGCTTTTGCTTTGTTTCTTTGTTTAACCCCTTTTTAGCAAGCTTTATTTTATACTATATATGCTTTTTTGCAGTTTATGCATTTTTGCTTTATTTTTTGCGTTTTTATTAAGCAGCTTTTTTTACTTTTTTAGTGCTTTAAAGCTAAGCAATAATTATACTTTAAGTTTTTGTAACAATATTTAGCTATATAACTATATTTATAGTAATTAAAGCATTATATAACTTTAAGCTTTATAGTAAAAAGTTTGCAGTTAAATAGCTAAGCTTTTTATAAAAAGCTGTTTTTATATATTATTTTAGCTATTATAATGCTACTTATATATAATAATATTAATGCAAATTTAGCTTTTATATTTTTAAATAGTATTTTTTTGCATTTTATAACTTTAAAATATTTGCTATATAATAGCTATAATAAATCTTTGTTTAAGTATATTGCTTTAATTTGTTTTGCTAAAACGTTTTTTATTATTAGTGCTGCTTTTTTTTGTTATATTTTTAATTTTTTTTTAAAAGCTTTTATAATTTACTTTTTTTTTTAGCTTTTTAAAGCACTGCTTTCTTAAAAGTAATTACTGTATTTTTATTATATAACTTTTTAGCAGTAATTATATTACTACTTATAAATGCTATATTTACTGCTTTAATAATATTAGCTAGTATTTTATTTTTAAAGTTATTAGTTTATTTTTTAACTTTAATTAATATTTTTTTATTTTGTTTAAATAATATTGTTTTATTATTGCAAGCTAGCTATAAAGCTGCAACTTATATTTAAAATTTTAGCATATTTATATTTAATAAAGTTTATTAAAAAAGCTTTTAAACAATATTTTTAATGCTTTTTTAATTAGCTTTTATAGTAGCATTTAAATTATAGCAAGTTATAAATATATTAAGGTTATTTTTGTTGTTAAGCTTTATGCTTTACTAGCTTTTTTAGGCTTTTTTTAACGTGTGTACTATTTGCGCTTTTTTTACGTTCTTTTAAAAAAAAATTCCTTTTGTTATTTTTTTTTCTGTTAGCAGCTATAATACTAGTTTTATAATTTTATTAACTATTTTTTATATACTAAAAAGTCCGTTAGTTTTATGTTTTTTATTAAAACGTTACTGCTTTATAATTATATTACTAGTAAGTTTTAGTAGCACGTTAGTTACGTTTTTAACAAATAAGTTGTTTAATACTATTTTTTTGTTTTTTATTATATTTGCACTTTGTAAATAAAGTGCAACCTACTTAGTAAATAAAAGTTGCTACGCTAATTTTAGCGATCTTAATTATTTAATGATTAAGCTTGAACTCATAAAGTTATAGTTGAATGTAGAGAATTCAAAAAAGGTCTTTTATGTTTTTATTATATATATATTAAGCAAAAAACAGATTTAAATAAAAAGATTATACTTTTGTTAAAACTGAAAAATAATAGAAAATATAGCTATAAAAACAAGATTTTTATATTATTAGTACTTTGCTTAATACGTTATTTTATAATGTTATTAATATAAAAATCTAAAGGCATAATTAAAAGGGCTTTATTAAAAACACTTATTAATAAATAATTTAAAAGCAGTAAGCTAGCTATATATTAAGCAAGCTTATTATAGCTTTTATTAGCATAAAAAGAAAAGTTTAAAAATATAATTAAAAAAGCTTTATTAAAAGCACTTATTAATAAATAATCTAAAAGCAGTAAGCTAGCTATATACTAAATAAGCTTATTATAGTTTTTATTAGCATAAAAAAAAAAGTTTAAAAATATAATTAAAAAGGCTTTATTAAAAGCATTTATTAATAAATAATTTGCATTTTTATAAATAAGCTTACTATAGTTTTTGCAAGTTAAAATAAAGTAAATATTATTTAAGTTTAAAGAATTAACTTAATATTAAACAATAACTTTAATATATTTTGTTTTGCTAGCTTTAAAGCTAATTTGCTAACTTATAGTAGCTAAGTAGTTATATAAAATTTAAACTTTGCATTTTATTTTTATTATATTTATTACTTTTAGCTTATTTATTATAGTACTATAAAAGTGCTAAAATATTTAAAGTTTATATATTATACGTTTAATTTTTATTACTTTAGCAAGCTTTTTGTTATTTATTAGCAAGTTTTGCGCTATATGTTTTTTAATAAAAACTTTACGTTTTTTAATTAAGAAGTTTTATGTAATTTAGCTAGTTAAAAATAGATTATTTTAAAAGTTTAATAATAAGTTTATTATAATAAATAATAAAAGCTTTTTATGTTAGCAAACGTTAGAAATAAAAAGAAAAGAAAACTATAAACAAACAAAAAAGAAAAAAATTTAAACGAACAAAAAAAAAGAGAATTTAAAAGCAATAATACGTTAGAAAAAAGCTAGCGTATTAAACTAGTTTATATATGCATATTTAAAAACTTTTTAAGTTATATATTAAACGGACTTATATAAATGCATATAGTACTATAAATATTTATTTTTATTTATAACTAAATAAAAAAATTATTAAAAAACTAAAACTATAATAAGTAATATATATTTATAGCTAAAAATGAAATAAAAAATGTGTGCTATTAATTAGTTAAGTTAATATTAAAGCATAAAGCTAGTTGCTTTACGGTTATTATTGTTTTTTTTTTGTAGCATTTTAGCATTGCTGCTATTATTACTAATAAAACATTAATAGCATTAGCTAATTTTTAACTTTTAAACTTAACGCTTTTAATATTATTTATTATGCTATAGTTCTTAAGGTAATAAAAAGCTTAAGTTTTTTATGCTGCGTAGTTTTATTGCACTATGCGCAAAGTATTAGCTATAATAGTTATATACTTATATATAGCACTAGCTATAAAAACTAATGCTATTTATTTGCTAACGTTTAGTTAATATTAAGCATTAAATATTATAAACTTAGCTATAGTACTTAATTAAAGCACGTGCTTAAAAATAGCTTTATTAATGTAGTAAGCTATATGTTTACATTTAAAAATTAGCTTAAAATCTGCAAATAATTTAACAATAATAGTAAGCTTATTTAGTTTAGTAGTAATAAGCTTTATATTTTAATAGAACTTTTGCTTAAGCTAATACTTTAGTTTTATAAAGGCTTTTTATAACATAATACTACTAAGTTTATTTTTTACGTTTAAGATTATATAAGCTATACTAGCAATACGTAGTGCTAAAAAAGCGCTATTATTAATTTATACGTTTTATGTTTTTATAAGTAACTAGTTTTAAAAAAAGAACTTATATTTAAAATATTGATATTTTTTGCTAGCGTTATAAAGCATGTTTTAAACTTTGCGTACTTTTGTTTAAAAAGTTCTTATTGCTTTAGCTTTTTAACGCTAAACAATAACCTGCTAGCAAAAATTTATATAGTTTTATTTTAATATTTACTAAAAATAATAAAAAGCAGCATAATATTTATTAGCAATATGCAGCAAAAGTTATACTACTATATTAACGCAATAAAACCTAAAAACGCTAGCAAAAAAAGCAAAATTATTATTATAAAAAGTAAAAAACTTAAATATAAAGGTATTATTAAACAAGTGGAAATATAATAGCAAGTTTTATAACAACATTTTATTAGTAATAAACAAGTTAAGCATAATTTTATATTTTAGTTAATATTATAAAACAAAAAACAAAAATAAAACTATAAAAACAATTATAAAAAAAAATCAAGTGTTATATATTTATGCTAGCTAGTTTTTAATAAACATGCATATTTAAAAAAAACTAATATATAAGCTTTATATATAAAATTATATAAATTAACTAATTAATAAACTAATAAACTATAAACAATAAAACTATTATTATAAGTTAAGATTTATATTTACGTTTAGTAGTAATATAAGCAGTAATTATAATTGCTTTTGTTTTTGCTTTTGTTTTTGTTGCTTTTGTTTTTATTGCTATTATTTTTGCTATTTTTGTTTATATTGTTTTTGTTTATATTATTTTTATTTATATTACTTTTGTTTTTATTGCAATACTTTTTAAATTAGTTGTTTTAATTTTAGTGCTATTACTAGTGCTAGTGCTAAAGCTAAAGCTAAAGTTAAAGCTAAAGTTAGTTATGCTAATTAGCTAAAGCTTAGTTTAAGAGTTAAAGCATTTATTTAGTTTTTTAACCATTAATTGTAAGCTTTTATATTACGTAAATAAAGCGATTTCTAGCTTATAGTAAAAGCAAGCTTAAATTTTGTAACTTTAAGTATAGTGCAATAAAGTGTAGTATAATGAGCTTATAAAACATAAATCTTAAGAAGCTTTATTAATTTTATATTATACTATTTTCTATATATGTATTTTAAATACTACAGTTTTTATCTCATGTTTTAATATAACAAAAAACATATCTCACTTTACTAAAATCTTAGGAAACACCTAAAAGGTAAAAAGTAATTAAAAAGCATTTTATATAAGCCACTTTTTATATTACTATTTTAAAAAACACCTAGCTATTAAACCACTTTTATAACACTTTAAAAAATAGCAAAAATTATTTAGCACTAATATATAATAGCTTTAATGCGCACGCAACGTTTTTATGAAATTTTATTTTTATGATATATTTAAGTATTTATAAAAAGTAAGCTAATACCTTAGTTATAACCTTTGCTAATTTTAATGTAGTAAGTACTAGTGCTATATATAGTTAATATATTATATATTTATATAGTTATAAGCCACTTTTTAACAATGTTTTATAAAAAATCATTTTGCGTAATATTTGCTAGCTTTATTATAATAAAGTTTATTAGGTTTATATATATTATTTTTAAATATAATTTTTATAGCGCTACTAAGCGACGTATTTCCTGCAGTTTATTTTTAATGCTATAGTTAGCATGCTTTTTCTATATATAGCTTTATAATGCAGCAACTTTATTAAAGCTTTTAATTTAGCTATATAGCTAGCAAACAATAATTAAGCAGCAAAAGCTACTACTGTTTGCTAGTAGTGTAGTTTAATCGTAAAGTTTTAAACAAATAGCTGCGTTATAAAGTATAAATCTTAAAAAGAGTTAACTTTTAAACGTGAAATATTAATGTTATAGTAGCTAGCTAAGTAAAAATTATAAAAGCTTATATAAATTTTGCAAAACAAAGATCTAAATAACATATGCTTTAAATATTATAAAAAATACATGCTATATAGTAATATTAATTACTTTGTAGCGTTATTATTAGTAAAAAAAAGCAAAACTTATTTGCATTAAGTATAGCAAGTTATAAAAGTAGCATTTTAGCAAAACTTTATAACTTTAACTACGTAAAAAAAACGCTTATTTTTAATATATTTACTAACTTATATTATAGCAAGCTAATTTTAAAACAAAGTAAAAAAGGTTAATATATAAAAAATTATAGCATTAGTATAACTTGTTGTTTTATTAATACAGGCTTACTTTAAAAAAGTTATTTAACTAGATGTTTATTTATAGCTAATTAGCAAACTACGTAATTATACAAGCTATTATAATAATATAGTTATTATATTTATACATTTAGCTTATTATTAAATCAACGTTTTAATGATTAACGTTTATAGTAATTAACATTTATAATAATTAACGTTTATAGTGATTAATGTTTATAGTAATATTTAGCAATATACCGAATAATTTAAATTAATAAAAGGGGTGTTTTTAAAAGTTAATAGTTCTATAAGTATTTTAAGCTTTAGTGCTTGCTAGTTTTATAGCTAAATAATATATATATTAAAGTAAGTTGTTTTAATTTCTTAAAATGTTATAGTTTTATTTATAAATACGTTTATAAAGTTTTTATTATTTTTAAATAACTATTAAAGGCTTTTTTGCTAACCGAGGTATTTTTTAAATAAAGGCACATTATACGCTAGCATAATGTTTTAAAACTAAGCTTGTTTAAGCTATTGTTTTATCTTAATTATAGGGTTAAGCGGTCCGTTTTTAGTATATAGCAATTGCAAAATAATTATTGCTAAAAGTTTAAGTAAATGCTTATTATAAACTAATAATAAAAGCTAAAGTTAGCTAGAAAGCATTTAATTTTTTATTAATAATAAAAGCTAAAGTTAACTAAAAAGCATTTAATTCTTTGCTAGTATTACTTTAGCTATTATAAAATGCTTTAATAATAATAAATCATTATAATTTATTGTTAGCTTGCATTAAAAAGCTAGTTAATAAAAGTTAAATTTATGTTCTTAAATAATTACTTTAATAATAAATGTTAATACTATTCCAGGTTTTTTTTATTAATGTTTTACTTATATATATTGTTTAAAGTTTTAAGCTTGCTTAAAAACTTAACTATATAATATACCATTAATTAATAAGGTACATTAATAGCTTTAATTTTCTAGTATTAACTTTTAGCTAGTTATAAACTAGTTACTTTGCTTGTTTATAATAAAAGTTAAAGGTAAAAACTAGTTATAGTGTAATTATAATAATAGTGAATAAGTTTAATAATAAGCTAAAGCTTTTTAGTTTAATGAAATAATTATTAAGCAGTTATTAAAGCACTTAAAGTAGTTATTAAAGCAAACTGTTATTAAAACACCGTTATTAAGGTATATTGTTATTAAGCCACGCTATTATTAAAACATACTATTAGTACTTCTAATAACGGTGTACTTTAATAATAATATGTTTTAATAATAGCGTAGTTTAATAATGAGTGCTTTAATAACAAGTGTTTTAATAATAAAGTGCCTTAATAAAGGTGTGCTTTAATAATAGCATGCTTTAATAATAGCATGCCTTAATAAGGTGCTTTAATAACAAGTGTTTTAATAATGAGGTGCTTTAATAATTAATAAGCATATTGTTATTAAGGCATCCTTTTTATTATTAAAGCACACTATTAAAGCATGCTATTATTAGTAGCTAAAATAGCATATATATATATTTGTTTAAGTGTAGTGTTAGCTATATAACTGCATACTTTAAGCATATTATGTAATATAAGTAACGCTTATAATTAAACAATTTATTGTTATATATAGTAAAATTAAACTTTATATAATAATATCTTTTTTATATCTCTAGAATTACTTTTATTTATTATCTTTAAACTATATAATATATAATACCTTAGTTTACACACGTGTAGCTTAATTAACTGTTGCAATATATAAGCTAAAAAGTTAGCAAATACTATATAACTACTAATTAATTAGCTCGCTTTTTTAGCTAACTAATTAATTTGCTTTTATACCTTTAATTAGCTTTTAATTAATTAGTATGCTTTTAATTAATTAGCTTGCTTTTTAACTAATTAGCTTGCTTTTTAACTAATTAGCTTAATTTTAACCAATTAGCGCGCTTTTAAACCATTAGCTCGTTTTTAACCTATTAGCTCATTTTTAACCTATTAGCCTGCTAAACAAATATAGCGTTTTATTAAAATATGCACGCAGTATGCTTTTTAAAACTAGCAATAGCTATATTTTCAAACATCCTTAAAAAAACACTTTATATTTACTTTATTATATACTACAGTAAAACTAATTTATTTTTGTTTTAGCTAGTTTTTAACTAATTGTTTATTTAATAAATAAATACTAAATACTAGTTTTATTTATACCTTTATATACTTTTTTTAACTGTTATATATGCGTTTATAAAAAACAAGGTAAGTAATTAAAACAAGGGGAAAAACTAGGACAAAATAAGCAAAAAACAAAACTTACTTATATATTATATAAGTATTTAGTTAAATGTTTTCTTAGTGTTATAAAAAAGCTAAAAGGTGTTTAGCTTAACTATTTAGTATAACTTAAAAGCTTTTTTATAACATTAAGTACTTAAGCATTTAGCTTAGCTTGCTAAATGTTTTATAGTATAATATAACATATATTATAGTTTAATAATAATAGAATTTATGGCGTATTACTGCATACATAAAATTTTTTTATAATATAGTAATATAATAAGTAAAACTATAAAGCTATAGCGTTTATAATTAAGTATATTTACAGCTAAACACTAAAAACAATATAATAGCACTAAAAAAGCAAAGTACCTAAGTATTTAATTTTGCCTTAATGAGTTTTATTAACTAAATGTAAAAAGGAGTATACTATAAACAACTTATTTAAGTACTTAATATTCCGGCTCCTTTTTTAGCATTTATTAATATGTTTATTTTAATTGCGCTATAAGATTAATTACGCTATAAGATTTATTATGTGTATTTTAAACTTTCCCGATATATGTGTATATTAAATAAACATGCTATTACTAATTAATAGTTTATAAGTGGTATATAAAAGACTTTTTCCTTTGGTTTTTGCTAGAATTTAGTTTTATTTATAGTGTAAGCGGCTAAAATTAGCCTAGCTTGCTAATATAAAAGCATAACTACAAACGGTTAAAACGTAACGCTTAAATAAATTGTTTATTACTTTATATAAAACAAATTACAACAAATAGTATTGTTTTATTATGCTTTTTAAAATTAAGAACAGTTTATACCTTAAGCTTAGCTAGCTTATAAAGTAAAGAATTATTATTATAAAGCTTACTTAAAGCAAACATTAAGTCGTATAGCTAAACTAAACTATTACTTAAATATAAAATAATTAAAACAATAATAAAACAAAAATAAACACAGCAGCTATAATATAAGCTAGAGGTATTTTTAAAGCATAGCTAAATAACCTTTAAAGGGACAATAATGTTTATAAAAAAGTTAAACCTTATATTCCGTAAAGTTAAAGCAAGATTAAATAGTAACTTTATATATTAAATAGCCTTTATTTTTCCCTTGTTTTAGTAAAAAACAATAATGTTTATAACACTAGATTAAATATTTTATAAAGTAATAAATAGCAACTTAATATACTATTATTTTTTTGCTTACTAAATTATTTTATTTAAGCTTTTTATTATTAAAACTAGGGCTTATTTATTAAAAGAAGTTATAATAATAATGCCCTTTTTACTAAAAGTAAAAGTTATAAAAACTTTTCCACTAAAGAAAACAAAGGTTATAAAAATAATAACCCTTAAAGCAAAATTAAACAGTAATTAAGTATATTAAACCTTTATTTTTCTTTTGTTTTAGTAAAAAACAACAATGTTTACAAAGGAGCTAAATTATATATTCTGCAAAAAGGTAATAATTAATAACTTAATACACCTTTATTTTTTTGCTTATTAGATTATTTTATTTAAGCTTTTTATTATTAAAACTAGGGCTTATTTATTAAAGAAAACAAGGGTTATAAAAATAATGACTTTTTTACTTAAAAAAACAGTTATAATAATAATAACTTCATTAAGCAATTTAACAAAGCTCTTTTTTTTTAAAGAGCTAAAGGTTAAAAGCTTAAAGCTATTAATAGCGTAGCTTTAAATAAATTTTTAAACTTTCTTAAATTTAGCCCTTTTGTATGTTTAACATTTGTTGTATTTTCTTTATTTAACTTGCTTAATTTATATACTTTTTACTATTTTTTAAGTGTTATACCTTAGATATTTTTAAATAATAAGCTTTATTAAATAGTTAGCTAGCAAAGTAATAGCAGTAATAATAAAACTACTAAAGCTAACTAAGCTAACTTTTGTTGCTTGTTATTTGTTTTAGCTATAACTAGTTTTTTATGTTAACTTTTAGCGTTTTTACTATATAAACTAAAACCTGGTGGCTTTGTTTAGTTATAATAACAAAAATGCAGCTTAAGTGCATAATTACTAAAAATAAACAGCATTTTAAGTAGTATTAATATAAAACTAAAAACTGGTGTATTATAAGTAATTTTAAAGCTTTAATAATAATACAAGCTATTTATAGCTTAAGTTAATTTAAAAATAGCTTAAGATGTAATAAATGAGCAAATTTTCTAAAAATTGGTTATATTATAACTAGCTTAAAAAAGCGCAAACTATATAAAAGTTTTTGCTACAAGTTATTAAAAATAAAAAATAATAAACCATTATTAAGTAAATGTTTTAAGCAAAAACTTCTCGTTTTTAGTTAAGCATAGCTTTATTGCTTGTTAAGCATAGCTTTATTGCTTAATTATTTATAATATATACTTAGTATATAAACTATAAATTCTTTGCACATTTTTACTTAATATTACACGTATGTTCTTATTTAATACACATATATTTTTACTTAACACTATATATATATTCTTACTTTAATATAATATATATATTCTCACTTTAATATAACACGTATAATATAATTATTACTACGCTTTATACGCAAAGTGCACTTATTTATATTAAGCATTATAGCTATATTATGTTATTTGTTTGTTTTGCTAGTTTTTAATAATACGTTAATAGTTTTTTTTTTATTAGCAATATATTAATATTAAACAAACATTTATTTTAGCTGCTTTTACTGCAATATTAAAATTACTAAAAGTGACCTAAATACTAACGTTTACTTTTACTTAAGTGTTTTTTAGTTTGCTACTTTTACCGAAATATTGTTTGCTTATTAGAATATATATTAACAACTTATAAAAAAGTCTGCATTTAAAGCAAAGCTAAGCTTTTTTAATGCAGCTATATAAGCTTTCCGGTTTTTCTGTTTTAAGAATAAATACAACAAAATACTTAAGGATAAAAAGTTGTTTTTTAACCTTTAATATTTTACTTACTGCTAAAAATAAAATAACCATAAAGGTATTACATAATATTTGCTAATGCATAAAGCACTTAATATATAATGTATTTATTAATGTACATTTTGCTCCTTTAGCTGTTTATAAATATATACTTTAGTTAGTTATTTAATAAAAAGCAGCCATTGTGCTATTTTAAGTACGCGTTATTTTATTATTATTGCTTGCTATTTATTTACCTCTTTTTTTTTGTTTTTTTTTTTTTTTTTACTTTATTACTAGCAAAAAACAGCAAAACTTTGCACATTTAGCTACTATAACATTTTGTAAACATTTACTTTTATTAACTATTAATAACATATAAACTTTATAGTTTATACGGTTAACTAATAAAAGCAGTTTTAGCTTTAGCTTTAGCTTTTTACTTAAATTAATTTCTAATAATGAAAATACCTTTAAATAAAAAAAAACGCTAACTTAGTTAACTTTATTAAAAATACTAACTCTTTAGCTAATTTTTCTAAAAACACTAACTTAAAAGCTAAGTATTCTTAAGAAAACACATGCTTTTAAAATATATACTTTTAAGAAAACATATGCTTTTAAGAAAATATATGCTTTTAAGAAAACATATGCCCCTAAGATATATATTCTCAAGAACATTGCTTTTACTTTTCTTACTTTTTTTAAGATTATTAGCATATTAAAAAACAAAAAAATGTGTTTTTTGTTTATTAAAGAAGTTATAAATATACTTAATAAAGTAAATAACTTAACTAAAACTATTATAAATATATTTTAAGAGGTGGTATGCTATTAAAACAGCGTTAAAGATTTTTAAATATGGGTATTTTATTTATAAAACTTAACATTAAACAAAGAACTATAAAAAAGCAAGTATAATACCTTTAAATAATAAGCAAGGGAGTTATATAACAAAATATGCAAAAATATTGCAAATAAAGAACAAAAAATTAAAAACTAAAAAATAAAAGCAATTAGATTTTTAATTATACTAAGCGCTTTAAGCTTGCAGTTTTAACACTTGATTAAGTTAAAATTTTGTAACTTTTTTAATAAACTTTAAAACTAGATAGCATAAAACAATATAAGCTATTTATTTGCTATAGTATTATTAAATATATAAATATATTATTAAATTATGCTAAGCGTTATTAAAAAGCAAAACATTTAAAAAACTTTTAGTACGCAAATAATTAATATAAAAGGCTTTAATAGTATTATTTACTGCAAGCTAACTAAAAAAAAAATAAAAGCAGCTTAAGTAGCAGTTAACTTACATAAGTTCTTAATAAGCAAGCTGTTTATATTAAAGCTAATAAAAGATAAAGAATTTAATAAAGCTATTAAATTATTTAAGGTAAGCAAGCAAGCAGCTAAACAGCAGTTTTTTTTTGCTAAAGCTAATTTATTTAAAGTTAAAAACAGCAATAATATAACATTTTAAAAAAAGCTTATGTTTATAAAGCTTAACATATTTAAATTTATAACTAAGTGTTTTTATAAAGCTGCTGTTTTGTTAAACCTAAAGATAGCTTTTAATAAAATGCATTAATTAGTGAAATATAACGTTTTAAAGCTTTTTTTAAACACGGTAGCAAAGGTAAAAAAGGCAATATATATATGCTATTGCTAAATCTAGCTAATATATAGCTTTAGCGTAAAACAGTTAAAGTGCAAGTTTAACTTTAATTATTTAATTAAAAAGATAATTAATTGCATATATAAACTAAAAATGCAAGTAAACAAAAAGCTTAATGCAAAAAAGGACTTTTTTAATATAAAAAAAGGCTTGGTTTTTTTTTAGGACAATTTTAGCTTAATTAAGGTTTTTAAGCATAAGGCTTTAAACTAGCTAGCTAACAATAATGCAAAACAATAAATATAACATTATTAAGTTAATGGCTATAAATATTATTATTGTTAATTCTGCAACAATAGCGTTATTTTACGTAATAAATATGTGTTTTTAAAAGACAAAATAGTTAAAAGCTATAAATAATATAATTATAACGCTAAATATACTACTAGTTTAGCTTTATAATAGCTTTAAAATGCCTTTTATTTTTAAAGCTTTTTAAGTAAACCTAAACAATAACTTTTAGCCTTTAAATAGGGTTATATATATTTAAAAAGTTAGCTTAGTTTTTTTAACTATTATGCAAAATATATTTAACCTAATAATTAATTAAGTAGCTATTTTGTTTTGCTTAAATTTAAAGCTTATGCTATAATATATTAAAAATAAAGTTGTGAATATTTATAATGTTAAGGTTTTTTTGCTTAGTATATATAACTAATATTAAGTTATTTAAATTTAAAATAAATATGTTTTGCTTTTAGAACTGCTTTTTTAATAAGCTAATTATAGTATATATGCTATATAAAAAGTTTTAGCTGCTAGTTTAATATTGCTTAAACTTAATATTTAAAAAAGCTTAAATAGCTATATTAGTAGCTATATAATTCTAATATAAGCTAATTTGCTTAATATTGTAGCTTATATGTTATTTAATTTAATTAACCAAGTTGTTTAAATTAGCTACTAGTGATAGCTTTATAACTAGTTTTAAAGGTTAAAAGTTTTTTAAAAGCTTAATAATAAGTGATTTTGTTTGCTTTTGTTTTAAAAAAAGCTCTTTATAAAATAAAAACTCTAAGTTTAACTTTGCTTTTAAGTTTAACTTTATTGCTAAACTAAACTTTAATTTATGTTATTTAGCTAGTTTTTTTTTTATGCTTTAGTGTATTTTTTAAATATGCTAATTAAGATGTGTTTTATATGCAAAGGTTTTATTATATTTATTGCAGCAATATAAGCGTTTTTTAAAGTATATAGCACAATTATGCTAATTAAGATATATTTTTTATAAAAAGGTTAAGTTATACTTATTGCAGTAATGCAAGCATTCTTTAAGGTATATAGTGCAAATATACTAATTAAGATCTGTTTTTTTTGTAAAGGTTATAATATACTTATTATAGCTATATAAGCGTTTCTTAAAGTATATAGCGCAAATATGCTTATTAAGATTTGCTTTTTTTGTAAAGGTTATAATATATTTATTATAGCTATATAAGCGTTCTTTAAGGTATATAACGCAAATATGCTTATTAAGGTCTAATTTCTTTATAAAATATTGCTTTTGTATATATAAGTTGCAATCTTTAAATAAGCATAAAAAACTGTTTTAATAATTTTTAATTTTATTGTTGTTTAAATAATTATATTGCTTATAAAAAAAACAGGTTTTGCTTAAAGAAAACTTATTTAAGCATTTTTAGCAGTTATATATACTGCTTAAAAAATAATAGTTATATTTATAACATATAAGCGTGCTTACTAAAAGCTAAAGCGCGTTATATTTTAAACATAAAAAGTTATAGCTGCTATTTTTAATTTACGGCTTAATTAAAAGCAAAGCACTTTTTGCAAACATTAGCTAAAGGCATTTTATATTTTGCAGCTTTAAACAAATACCTTAGACTTTATTGCTTATAGTATTATAAAGCGTAATAAGTGAGCTATTTTATAAAATTAACTATAATATTGCATTTATGTTTGTTATAATATAAAAATTAAACGTTTTTTACGCATAATTAGTAGTAATAATAGTAAATTTTATAGTTAAGTGATTTTTATTTTAGCTTAAAACAAAATTAAAGTTATAATTATTTAAAGCACTTTAGTATTTTGTTTTTATTATAATATTATACTGCAAACATTTTTTTATAGTTGCTTTTATTAAGTAATAAACAAAAAGAACTATTAAAAGGCTTATTAAATTAAGGCTTAGCTTAAACTTAAGTTTTTTAAAACTTAAACAAGGATACTTTTCTTTTAAGTTTTATAGCTTATAGCATAGTTTTATAACGGACTTATTATATATTAATATAACAGGTTTGCCCTTAGGGTCTTAATTTACAGGTAATAATAGGATTCTTAACAGTGGTTTATTAGGGAGGTTTTTAGGGTACTTTTACTATTATGCATTAATAGAGGTTTTAAAGGATTAAAAGTAATAAGTATATTAATGCTTAGCACTTATAAAAAATTAATAGCTAAAAAGCTAAAAACTAAATAAATAACTAAATACAAAAAATGCATAATTATATAAATAAAAAAAACAGTAGTAATAATTTATAAATGTTGCTTTTTTTAATAAATTTAATGCTATATTGTTTTAAGTTTAAAGCTTAATAAACTTAACGCTTAAGTTTATTAAGTTTAAAGCTTAATAAACTTAATGCTTAAATTTATTAAGTTTATGCATTAAACTTTTATAGTAGTTTAAATATATATTTTTTTAATAAATAGAACTTTTTTTATGTATGCTTTTTTTATATTTAGCTTTTAACCGGCTTAGTTAGCTTATTTTATAACATTATTTTTTTTTTCTATAATTGTTGTTTTAATAATTCTGTATTTTTTTTTTCGTAAGTTTTCTTTTTTTATTTTTTGTTTTTTGTTTTTTATGCTTATTATATTTAGTAGGGTTTTTAAAAAACCTTGCTTGTTGCGTTTTAAACAAAAGGCTTAATAAAATTTTACTTTTCTTTTTTTTATTAAACTAAAATTAATTAAAATGGCTTTATGCTTTTGTTATAATTGTTATAGCATAAAATGTTTAATGTTAAAATTTAACTTTAATTAATATATTAAATATATTATAGCTAAACAAGCAAATTATAACGCTAGAAGTTTATTTTTAAAGCAAATATAACAGCTTACTTTTTAGCATAAAAAGCTAAAAAATAAATTAAACTTACTAATAAAAAAACATAAAAAAATAAGTATAAAAATCCGTTGTTTTAAGTAATAAAAGAAATTATAGCAAAAAAAAATAGCTATTATTATAGCTTATAATTTAAGTAGTTTAAAAAAGCTTAAGCAAATTAAAGCAAAAAAGCGCTATATAGCTAAAAAATAAAAATAATACATTAAAGCAATATAGCTATTACTAGTTATTTTTTTAAAGTTTAATTAAAACATACTAAACATTTTATTTAAAGTTAATCTTTTTTTTTTAGCTTTAGCTAGTTAAAGTATTAATAATAAAACTAGTTTATAATTATTTTAGCAGTTTTTAAGTGTTTTTTAAGTTTTTAAGTATTATTAGCATATAAATATTTTTTTTATTTAATAAAATACTTAATATTATTGTTGTTTTAACAAAAATTTAATATATTTTTAATTTTATAAATGTTTTAATTTATTTTTATCTTTAGTTATGTTTTAATAAATGTTTTAATAAGTGCTAGTTTTAATAAAAAAATATAAAAAACAAAGTAAATTTATATGTTTTTTAGTAATAATAGTTTATAATTAATAAGTAAAATAATTTTTTTAATTTTAAAAAAACTAAGTTTTTTAAATTTTAATTTATTGCTTAGTTGTTTTGTTTTAATTTAAAAGATATTAATGTTTGCGTTTTATTTTTGTTATAATAAATAAACCTTGTTTTTTTTTTTAAAAGCTAGTTTTTTAGTTTGTTTTTTATTATAGTATATTAATATTTATTGTTATAAAAACTAAAAACGTAATTATAGTTTAGCTTGTAGCGTTTTAATTTTTGTTGCAATAGTTTTTGCTTAAAGTACTATAATTAAAATAACAAGTGCTTTTATTAATGTTTTTTTTTTGTTTTTTAATAGTTGCTTATTATTTATAAACAGCTTTATATAAAAATATGTTTATATTTTTATTTGTTAATATATTATATAGAATTTATATTATTAATAATAGTTTTATTTAATTGTTTTATTAATAGTTAATATAACTTTATAAATATTGTTTTAATATTTAGTTTAATTTTTTTGTTTGTTTATTTATTTATAAGTAATAAGCAGTTAAAAACTTTAGTTTAATACTAATAAATTTAAAAAAACTAGTTTTAAACTTAAAAGTAAACAATTTATTTTAGTTTAAAACAATCTTTTTTAGTAGCTTATGCTTATTTAAATATTAGCATATAAAAGTATATATAAGTTATTTAACTGTTATATTTTTTTTAAATAGTAAAAAGTAAGCATACTTAGTAAGTTTATTAATAATAACTTATATTTTATTATATTATACTTTTGTAATTAAATTAGTTAATAAAAGTAGTACTATAATAAAATCTTAAGCAATAATATATTATATTTATTTAAGTATTTATATAAGTTATAGTAGTTTATAAAGCTTATATTAAGCTGCTTTAGCTTTATTATAAATATTGCACTTTTTTATAATAAATTTAACTATGTTTTATAGTTTTAAAAAATCGTATTTTTTTTGTAGTTATTTAACTGTTTTTGTTGCTTTTTAGTATTTATGTGTTATAAAATAAGCTAACTAAGCTAATTAAAGGCTAAATGTAAAAAAAGCATGCGTAAAAAAAGTCCCATTTGTTAAGAAAATATGTATTTAAACCACTATAAAGGTTTAATGTATAAACTTAACAAACTTAAGCATTAAGTTTATTAAGCTTTAAACTTAATAAACTTAAGCGTTAAATTTATTAAGCCTTAAACTTAAAACAATATAGCGTTAAGTTTATTAAAAAAAACAACGTTTATAAATTATTACTACTGTTTTTTTTGTTTATATAATTATATATTTTTTATATTTAGTTATTTATTTAGTTTTTAGCTTTTTAGCTATTAATTCTTTATAACTACTAAGCATTAATATATTTATTACTTTTAATTTTTTAAAACCTTTATTAATGCATAGTAATAAAAGTACTTTAAAAACCTTTTTAACAAACTACTATTAAAAATCCTATTATTATTTACAAATTAAAACTTTAAAAGCAAACTTATTATATTAATATATAATAAGTCCGTTATATTTTAATAGCTTTTTAATTAATAAAACTTAATACATAAAAATAAATATTAGTATAAAAAGTTAAATAACAAACAATTTATAAAATAAACTTTTAAAAGTATACTAAAAAAATATTTAAAAAACAAAAATGCTAAATAATATTATATAAGTAAACTTTACTTAATAATTAATAAACTAGATTTAAGTTATATTACTAAAAATAAAAAGTTAAAAATTATGTTTAAAGATTTTAAAAACTTTTAAAACTAATAATATATTAAAACAATAAACTTTAGTACTTTTATTAGCTATTTTTATTAAAAAAAAAGCAGTAGTAAAAAAAAAAAAATCAAGCAATAGTAATAAAAAAAAACTAACGTTAATGCTAGTATTATAAAACAAACTAATTGTTTTAATCTAAAAAATAGCTTAAATATTAAACGTTATAACTTTTAAACTAACGTAAATATTAATTATAATAATTAAAGCAATAATAATAATTGCTATTATAATAATAAGTTAAAGCTTTAAACAAATAATTATGCTATAATTAATATTAATATTATTATTAGTAAACTTAATGCTTATTTTTATTATTGCTATACTTAAAATAATAATTTAAAATAAAAAACCTAACTTTTTATTACTACTACTGCTTTTATTATTAAGATTATTTATAATATTAAAAATATTAAACATTAAAAGTTTTAAATTTATTACTTTAAAGCTTTATAATAAATTTATAAATATAAAAGCTTTTTTAATTTATGTTAAACTTTAGTTAAAATAGCATTTTATTACTATTATAAAAAAAAATTAAAAAGTAATAACTATTTTATAATTTTTGTTAAAAAAAGTACTAAAATAGTTTTAACTTATTTTAAAAAAATTTTTAAAAGCTAATAAGTTAATTAACTTTAAGCTAAAAACAAAAAAGATTTTTAAAAACTACATTAAGTTTAAAAATTAAATAAAAGTACTGTTTAAAAACATTTAAAAAGCAAAACACGCAAAAAAAGCATTTTACTACTTAAAATAAATAAAAGCAGCAGTAAATTATATTATAAAATTTAAACAATTAATAATAATTTTAAAATTGCTTAAGTTTATACTATTTTATTTATTTTATAGTAAACTTAAAACTTAAGTTTAAAACAAATTATATAAAATAAATAAACTAACAAAAATTAATATATATATTAATATAATTATTATAATTAATTAATAATTATTTAACTAGTACTTTAAAACTAAAAAAACTAAAAAAAAACAAAAAAAAAATACTTAAAAAAATATTAAACAAAAGTTTAAACAAATTAATAAAATCTAAAAATAACAACCTTAAAATATATTTAAAGTTAAATGTTATAACTATAAAAAAAAAAACACTTTTAAAAATAATGCTAATTTAAAAAAAAAAACAGAAAAAAAAGCTATAAAAAAGAAAAAATTTTTTAACTTAAAAAAAAAATATAAGTTATAAAAGTTTAAAACAATAAAAAACAATAAAGCAATTAATAAGCTTGCGTAAAAGGTCGAACTAGTAACCTTTAAAGGAAAGTTTATAGGTAGCACTAGCTTTATAAGCTAAGCTATACACTATAGCTATAAAGATAAAGCATATATAGCTTGTGCTTTATATTTACTATAGAAATATTAAATTAGCTAATATTGTATAAAACTTAAAAAATTTATTATTTGTTTTATTACTTATTAACTTTTTTATTAAAGTAGTGCTTTATTACGCTTGTTTTATTATAAATACTATACTATACTATATTAAAACTACTTAGTTTTTTAATTGTAAAGTTATAAAGATATCTTTTTTTGCTAGCAGTAATTAACTTATTTTTATAAGCTGCAGTACTACTAACTAACTTTATTAAAGCAAGTATTTTGTTATAAACGCCTGTTTTTTAGCATTAAATAAACTTTTGCATTATATTTAGTTAAATTTAGTTTGCTTATTATTTTTGTATTTTAAAAGTACTTATTTTGTAAGATTACGTAAGTAACCTGTAGTAAACCGTATATTTTTGCAAATGTTACGAATTATTTACTGCATTTAACTTAACGTAGCTTTTAGGTTAATTAGTTTAGTTTTTACTAAAATTTAAAACATAGCAGCTTGCTGTTAGTACTAAAATTAAAGTATTCTTTATTACTTTTTATAGTTTATTGCGTTATTTTTTATAATTTGCTGCGTTAAATTAAAATTATATATGCTATTTAACGATAGCTTTATTAGTTTATACTTACTTAGATTTTTATTTAACAATATAATTGCACTATTAGATAATATGTTAAATATATATAGCAAAGGTCCAAAAGATCTAAAAGAACCTAAGGATTTAAAGAAACCTAAGGACTTAAGAAAACTTAGCTAAACAATAAGTGCTAAACTTACTACTGTAGAAAACTTAAAAGTTAAAGTAAACGTAGCAATAGTTTAGTTCTTTATAAAAAAAGCTAAAAAAATAAAATTTAGCTAAAAGCAAAATAAAGAAAATATAGCAACGCTAAAACAGTTAATAAAAATATTAAAAAATAATATAAACAATAGTACTGAAAAATTAAAGCTTAGTATAAGCAAACTAGCTAGAAAAATTCGCAAAATTAGCAAAAAAACTAAAAAAGCTAAAAAAGAAAAAAAAAAAAACAATTTATTAAAACTGCTAAATCTTTTTAACTTATTTAACTTTATTAGAACTAGTAAGCTTAAAAAAACTAGCAACCTTAATACTAGAACTTAAAACACTAAAAGTAAACTATTAGATTTACTTTATAACAGCAGTAATAATAACTTTTTTTTTTTTTGTTTTTTATTAAATTGTTGTAGTAACAGTTATAATAATACTTTAAAATTTATTTATACTAAAGAAAAATCTATTAAAATCAAACAAAAAAACGTTAGTACGTTTAATTTTAAGTAAAACAACCTTAACGATTAAGAAATTATAGCTAATAGCAAAAACATTATATATACTAATGTTTATTTTTTTAGTAATTATATTAAAGCGTTGCTTAAAAAAGAAAACTTTAATAAAGCATAAATTATAAAGTTGTTCGATTATTTATTAGCTAGCTTAGCATTTTTATAGTAGAACAATAAAATTATAGCGCTTTAATAAAAGCTACTACAATTAGCTAAACTAAAGTTGCTTTTGGAAAGTTTAAAGAAACGTTTTAAAATATATACTAGAAAAGCTATAAAGAAATTCTTGAAAAGTTGACTTATTTTCTAAGATATAGCTAAAAACTAAAACGCTATTCCTTATTTTATTTAGCGCAAGCTATAATACGCTTATATAAACTGTACTTTTGCTATAAATAACTTAAACTAAATCAAAGTTATAAAAAACATTTAAAACTAATAAAGCAACAAAATTATAAATTATATTAAATTACTTAAAAAGAAAAAGACCTTTGAAAACTATATAAAGAAAATTAAGAAAGCTAAATATGGTTTAAAATAAAAAGCTAAACGCTAACATTTAAATGTAAAGCTTAAAGTAAAACATTTCTTAAAGTTAAACACTTTTAGTTAATTTAACTGCAAAAATAATTATTTTAACTATTGCTTTAATTATTGCAGGAATAAATATTATAATAATAATAATTATTGCTATAGTAATTAAAGTTATAAAAAAAGCTATAACTAAAGCTATAACTATAACTGCAGTTATAAGTAAAGCTGTAATTATAACAAGGGCTATTATAGCAACTATAGCTAAAACTATAGTTATAACTAAAGTTATAATTGCAGCTATAAACGTAATTGCAATTATAACTACTGCTATAACTATAATTATAAACATAATTATAATAAAAATTGCAATTAAGACTGCAATAAAGATTAAAATTAAAAAAACTATAATTATAATTATAACTATAATTAAGATTAAAATTGCTACAAAAGCAAAAAACATAGCGTGTATTTTATTAATAGTAAAAAAAGCAATAATAATAAAGCAACATTTTTTTAAAGAAGCAAGTTTAAATACTATATTAAAAATAGCGCTTTTTATGTTATAAACTTTTTTTTAACGTGCTATTAGTACTACTAATAGTATAAATTGCTTTTTATGTTAAAATTGCACTTAAAGAAATGCAAGTGTTAAGTTAAATTAAAAAAGCTAGCAAAAACTAACATTTTTTTTTTAGTTAACGTGTTGCAACATATATGCGGGTATTGCTTAAAAACTTTCTTTTTGCGTAATTTGCTTTTTTAATATATATATTAATGTTAAAACGCTTAAAATAGTACTGTATGCTACTTTAAAAGTATTATAAGCTTAAGGTTAATACTTAAGCTAATAAAGCTAACTAAAACAAAAAAGCTTGCTAAGCTTGCTAAAACAGCAGAAATTTTTAATAAAGAAGTTTTAGTTAGTAAAGCTTTTAGCGCTAACTAATATAACGTTATGCATTAGTTTAGTTTTATATATTTATAAACAAAGATATAAATTAAGCTAACTAAACTAAACTGCAAGATTTGCGTTAATTTTAAAACAGGACGTATAATAATTAATTGTAGCTTTTTAAATAAAACTAATTATACTATTAAAAAAAAGAAAAAGCAAGTAACTATAGTTAAAAACTAGGTAGTTGCTTTAACTAAATAGGCTATATTTACTTTTTATGTGTGCAAAGTTAATAAAAGCAGAAAACTTTATATATATAAATTCTAAAAAAAAAGTTAAGTTATTAATAACTATTTAAAACTTAGCATGCTTATTAAAAACGATTTTTTAAAGCTATATAAAGCAGTTATTAATTATAAAACCGAAATTATTACGTATAAAAGCTTAAATAACTTTGCATTTTTTTTTTACGTGCTAATATAAAAAAAGAAATGCATGCGTTAAATTATTAATTAAAATAATATTATTGTTTTTAAAGGCAGCAAGGCGTATATTATAGTAGATTATAAACTATTGCTTGCTAATTGCAATTTTTGCTTTTTAGCAATACATAAAACTACTTTAAATACTATAATAAACGCTAAAACTTCTAAGGTTGTTTTAGTTATAAATACTGCTAATATGCTTATAAAAATCTTTAAAGGAACTAAAATTAAGCAAATATAAAAAAACAAAAATAGTAGCTATTATATTTTATTTTAGAAAGCAGCTATAAAAACGCTAGCTTGTATTGCTATAAAACTTGCTGCATTTTTAGCTAGCGTAATAGGTTTAAGGGCTTTAGTTATTGCTAATTTATTAGTGCTTATAAATAGGGAATTTAAAATGTTGGCTTTAATTACTACGCTTATAATAAATAGTATGCCTTTAGTTAAAAAAGCTAGATATATAAACAAGTTAGCAAAAAGTATAAGCGATTTAACTTTTATGTTAAAAAAACGTAATATAATAAGTATTCTTTTAACTAACGTTATGTTTAATATAGTGCAAAAGTCCAAAAATTTTTTAGCTATTAAATATAATTTAGTGCTAAACGGACTTCTAAAAGCAAAACCGAAAATCTTAAATATTTATGCTATTTTAGGTATTAAAAAACCAGGCAATTTATTTAAAAAAATCATAAAAGAAAACATTTATATTTATGCTAAAAAAGCGTTTAAAGCTGCTAAGTTTGCTAAAGTTATAAAAACATATAACATATAAACTAATTAAAGCAAAATTAATATTTTTATAAATTAACAAATAAAAATCCTGTTAATTAATAATTAGCAAAAAATAAAACTTAATTTATATAAGTACTTTTTAAGTTATAAAAATATAAAAATATTTAATAATACATATAATAAACTTTATAAAATAAAACGTATAAAATAAATAAATAAACTTATATTATTTGTGCATTTTATATTTGTTATATAGCAAAGAGTAAACAAAGTAAATAAAAGCTAAATAATTATTAATTTTTAATAATTAAACAAGGTTGCTATATTAAATAGTTATTTTTTACTTTTGCAAAGCAAAGTAATAGCTAGTTTGCTAAGCAAACAATATATTATTTATGTTAATATAACTAGGTTTTTTTATTAGTTTTTTGTTTACTTAAATTATTAAAACAAGTTTACTATAATTAATTTATGTAAAATAAAAAGGTTTAACGTAGCACTAATAAAGTTTTGCAATTTGCTAAGCTATATATAAAAGTTTATAAATAAATTGTTTTGTTAATACTTAAACTTCTATTATTGTTTTATTAATAATATTATTATTTATTTTAATACTTTTAAAGAATATATAAAATACTTAAATATAATCTTTGGTTTTTTTAAAGCGCGCAATATTATTATAGCTTTATAAAAGTTGTTTATTAAATACTTATTAGTTAAATTACTAGGCTTTTAAATAAACGCTTTAAGATTAACTAATATTGCTAATTATATGCAAGCATTTAAATAGCTTGCTTTTTTAAAAAACTTATAAGCTTTAAAATAATACTTAAGAGCTAGTTTTTTTTTAAGGAACTTAATTTTTTACTATATATAGCTAGCCTAACTTTTGCAAAACTATAAAACTAAGCTATTAGCTAAAAGGCATAAAAAAGGTAAAGTAATAAATAAAAACCTTAAATGCTGCAAGTACTACGTTTATATAACGAACTATAATTTTACTTTTGTTAAACTTAAATTTTTTTGCGTAGTATAAAACGCAATTTGTTTAAAAACTATTTTGCATTACTACAACTTTAAAAAACAATTGTTTATATAAGTTAATAGTTTTAAAAAATAAAAATTCGGAGTAATAGTGTTTTATATTAAAAAAAAGTACAAATAAATACTAAAGATTTATATTTTTTTAATATAAGTAAAACTAGTAATATACTTAAATAGGTGTTTTTTAAAGGCTAAAGTGCAATATAGCTTTTTAGAATTAAAAGTTGTATGTTTTGTTTAAGCTACTAAAAAATTGCATACTATAGTATACTTAAACAAGCGTTTTGTTGTAGTATTAACTAATTATAACGCTAGTATAAATATAGTAAATAAAATAATCTTAAATATATTTGCTACTAATTATTTAAACATGTAACTAGTAAACTTGTTAGTATATTTTTTATAGTATAAGTACTAAGTATATTATTTGCTTAGTTAGCTTAATTATATATTTAACGCCTTTAGCTAACTTAAGGCAATATAAAACGCTATAAAAAATAGCATAATTAAGCAATCTAACAAACTAGCAGTATTAAATACTATATAATATATTAACAAAAAATGTAACACTATATAAAACGTTGTTAAGCATACTAGCAAAGCAGTAATAAATAACAAATAAAAAAGAGATTTTAAGCTAGCTTATAATGTAAACCCTAAGTATTGCAAAATTATAAAAAAGCTGCGCATTAAAAAATAACGAAGTACTAACGAAAACATTAAAGTTTTTTTTAAGTTTGGCTATTTTTTTTGCATTTATAATAATTTTATTTATAGTATATATATAAAAAAGCAACGCTTGTGCGTGCTATATAACATAGTTTAACAAGTATTAAAGTTAGTATATAATAAAAAAAATTATGCAAAACTTAAACGCATAATAAAAAACCTTTAAAGATATTTTATATACTATAAGTTATAGCTAGTTAAAAAATATATAAAGTGCTGTTTAAATTGCAAATTTAATAAAACGAATTAATAACAAAAAATAAGCAGTTTATAATTAATATGCTTTAAAAACGTATTGCTTATGTAAATAATTATAATTAACTTTATTTTAGCATTATTACGCGTGTTTTTAGCAAGTATTCTGTAATAACTAAAAAAAAAGTTATATTATAACTATTATAATTGCATAATAAGCATAACCTGTTATTTATTTAAACGAAGTATGCTTATTTTTAAAAATAAAAAGTATACGGCTAAAAACTAAGCTAATGTTTTAGTAAAGCAACTAATGTTAAGCAACTAAGGAATTTTTTAGGAAATTATGTTTAATTAAAACAAAAAGTTTACATTTAAATTCTAAAGAAGCTTATAGAAGGCATTTAGCACTAAACTACTTATAATAATAGTATATTACCTTTAAAGTAACAGCATATTAAAAAAAAAAAACTAAACAATAAAAATTACTATTTGCTTTTATAACTTTATTAAGCTAAAGTTTAACTAGTTAAAATTAATACTTAGTTTGCAATAAAATTTAAATTTTGCGAAATTTTAAGCAATATAATTTATGCTATATAAACAACTATTTAGCTTTAAACTGCTTAGCTTATTAAATATTATTACTAAACAAGTTAATAAATAATTATTTAAGCAAATATAAAGCATTAAAAATTACTTAAAATAAAACGCTAAGCTTGCTATAAACTTTATAATAGCTAAAGCAAAACGTTATTTTAATTATATGCATTATACATTAAAATTTGCTTTTAGTAATAAAGTACTACTATAATTATATAACAAGTACTATTTATTAAGCAAGCTATTACATAAGTATTTATAACAACAAGCTAGTTTTTAAAAAATAAAACGTAAAGTAAATAATTTAGCTTACAAGTTGGACTTTTTATCTTATTACTGCATTTATTTCATAATATTTATTGCTTACTTATAATTAGCTAAAGGAAAAAATGATCTGTTTAAGCAAACAGTGCTACTTTTAGGCCTAATAAAAGCTAACTAACACTTTAACTCAAACAAAAAGAAAAAAATATATAAAGTAAAAGTTATTATATAATATTGCTTTAACTGCAAAAAAAACAAATATAAATATTTAGTTAAATAAAAAAGCTAAAGTTATAAGCACAACTAATAAATAACTATGTTTAAGTTATGCTACTTTAAAAAGCTAATTAATAAGTATTAAAAAAAAAAAAAAAGCAAACTTTGTAACCAAGCTATTTTTAAGCTTAGAAATGCTAACAAGCTTAATAACGCTAATACAACCAAATTTAAGCCTTACAAGCAAAAAAAACTACGTAAAGTAAAGTTTAATATTATAAGCTTTCTTTTAACAAAAAAGGCACCAATAAAAATACTACTTTAAGCACTTATAGAAATACTAATAACTAATAATATTACGCCTGCTAATAAATTAATTAAGCTAAAAACATTATTTAAAAATATATTTGCTTTTAAGCAAGTAAAGCAGCATAAAACAATTAAAAAAGCAGTGCTTATATTATTAATTAAACCTTTAAAAAAGAACACTAGTATAAATAATAAAACCAATAGTTAATTAGCAAGTAAAAAGCTAGCAATAAAAAAAGAAAAAAAAGTGCAACAAAGTAATAAGCTAAAGCTAAAGAAAACTTTATAAGAAAAAATATAAAAAACAAAAGTATATAATTATTATTATAGTAAACAGCCGAAGAACTGCTAAAAGCAGCAGCTTTTTTTTTAAAGGCTAGCATTTTAATAAGCCCGCGTAAAGAATTAAACTAGTAACCTCCAAAAAAAAGTCTGTAGGTAGCACTAGCCCTATGGGCTAAGCTACATACTATAGCTATAAGGATAAAGCATGTATAGCCCGTGCTTTACACTTACTATAAAAATACTAGATTAGCTAGTATTGTGTAAAACTTAGAAAATCCATTATTTGTTTTACTACCTATTAACTTTTCTATTAGCAATTTAAAAAATACGTTTTTAAAACAAAAGTATAAAGTTGTTATTTTAAGTTAAAATAAAAATGTTATACTAAATAAATTTAAATGCTTTATTTATATAAATTAAAATAAACAAACATATAAATATTATTTAAAAGCTTTATAATTATTAAAACAAATTATAAAAAAATATATTTGCTATAT